>JACEFZ010009864.1:0-554354 GCA_014155875.1 Cepaea nemoralis | reverse complement strand
TTCCAAAGTTCTCACCACGCTCAGCGGGACACAGATCTGTTTCCAAGCCACCAGGGTTGGGTTCTATACTGGCCAAGACCTATTGACGCGTCCTCGCCGAGCGTCCTGGGCAACAGGTCCCTTTGGGGTCCTGGCTAAAGTCAGTAGGATCGTTGATTCCTCCGAAGTCGGAGAGTGTCTGCCTGCACGGCGAGGAACCACCAGTCTGCACACCAATAAGCCAAACATGGGACAACGGATACTCACGCAAACCTCAGTCCGGTATGACATCACACTGATGTTGGACAACAGGATGTCTTCATCCGACATACATGTCTTCGCGCTGGAGTTCACAGCCAGCGAACACAAGCAAGCAAGCAACCACGCTCAGCCTACAAATCTCTCGATCCCTTAACAGCTCCCCTACCTCATGAATTGACATGTCGAGATAGTCTCTAATGCCCTGTGTCCGCTGTTATGTTACTCCCGCCTCTTCTTGTAAGAACTATGCCCCAAGTTTACTGTTCTTTCTCCACCATTCTGTCGTTTAATATTGCTAGCCAAATTCAGTTTCCGAGATATGATACTGTTTATGATTCATATTTCTTCATGTACAGATCTTGTATTTCTATTCTTGACCAACAGTTTTCTAAGAATTTGACTATAACTTTTCAGTTTGCAATTTTCTATTTTCTTTTGTTACTGTAAAATGGCCCATAGCTAACATCTGTATTTGACACAATAAAGATGCATGTTCTCTTGTTACTGTTATTTTTTTTTCCGTATGCTGTACCATAGGCTATTGATAATGTTTAATCTCAGCGTTGCTAAATCCGTCTCCTTCTGACTTCTTTTATACAGTGCCAATTTAATTAGGAAGCATGGTGTTCATAGTTTCTGGCATTTTCAACGCCTATATTTTTAGCTAATAAGTATTTTTCTATGTGGGCAGTTATAGTCAGGTCTTGGTCAGATATGGCTGAGCTACCGTATGATAGTAGACCGCAATACCTGCTTTCTGTTAGCCACGAAAATGTTAGGCGGCGCTCAGAAAACCCCCACCCACATACATATCACATATTGTGCCAACGACTTCGGGCAGGACGAGCGCAATTGGGAGGTTACAATAAAGACTAATTGTCATGGCATTTCAGACAGGACCCTAAGCATTTGTCGGCAACTGGTCTAGAATCGAACCTACAACCGGCAGACAGTTAGAGCATTGCTTTGCTGATCCGACAGCTTCAACAGCTTGTAGTATTAGTGTTACCTTTTCTCTGGAGTAATCTAAGTAGGCCGAGACAGGCACCATGCATCATGGGCAACACATAGTCTCTAAATTCAGCCCTGGCTTTGTGTAACAGATGGGTACAATTCAACATTACAAACAATCGTCTGTCAAGACAGCAATGTGACAGTCGTATGGGCAGTATTATTGCTTGTTTAATTTTCGTGAAAAAGTATTTTGATCTTCACTGTGTATTTTTCTATAAGACAAGCACCGTATCATCTGCATATCTGACTTCTACGATAGAGTCTCCACCAATTATGAATAGATACATCCGTCCCCTTTTTATTAAATTTTTCTGCGTAGATTTTGCGGATGTGGGATGGAATACAACTGTGTCTCACTCCTCTTCGGACGTAAACCCAGTTGATGTTTCATTGTAAGCGTAGTACAAAAAACTATGCTAATGGTTGCTGAACCACTGCGTGAGTGTTATTGGGCCAGGTTTAATCCTCTGTTCTCTCACCATTCCATCAGATGATTGTATACTTGTATGTCTCCGTCGCTAGCTATTTATTCACCATAGTCGAGAGAAGTCAATCCCAGCGATGTATTTATCAAATGTCATCTCTTATCTTTATAGTTATACTAGTTTATTATTGGCGTCCTCTGACGTCTTATATGTCATCTCGATTGAAAAACATCTCCCAGATCGTAACCTCTTTGTACTCGTGAAAATGTCCATATTCCTCGAGGATTTGAGCCTCCAGAAGCATATTTACCTTTCGGAAATCTATATCGAGATTGTTTCCCATTTTCATAATCCTTTCTTGGGGATGTTATCTACGGTATGGAATTTTTTGCTTTGAACTCATTGAAAATGCTATTTGCCTATTTGCCTTTATATTTACCTAGAATCTTAAGACTGCACGCTGCTTTAAATTTGTCTGTCTTTAAATGTGAGTAGTGGGATGTGTGGGTGTGGGTGGGTGGGGATGTGCGGAGGGGTGTGTGGTGGTGTTTGGTGGTGTGGGAGATGTGTGTATGGGTGGGGGATATGTGTGTATGTAGGGAAGTCTGTGTGTGTTTTGGGGGAAGTGTGGGTGGGTCGGGGATGTATGTGTGGGTGGTTGGGTGTGTGTGGGTGGGGAGATGTGTTTGAGTGGGGTTGTTTGTGTGGGGGTGTGTGTATGGGTGGGGAGATGTGTGTGTGTGGGTGGGGATGTGTGTGTATGGGTTGGGGTTGTGTATGGGTGGGGGTTGTGTGGTTAATGTATGTGTGGTTTGGGGATGGGTGATTGAGAGGTGAGTGGAGGATGTGTGGGTGGGTGAGTGCGTGTTCGTTGGGGGATGAGTGGGTGGGAGGTGTGTGTATGGGTGCGGGATGTTGGGTGGGTGGGGGAGATTTTGTGGGTGGGGGATGTGTGTAAGTGGGGGTTAAGCGCAGCAGAACCTTTGCAGAACCTTGATCTCATCAGGGCACACCGAAAAGTTCCACGATTTCTTGCCAATTCACCTGCCTCATGCAGCCTTGCGCCCAAAGTACCTGCAATCTTCTGTGAGCCAGTCTTCTGAGACATGTTGACAGTTATGTGCCAGTCTTCTGAATTATTCAAATCTTGCAGCATGCCAGTATTTCTTTCTCTAGGTGGCCCACAATATTACAAGAATTGTTCCGGGACATTTCAGCTCAAATGACCCAATTTTATGTTTTTTTTTTTTTTAGCATATCCTTTTTACAGGACTTAGCTGTCAACACCAGCATCTTTCAGCTGTATGTTGATCTCTTGGCAAGATTACGCTCAGTAGTTTGCCATTGCTTTCTGAGCTGCCGGCTCACATACCCCGTAAGTTACAGATGCGATTCGAACCACTGCTGATTTGAACCGTCATCACGTTACCTGACGAGAGTATACGAGATTACGGAGAAAAGTCATAACCTCTATTTAGTGATTGTGAAATGGTTCATGACTGACATCTACATGTTGCCAGAAGAAAGATTCATGTTCTCAACAACAGTACTGTAACATGTTTGCTGGGGTTGTGTCTTTGGTCTCTTATACAGTTTAATCTCTGCTTGCCATGGCCAGCCTTTGTCTCATTTCTTTACACAGTGCCCATTGTTGTTGACCAGGGAGCCACGATATTCCAAGTCTGTGACATTTTCAATTTCTTTATTGTTGTTTGTGATCATTGCTTGGCATGTAGTATTTTTTTTTTTTTTTCATGGGCGTTAATGTCGATTTGCATCAGTTGAGAAAAACGATTTTGATTTTATCTGTGAATCTTTACAGACAGGATCAACTCTTCTAATCCTTTAGCGCTATTTAAGAGGAGAACTGTGCCATCTCCATATCTAAGTTCCGAAATTGGATTTCAACCCAATACGAATGGATCAATATTGTCTCCGGACCAAAATATGGGAGATCCATGGTTACATTTTATCATGTATTTCCTGATCCTTCGACAGTACTTTATTTCGTACCTCCGCTATATTTCAGTCTGTACTTCCCTATGTATTACGCATTGTGAGGAAACGTGGCTGAGCAGTTAGAATACCGGTGTCGCAAACCATAATGTTCTAATCCCCGGTTAGGTACGACATTGTATCCACCCCACATAACACAAAGAGCTAAGTTTACATGCTGCCCTGCGATTACCATTATACCCTACTTTATCAAAGCCATCTCTATATGCGATGCACTAAGTGTTGGAGCGATAGATTACATCTTGTGCAAGTACTTACAGGAGCAACTCACACTGTACTCAACTTCTAATTGCTGCTCTATCTCACCCTGTAATTCACACCTGATTGTGTTGGCTGTACTGTGAAGTAAATTAGGCAAGACGCTATTATTCTATTCCACCGAAACAATGTTGCTATTGGTGCCATTTTTCCAGTTCAGTAATTTTGTCTGGTTGAATAATTTGTCACGCCATTCTGGACAGGGATTGGCGGCATCTACCAAACCTGGACTGTCAGTGTGTCTCAAAGCAGCTGAAAACAAGACAATGTTTGCTGATGAACACTCGCATTCATGTTGACGCTCATGATACTCATAGAGAAACCATGCTTTTCTAATGCGCAGTTAGAGAAAAAAAAAGTTGTATATCCTTTGATATGGTGAGTCAACCTCAACATTTTTGGCTGTTCGTGATTCCTGGGCAGATTTACATTCAAGTAGTTTGCCATTGCTTTCTGAACGTCCGGCACACATATTATTTCATAAAATACCAACACAGCTGTGTTTCGAACGCGGTACGCGGGATTACGAACTGCGTATATAATTTCTTCACTACGGAGCCGTAGTGAAGCAAACACACAAATATATAAATATGTTATATCTGTAAAACTGATACAGTACAATGAATATCAGAAACACAAATATGAAAGAGACGGTTTTACATAAATGTGTGCAAAAATAACAAATGCCTCATATAGGAATGCTGCGGGAATTTACAGGAATATATGCACAAACATCACATTTATAACATTATATATCAAACATGCGAGTATATCACCAATAGCCGCGTAAATATCACCGTGACAAAGCTTCCGTCAGCGTCCAAAAAAAACACCAAAAAACAACAGCAAAATGCACACTAATTTTACATTCTTATGTGCAAATATGGTAAACCTGTGAAAGTAATGGACGTAGAGGACCAAAATGGACGTAAAGGACCAATCTCCATGCCTTTAGGCATATTGTGTATATGATGCTATTCCCAAATAATTGTAAAAAACAACCGGCATATAATGGGTAAAATGGCCGCTGACACGCCGTTACTCATATACTAGTCTCATTAAGTACCATCAGTGTTAGTTGATTAATTGTTAATACATGATTGTCTATGTTTAGTACATAATATCTACCGGCGCAGTGGCGAAAAGCTGACTAATTCGTACTCCGACATACCGCGCTCGAAACACAGCTGCGGTTGATTTGGAAGAAGACCGCCTAGCACTGGTATTCCATACAATGCTATAAGTGCCGGTTGCTCAGAACGCAATGGCAAAGTACTGTGCGTAAACGTGCCAAGACATCAAAAACAGTAAAATAAAGAACCCTGCTTCTTCTTGCTCTTCTCCTATCAATTGTGCCATGTGGCACTAAGTTTTGTGGTTTACTCCTCCTCCTCCTAAAGTGGTCAAAATACCTTGTCTAATTACTCTAATAAGTTTACGTTTTCATATGTGTCTTATAGAGATGTCTCGTTCGTGTTTCCGTCTGTCAGAGGTATTCGCAACATTTTCCCCCAGAAACCACATTTCCATTGTCATTAGATGTTTATCGGCTTATCTCACTGTTTCTGTTCCTGTTCTGAGAGTCTCTATTGCGAAGTGGTCAAGCCGTTTGACTCGGGCTCCGAAGGTTGTGGGTTCGATTCCGGGCCGCGTCCTTCGGCTCACGAGTCAAATTTTTCGGAGACTCCTGTGGGTCGTCGCTAGAGCTACGGAGTTCGTGCTTGGTGCGACGCTTACCGCGCTGCGGAAAGAGACCGAGCCATATGGGATAAATCTCGGTGCAATGAAGTCGACCATGTCGACTTTTAAGCGACTTTTTTATCTCACTGTTTCCTGTAAACTCATCTGATACTTCTTCCGTACTTTCTATCAATCTATCGTGATCTTTAAATGTGTCGTCTGTAGATTGCTAACGTTGCCTTCTCCAGAAATAGGTTTGTCTTGGAAGGCTGGCAGACAGCAAGACATTTAACCGTCGTTTTTATTTCTTTCCCACTTCAACCTTTACAGCTCACGATGCCCAGTGTTAAGTATAGAGCACAGTTTAACTACCAGTCCGATCTCATTTGAATTACACGGTACCAGTGTCTTCGAGTAAATTGATCCATTTTCTAACCTCTCTAATGAACTGTTTCCATCTTTTCTGTCTATGATCTCCCACTATATGTTGCTACCTTAATGGGCTCCAGTAACACACAGGTGATTAATGTACTTAAGTTATATTTGACATATTCTGTTGTAGTTTATTACCTCTAACTCTTTATTGTACATTATTGGCTTTAGCTCGTTATTGTACAATATTGTCTCTAACTCATTAGTGCGTGTTATTGTCCCTAACTCTTTATTTTACGTTGCTATCTATAACTTTTAAAAATTATTTTACGTTCTTGTCTCTAACAATTTTTTTACGTTATTGTCTCTAACATTTTATTTTAAGCTATTGTTACTAACATTTTAGTTTTTCGTTATTGTTTCTAAAATTTTATTTTACGATATTGTCTATAAATCTTTATTATGCGTTATTGTTCATAACTCTTTAGTTTACATTATTGTCTATAACTCTTTATTGTGCTTTATTCTCTCTGACTCTTTATTGTACGTTATTGTATCTAAATCTTTGTTGTGTGTTATTGTCTCTAACTCTTTATTGTGAGATGTCGTCTCTAACTATTAATTGTACGTTATTGTCTGCTTGAAGATCTACAAATTGATGGAAAAGATCTTAGACTTGTAAAAAACATATATTGGAAACAACAAGCTGCCATAAGAGTTGATAATGAAGTAAGCCAATATCAGCCTATTAAAAGGGGTGTGAGACAGGGATGTGTAATGTCTCCAGATCTGTTTTCCCTGTACAGTGAAAGTATTTTCAGAAATATTGAAGATATGGAAGGAATCAACATTGGGGGACGATGCATCAATAACATTAGATAAGCAGATGATACAGTCTTGATTGCAGACAATGAACAGGACCTGCAAAATTTAGTAGATGCGATTGTTACACACAGTGAACAACTAGGGTTAGAATTAAATTGTAAAAAGACACAGATTATGGTCGTCACTAGGAAGGACGTAATACCACAATGTAATATACAAGTAAATGGGAATATTCTTCAACAAGTGAGTAGGTACAATTATCTCGGAACAGTAATAACATCTGATGGGAGATGCCTTGAAGAGATTAGAACAAGAATCGCCATGGCAAAAGTAGCCTTTAGCAAGATGAAAAACATATTGACCAATAAAAAGATGTCAATTGAAACGAGAAAAAGAGTGTTGAGATGCTACATAGAACCTGTACTTTTATATGGATGTGAAGCGTGGACAATGAGCAGTCAGGCTGAAAAACATCTGATGGCTGTGGAGATGTGGTTTCTGAAGAAAATGCAAAGAATACCATGGCAGCCAGAAAGACCAATGAACAAGTCCTTCAAGAAACAAATGAAGATCGTAAATTGATTAGAGAAATTAGACGTAGACAGTCAAAATTCTTTGGGCATGTTATGAGAAGAAATGGATTGGAGAATTTGGTGACAACTGGTAAGATCGAGGGGAACAGACCAAGGGGAAGACCTAGAAGCAAGTACCTGGATGGTTTGGCTTTGTGGCATGGTCGAGACAGAAACACGGAGCTGATCCATGACTCTGGTGATCGAGTGAGATGGCAGAACATGACCGCCCACGCTTACCGGCATGGCACATGATGGATGGATTGTCTCTAATACTTTATTGTGCGTTATTGTCTCTACCTTTTTATTTTACAGGATAGTGTCTAGCTCTTTATAGTGCGTTATTGATTGTAACTATTTATTCAAAGCCTTTGTTAAAATAGATTACAACATAAATCAAGATCAGAGACAGTACGTTGTCATATAAAGAGACATCTGCTTGTTAAGCATGTTCAGAAACGTTGCATATCCTCTGTAGAAAGTTGCGATCAACTTTAGCACCGGGTTGATTTTCTAGGCAATTAATTTTATTGATTATTTGGTTGTTTCGGGATTTGAAATTTAAATATTGAGCATAATCCACTACTGGCAACGCTGATCGTATTCTGGTATGAACCTAAGGCCTATCCACGTCAATATGGAAGCACTATACTCGAGTTTCGCTCTCCTTTGAGCTCGTCAAACACATTGACGTGGATAGGTCTTAGGTTTATACCAGAATGCGATCAGCGTTGCCAGTAGTGCGTTGTACTCAATATTTAAATCTCAAATCTCGAAACAACCAGATAAATCAGTTTGATTATTGCTCGCTGGACGTTAGGCGGCCTTGTGTGCCTTGCCAGTGAGAAGACCTGATCGTTCGGTTCCATATCGATTGAAGGACGTCAGTCGCGGCGATCGGGCAAATCTTGAGTTACAGCCTATGATGGGTGACGTTGTAATATTCTGTTGTGATAATTTGGCCGTGTCCAGCGTGTGCCGCGTGGTCTAGTGGTTACACACACGCTTCACACGCCAGTGATCCTGGGTTTGTTTCCGAGTCCGGTCAACGATATGCACTACTGACGAGCTCGAACGAGAGCGAAACTCGAGTATAGTGCTTCCACATTGACGTGGATAGGTCTAAGATTCATACCAGAATGCGATCAGCGTTGCCAGTAGTGGGTTGTGTTCAATATTTAAATACTGTATTATCATGCAACAAACCTAGACAAATACTGTATTATCATGCAACAAACCTAGACAAATACTGCATTATCATGCAACAAACCTAGACAAATACTGTATTATCATGCAACAATCCTTGACAAATACTGTATTATCATGCAACAAACCTAGACGAATACTGTATTATCATGCAACAAACCTAGACAAATACTGTATTATCATGCAAGAAACCTAGACAAATACTGTATTATCATGCAACAATCCTTGACGAATACTGTATTATCATGCAACAAACCTAGACAAATACTGTATTATCATGCAACAAACCTACACAAATACTGTATTATCATGCAACAAACCTAGACAAATACTGTATTATCATGCAACAAACCTAGACAAATACTGTATTATCATGCAACAAACCTAGATAAATACTGTATTATCATGCAGCAAACCTAGACAAACACTGTATTATCATGCAACAAACCTAGACAAGTACTTTGTTATCATTCAGCAAACCTAGACAAGTACTGTATTATCATGCAACAAACCTAGACAAGTACTGTATTATCATGCAACAAACCTAGACAAATACTGTATTATCATGCAACAAACCTAGACAAATACTGTATTATCATGCAACAAACCTAGACAAATACTGTATTATCATGCAACATTCTTATAGTCCAT
The DNA here is from genome assembly GCA_014155875.1 of Cepaea nemoralis. Taxonomy (NCBI): domain Eukaryota; kingdom Metazoa; phylum Mollusca; class Gastropoda; order Stylommatophora; family Helicidae; genus Cepaea; species Cepaea nemoralis. Next base: position 545,095 of record JACEFZ010009864.1, on the reverse strand, counting down.
ATAGAGTGTTGGAACTCTTCGCTGGCTGCTGAGGAAGGGGACGGAGCGGTTATGGGAATGCCCTGAATGCTATGATGTCGGTGCCTAAATTAATCAATCAATCAATCAAATCTTATAGTCCATGTCTTGTGGCTTTGGTAAACATGTCTGTCTATATAGCCTTTTGCGTTTTGTGCTGCCAATCATATCTCCTATATACTTTCCTTCGTGCTAAGATGCCAAACTGTACAGATCTCCTCTCTTGGTTTCCCTCTCTATGTCTCTCCTCGGTATTTCCAGTTGTACAGTCAGCTTTCCTCTTCTCATGACGTGCTCAAAGATGCAAAGAGCAAACAATGAAATAAAGCGAATGCATTGTGTCTTATGTTTCATAATGTATTTCCAATTTCTACTTCTCTTCTTCTTCTTCTTATTATTATTATTTATTGTTGTTCATCATCTTTATAAACATCATCATCAAAATCATCATCATTGTCTTACTATTTTTATCTGCATCATCTGTCTTTGCTACTTCTTCTTAACACACTGTTTTTCATGATTGATGATGTCTTACGCAATTGTGTTCATGCTCTATTAAATAATTCGTTAAGTTATACTTCAACGAAATAAAACACATATTATTATTTTCGAAACGTGAAATATTATTTTAATCTGTTTTAGTGAGTTTCGTTTCATGGACTGCAGTGTTCTTTCCTTCTGCTCACACAATATTGGCTTCTCACAATTAGATGATTAGCTGCGCTTCTTTAAGAACTGTCCAATCCCTGAGGAATAAGTGACACATTGACTTTTTTCCCTCTCATGTCTTCGCTTTCTACAGCAGTATGGGGTTTTCGCCAGGTCCGCCTGTGCATGCTCATGCCTGAGCCAAGTATGAGAATTAGAAGACATTGACTTTTGTTTCTTACTCTAAATAATTGTGGATGGGTCACATTCTATCTGCTTGAAGATACTCTATATGCATGTTTAAAAGTGTCTTGCATATCCTATACAGGACGTTGCAGTCAAATCCGGAATACATTTACTGTTTGTGATTCCTTCGGCAAGTTTACGTTCAGTAGTTTGGCGTTTCTTTCTGAAAGGCCAGCACACACACACACCTTTGTACAGAAACCTAAGCAAGGCGCTCTGCTTCCAAATCGCCGGCAGCTGTGTTTCTAACGGGGTATGCGGGATTTCGAATTGCATTCGTAACCCCTTCACAACAACGCCGGCTGTATACGTGAAGAAACGTCATAACAGGGATCATAATAGGTATGCCAGATAATACTCCTAGAGACGCCATATTGTATCTACTTTTGCATACACCGTATTCTGTCTTTTTGTAAATAAACTATAATCTACTTGTAGACATGCCATTTTCCGTATTTTTATAGAAATGCAATATTTTATATATGTCTAGATACGCCATATTCCATGTACTTTCGGGTATATCACATTCTATATCTCTAGATACACTATATTCTATCTACCTCTATTTACGTCATATTCTATATATCTCTAGATAAACAATATTCTAGACATCTCTAGATACGCAGTATGTCTACATATCTAGATACGCTACATTTTGTCTAATTCTAGATACGCCAAATTCTATCTACTTCTAGATACGCCATATTACATACGTATATAGATACGCCATATTATATAATTCTCTAGACACACCAAATACTACATCCATCTATCATGTGCCTTGCCGGTAAGCGTGGGCGGTCATGTTTTGCCATCTCATCCGATCACCAGAGTCGTGGATCAGCTCAGTGTTTCTGTCTCGACCATGCTATGTGGCCAAGCGATTCAGGTACTTACTTCTCAGTCTTCCCCTCGGTCTCTTCCCTTTGATCTTGCCAGTTGTCACCAAGTAGTTCTCCAAGTCATTTCTTCTCATAACATGTCCAAAACATTTTGAGTGTCTACTTCTATTGTCTCTAATCAGTTCACGATTTTCATTTGTTTCTTGAAGGACTTGTTCATTGGTTTTTCTGTCTGTACATGGTATTCTTTGCAATTTTTTCATAAATCTCATTTCCACAGCCATCAGATGTTTTTCAGCTTGTCTGCTCATTGTCCATGCTTCTCATCCATACAAAAGAACAGGTTCTATATGGCACTTCAACACTCTTTTTCTCGTTTCAATTTGTATCCTTTTATTGGTCAGTATGTTTTTCAAGCATCTGTGGCGAAACGCCAGTGGCTCATGTCCTCATGCCTTCTATACATTTGGGGAAATAGAGGGAAACAGCTTTCGGGAACCCTCAGTTCTCTTGTTCGCTCAATCCCCATGGAAGATACTTTAACAACACGATCTTCTTAATAGAATTAGTAGAAATATATCTTTCTTCGGGGAAAACCCGATAGGGTCCCCTACACCAAATGAGCACCCGTGCAAGTTCTGGTGCAATTCATGGCCGTTCCAGCACATACCGTTTGGTAGTTGCAGCATGTCAAGTTGATTTAAAGATTAAGACAGAGGTGCAACCTACTACTGATACAGTTGGAAAGGTAATAATTGGGTTGTGGGTAGTCCAGCCAAACCTGGACCTATAAATGTATTTTGTCTCGACAGGGAAGATGAATTGGCGAAAAGCCAATCATAACATATGAAGAGTTGGTTGACCGTTGGCCAATCTGACTAGGCGTCTTGTTCTTGGCATAGCCGGGGGAGTGAATCTGAACAATATATCTCCCCAGAGGATTTCATTTGTTCTTGGCGGCAGATGAGCTGTTGCTATCTTTCCTTCTACGGCTTGAACTGGGCATACTGTCAGCTTTCTATAGAATATAATCATTGGATAGCTACGGTGGGAAGGGCTCCTTGGGGATGGGGTCCATGTAACAGTATAGCTTAGGAGTAAAGAGTTAGGGAATGCTGCGCATTCATTAACTAGTGGGAAACCATAGTTGGTGAACGTGTGTGCACGAATGGATAGACGTATCCAGGGCTTGCACACACGTCACTTGGGGACTGGGAATTCAGGAGGTAAACAACAAGAATGTAGGAGTTTTCCATCATGTTGACGATGAATGATTTTCACCTAATAAACGTATGAATTTATAAAAGACGAGACTTGTCCACTATATTATCACGAGCCTTCCACACTCAGCATTGTTATATCACCACCGCCACTGTGATATCCACCAATCTATGATCTATCTTCTTGAGCCGGAAGAGGCTATCCACAGTGCTATCTCTTTCGTCTTTTAGTCGATAGGATGATGTCGGGAAGATAATGGACTTCTCTATCTCACTGAGAGAACCTGAACTCATCTGAATCTATGGGTTATTTGAGGCACTGCCGGTCCATTGCGGCGACAGCTCAGACAAGAGCAGCGGCCGGAAGGAGTAGTATTTTTTTTTTCCTATTCTTGCTGGGAATGGGGAACGACACTTCTTTACATACACATAATTACCCACACAACACCACAAGAGCTGTGTAGTGAGAAAGGCCGGGTTTGCAAGTGAGAGGAAAGCATGGACCTGAATGTGCCCAATAATAATAAAGGCTTGGTATGAGTGTGGAGAGGGAGTCTTATATGCAAAAAGTTCCTAGGGTGGACAACCGGACATCTACAGGCTGGAGGTCTACTCAAGCCCGGACGTAGCCAATCCAGGGGCTACCTGACAGGTCAGGCCCATTCATTCGGGTCTCGTATATAATGCATTGGGTAGAGAACCTATATGTCAAATGTAATAACTGAGGCCCTATTGGTCCTCAGGATTGTGGTGCTTGAGTCAGCCTGGTCGCTCACTTATTTCTGTCATCTCCAGGGTCCTCCTTGAATTGAAGGGAGCATAAGAGATCTACAAGGCCACGAGAGCATCACCTTAAAACATTCTCAGGTGAACCATAGACTTTCAGCACGGCCACAGGCTAATGACTCCAATTAAGGAATCAATGTCCGATTAGTCCTGATCTAGTATCATCCTTCGGTACCCGCTCTGTACAAATCTCATCGTCAATAGTGGAGTGATTGAACCTATGTTCCTGAATGGACCTACAGCTCATTCTCGGTCCTACTCATCTGTATCAGTGACATTGAAAAACCCATACCCATTCCACATTCACGAACCATTCCCATTATGTGAAATCTTACCCAGCCTGGTCAGTGACATTGAAACACCCATACATATTTTACCCTTCAAGAACTGGTCCCATTGTGACAAGATATGTATTCCTGTACCATTGGGCTACAGCGAACACGAGACTCATTGTGCAGAGTAAACCACTGGAACTAGTAGGACTGGTTCTACAGGCGCCTGTTCTTTGTACACCCTATCGGGACGGAGGAAAATACCTGCGGACCAAATCGGTGAGGCAGATGTCGACTGACGGGACTTTGTAGTACTCTTCGGTCTATGAGGGAAAGCTATGAGGCTCTGTGTCTGAACTTTATCCGTGTTGTGTCTGTTTAGAACTATCTGTATTAACTGCCTTGATGTTTTCCTGTGCTGTTCTTTATTAAGCTAATAAATCACGTTTTAGTTTATTCCAACGATCACTGTGTTATATATATGGATCAGCCAGAAGAACACTGCAGGAAATAGGTCCCGAGGTCGAAAGATAGAGTGACAGTGAGTCCAGGGAACAGAGGAGGGTTGGCAAGCAAAGACCTATCACAGCCAGGGCTAAAGAGAATAATTTTGAAATATTGTTACATAGTTATTTGGGACCCTCCACATAGCTTGTTACAATTTCTGGGGGCACGTCGCGGGATATTTGAAATCCTGGTGGAGTTCTGGCTGATTTAGTGATAGGGGACAGATATTCTTGTCTACTATCAATAGGTTCTGCCTACCGTGCCTGGCTATTGTCTATACTCTTCCTGACACAGACTGACCGACATACGACGTGTTGTGGTCGTGTAATATATATATTTTGGTTATGTGAGATAGTCATTTTCTATACAATTTCTTGGGCACTTTCCCTCTCAGTTTAAGATGGCATCAGCTGGGTTTAATGTCGCTGACGTACAGGCTACAGGGCGGGAGATGGGCTATGATGGAGCGGAGTTACAGAAATATGTGCAGGAAGTGGAAAGAGACTTCAGACAGGCTGTGCGCGAAGCCAAGAAAATGGAGGCCGAGCAGGCAGTCAGAGACCATGAGTTCCGTATGAGGGAGTTGGAGCTGAAAGCTCAAACTGCCAAGGAAAGCGAGGGTGCAGTGGGAGGCGTAGTTCTCCCTGACTCAACAATTTCTAGTGGCGGTCCATACCAGGCAATGAAGTTCCCATTGCTCCCGTTCGATGAACACAAAGATAAGATCGACCAGTATCTTCACAGATTTCAGTCGATGGCTTTGGCTATGGGATTGGAACGTGGGAAATGGAACTTGAAACTCTCACAGGGCCTGAGGGGGACCGCGTACGAGGTCTACTCAGGGTTGCCACCTGGTATGGAGAATGACTATGAGGCCCTGGAAAAAGCATTATTGAAAAGGTTCCAGATGACAGCACATACATACCGACAGCAGTTCAGAAAGTCGAAGAGAGAGCCAGGAGAGATGTTCGCAGCCTACAGTGTTAGACTGAAGTCTTACTTTTTGAAGTGGATGTCATTGGCTGGTTTTGCTAACGACTATGAAAGTTTAGAAGAATTAGTGGTCGTGGACCAAATGAAGAGGATGATGCCTAAGCCATTGCAAACCTTCTTGCTTGAAAATGGGGCAGAAAGGTTAGACGTAGTAAACACATTAGCGGAAAGGTATGTGCTAGCTCATGGGGATAATGGGGAACTGTCACAACCCAATCCAGGACCACCAGACACATGGTCTGGAAAGAAGAAGAACCCTAAAACAGCTCTCACTAAGAAGGAGGATCCTTTCGATAAAGTTCCAATTAAGAAACCCTCTGGTAAGAGTCCACCTGGATCTCCTAAAAGAAAGTGGAGTGAAAAGTGGTGCGCCTACTGCAAATCTCCCACACACAATACGGCTGATTGCAGGCGAAAACAGAAAGACTCTCACTATGCTGCCTGTCTTGTAGAAACCGGGGAAGGGTCTAACAAGGAGGTAGAAGGGAGGGGTTTTGAGAACAAAAATTCAGAGAAACCACCAGTAGTAGAGACGATACTTGTGAACGGACAACCAGTCGAGTGTCTCTATGACACCGGTCTGCAGTTTGAGGCCGTAATTTCCTCACACTTAGTGAGCCCAGAGCAGCTAACCGGGGAGTCTATTGAGATTCAAACGGCGACCAAGAGTGCGGTAGCGATGTCTCTTCCGATTGCGAAGGTAGACATCAAATCGAAATATGTTACCGGCACTATACAGGCAGCCGTTCTGCTAGATCCGATTTTCCCAATGATCTTGGGTTGTCGCTACGTCTTTCTAGGAATTCCAACAGAACCCATGTACGTAGGGGCAATGCAAACCAGATCTCAATCGGGAGATGAGCAGACGCCGGCCTTGATCGTGAATCCCTTGCCTGGGGAGTTACGAGCTGCTCAAAGCCAGGATGCTACTTTGCAATCTTGCTTTAACCAGTTGCCAAAAAGTTCTGACCCACCAAGAAGGGGTCAGTATTATATGAAGAATCTGTTACTATACCGGAGAGCCGGAGTGGAGGAACGCCAGCATGGACAGCTGGTAGTTCCGAAGGCCTATCGGGAACAGCTTCTTCATATGGGACACACCATTTCATTCAGTGGACATATGGGTGTCGGGGCAACACTCCAGCGCATTTCCTGCCATTACTACTGGCCAGGGATGACTGGAGATGTGCGTCGGTACATCAAGTCGTGTCCAGAGTGCCAGCGTGTGGCACCAAAACACTGGACGGCTCCAGTAATCCTGGGCGACATGCCCATTATGAACTCTCCTTTCGAGAGAGTTGCCATCGATCTTGTTGGTCCTCTTCCTCGGACTAGGAAGAGGAATATGTATATTTTTACGATGGTGGATTGCTGTTCCATGTGGGGCGAGGCGATACCGTTGGCCACAATCGACTCTAAGCGAGTGGCTGATGCACTGATGGAGACCTTTACTCGGTTGGGATTTCCAAACCAGATCCTAACGGATAATGGGTCTCAGTTCTGTGGTAAGCTGATGGAGGAAGCCTTTCGTATCTTCCAGACTAACCACATTCACACGAGCCCATACCACCCTCAGTCAAATGGGCAAGTAGAGAGGTTTAATGGTACCTTGATGACCATGCTTCGGAAGTTGGCTCAAGAGAAACCAGACAGATGGGATGAGTATATCCCAGCTGCCTTGTTCGCCCATCGGGAGGTTCCCCATGGGTCGACCGGGTTGCCACCAGCCACTCTACTATTCGGGAGGCCAATCAAGGGTCCCTTAGAAGCCTTATTGAGATGTTGGACAGAGGAAGAAACTTCCGAAGAAGTTGTATCCTCATATAAATACGTCGAAGAGTTAAAGAAGAAACTCCAGACGGGTTGGGCTTTGGCAGCTTAGAATCTGAGGGCGGCCAGAAAGAGACACGCGGCCTACTACAATAGAAGGACGAAAGATAGGTCTCTTAAGGTGGGGGATCGGGTTCTGTTGTTACTTCCAGTAGGTTCCAATAAACTCGAGATTGGTTGGCAGGGGCCTTTCCCGGTGGAAAGGGTTGTGTCCCGCACCAACTATGCCATCCGGATCAGGGGGAAATCTAAAATCTTCCACATTAACCTCCTCAAAAAGTATGAGGAACGATCTGATGGTACTTCTCTCCCACTCATGACTATGGCGGTCGCGATGGAAACTGAATCGGGCGAAGACGCGGATAGGGGATATCCTTTACACCCTGGGGAAACCTATAGGGATGTACATATAAATACTGATCTGTCGGCTGAAGAAACAGACCTGGTCATCCGTTTGTTGGAGTCCCATCAGCAGATTCTTACCGATCGGCCAGGGCGGACAGGGTTGGTCGAGTTTGATATGACTCTGACTACCCAAGACCCCGTTCGCCAAAAAATATATCCAGTGCCCTTTTCGAAAGAGAAGGCCCTGGAAGCCGAAATCCAGAAGCTTCTGGACGATGACATCATCACTCCTTCGACTTCTCCTTATAATGCCGGGGTTGTCTTGTTGAGGAAGCCCAGTGGGGAGCACCGCCTATGTATTGATTACAGGCATTTAAACAGTTGTACGACATTCCAAGTTGAACCGTTACCGAACACCAATCAACTGTTTGCCAGACTAAATAAGGCAAAGTACTTTTCGAAAATTGATCTAAGCCGGGGATATTATCAGATCCCTGTGAAGCCCGAGGTTCGGCCCTTGCTTGCCTTCAGTACTCCGAGCGGGCATTACGAATTCAAGGTGATGCCATTTGGGTTGAGCAATGCGCCCAGTGTGTTCACCCGCATGATGAGAATGTTATTAGAGCCTTTAAAGGATCCCTCTGTGGTCTCGTTTATGGATGATATTCTCATCGCGTCTGACAATCTGAGGGATCACCTGAAGTCCTTGGGACAGATTTTCACAAGGTTAAAAGAGGAAGGGTTAACCGCCCGTCCAGCCAAATGCATGATTGGGTACCAATCCTTGGAATTTCTGGGACATACTATTACCCCAGGGGGGGACTGGTACCGGAAGAAAAGAAAATTGAGAAGGTCAGACTCGCACCCCGTCCTAAGTCCAAAAAGGATGTTAGGTCTTTCTTGTCTCTGTGTGGGTTTTACCAGAAATTTATTCCGCGGTTCAACGAAATTGGGGCACCGTTAACCGAGACCCTGAAGAAAGGATCGCCAGATCCTATAGTCTGGACCCCGAGCTGTGAAGAAGCTTATGGGAAGTTGAAACAGGCTTTGGTGGACAGGCCAGTCCTGCAACTCCCAAATTTGGAGAAAACGTTTGTTCTAAGAACCGACGCGAGTAACATAGGGATTGGGGCAACTCTGTTGCAGGAAGGGCGAGATGATGCTTCGGTGCTATGTCCGGTGGCGTATGCAAGTAGAAAACTGTTGCCCGCCGAACGGAATTACTCCACCGTCGAACGGGAATGTCTATCTCTCGTGTGGGCAGTACAGAAATTTCAACCTTATCTGTATGGAGTACCGTTCAAAGTGCAATCCGACCATCAACCTCTGATGTTTTTGGCAACTTCTAAGAAACTGAACGCGAGGTTAATGAGATGGTCATTGCTCCTACAACCGTATCAGTTCACGGTCGAATACATCCCCGGAAGGGAGAATGTGGGAACTGATTTTCTTTCACGGCATCCTATGGTTGAATGTGAGGGTGGGGTCATTCGAACAGAACCTCTGGTAGTCGAAAGTTCGTAGGGTTCGACTTTCTTAAGATGGGGCCTATGTGGCTAAACGCCAGTGGCTCATGACCTCATGCCTTCTATACATTTGGGGAAATAGAGGGAAACAGCTTTAGGGAACCCTCAGTTCTCTTGTTCGCTCAATCCCCATGGAAGATACTTTAACAACACGATCTTCTTAATAGAATTAGTAGAAATATATCTTTCTTCGGGGAAAACCCGATAGGGTCCCCTACACCAAATGAGCACCCGTGCAAGTTCTGGTGCAATTCATGGCCGTTCCAGCACATACCGTTTGGTAGTTGCAGCATGTCAAGTTGATTTAAAGATTAAGACAGAGGTGCAACCTACTACTGATACAGTTGGAAAGGTAATAATTGGGTTGGGGGTAGTCCAGCCAAACCTGGACCTATAAATGTATTTTGTCTCGACAGGGAAGATGAATTGGCGAAAAGCCAATCATAACATATGAAGAGTTGGTTGACCGTTGGCCAATCTGACTAGGCGTCTTGTTCTTGGCATAGCCGGGGGAGTGAATCTGAACAATATATCTCCCCAGAGGATTTCATTTGTTCTTGGCGGCAGATGAGCTGTTGCTATCTTTCCTTCTACGGCTTGAACTGGGCATACTGTCAGCTTTCTATAGAATATAATCATTGGATAGCTACGGTGGGAAGGGCTCCTTGGGGATGGGGTCCACCAATCTATGATCTATCTTCTTGAGCCGGAAGAGGCTATCCACAGTGCTATCTCTTTCGTCTTTTAGTCGATAGGATGATGTCGGGAAGATAATGGACTTCTCTATCTCACTGAGAGAACCTGAACTCATCTGAATCTATGGGTTATTTAAGGCACTGCCGGTCCATTGCGGCGACAGCTCAGACAAGACAAGAGCAGCGGCCGGAAGGAGTAGTATTTTTTTTTTCCTATTCTTGCTGGGAATGGGGAACGACACTTCTTTACATACACATAATTACCCACACAACACCACAAGAGCTGTGTAGTGAGAAAGGCCGGGTTTGCAAGTGAGAGGAAAGCATGGACCTGAATGTGCCCAATAATAATAAAGGCTTGGTATGAGTGTGGAGAGGGAGTCTTATATGCAAAAAGTTCCTAGGGTGGACAACCGGACATCTACAGGCTGGAGGTCTACTCAAGCCCGGACGTAGCCAATCCAGGGGCTACCTGACAGGTCAGGCCCATTCATTCGGGTCTCGTATATAATGCATTGGGTAGAGAACCTATATGTCAAATGTAATAACTGAGGCCCTATTGGTCCTCAGGATTGTGGTGCTTGAGTCAGCCTGGTCGCTCACTTATTTCTGTCATCTCCAGGGTCCTCCTTGAATTGAAGGGAGCATAAGAGATCTACAAGGCCACGAGAGCATCACCTTAAAACATTCTCAGGTGAACCATAGACTTTCAGCACGGCCACAGGCTAATGACTCCAATTAAGGAATCAATGTCCGATTAGTCCTGATCTAGTATCATCCTTCGGTACCCGCTCTGTACAAATCTCATCGTCAATAGTGGAGTGATTGAACCTATGTTCCTGAATGGACCTACAGCTCATTCTCGGTCCTACTCATCTGTATCAGTGACATTGAAAAACCCATACCCATTCCACATTCACGAACCATTCCCATTATGTGAAATCTTACCCAGCCTGGTCAGTGACATTGAAACACCCATACACATTTTACCCTTCAAGAACTGGTCCCATTGTGACAAGATATGTATTCCTGTACCATTGGGCTACAGCGAACACGAGACTCATTGTGCAGAGTAAACCACTGGAACTAGTAGGACTGGTTCTACAGGCGCCTGTTCTTTGTACACCCTATCGGGACGGAGGAAAATACCTGCGGACCAAATCGGTGAGGCAGATGTCGACTGACGGGACTTTGTAGTACTCTTCGGTCTATGAGGGAAAGCTATGAGGCTCTGTGTCTGAACTTTATCCGTGTTGTGTCTGTTTAGAACTATCTGTATTAACTGCCTTGATGTTTTCCTGTGCTGTTCTTTATTAAGCTAATAAATCACGTTTTAGTTTATTCCAACGATCACTGTGTTATATATATGGATCAGCCAGAAGAACACTGCAGGAAATAGGTCCCGAGGTCGAAAGATAGAGTGACAGTGAGTCCAGGGAACGGAGGAGGGTTGGCAAGCAAAGACCTATCACAGCCAGGGCTAAAGAGAATAATTTTGAAATATTGTTACATAGTTATTTGGGACCCTCCACATAGCTTGTTACAGCATCTCCCACTTGGTGTTATGACTGTTCCGATGTAACTGTATCGATTCACTTGTTTAAGAATATGCCCATTTACATGTATATTGCATTGTTCTATTTCCTTCTTCCCAGTGACGACCATAATCTGTGTCTTCTTACAATTAATTTCTATTCCTAGTTGTTCACTGTGTGCAAAAACCGCATCTACTAAATGTTGCAGGTCGTGTTTATTGTCTGTAATCAAGACTGTATCATCTGCATATCTAATGACATTGATGCATCGTCTCCCAATGTTGATTCCTTCCATATCTAAGGTCTTTTCCATCAAACTGTAGATCTTCAAGCATCCTTATTACGTCGACATGTTTCACTTTATCGGAAGAATTTGTGTACTCCATAAAGCAAATGTGTAGATCACATATTTATAGTAAAACCACATACTATATATCTCTAGATACGCTTTATTCTTTGTATCTCTAAATACAACATATTATATATAACCGATGTGTTATGGCGTAGTTTATTGTGGGTTAAGAACGAATGACTGACGAGATGGAGAAATGTCCACAGTAAAAGAAATATGATTCACGTGGATATCGTGAATCATCACTCACTGTCACTGTCACTATCACCTACTGCTATATTACCTTGCAGCGTCTGACAGGGGGATCTTGAGTCTGAGGAATTAAGGCCGCCTGGCTAGTGCAGTTGCAGGTTAGGGTCGAGATTGACTGAAAAGTCGTTTAGACCAGGGCGGCTGATCACAAGAGGGCCTGGACACACTGTATGACGGCCACGGACATTTGCAGGCCAGCCTTTATGTTTACAAAGTTATTGTTTGTAGGAGTCCTGCTTAGATCCATCCATCCATCATGTGCCATGCCGGTAAGCGTGGGCGGTCATGTTCTGCCATCTCACTCGATCACCAGAGTCGTGGATCAGCTCCGTGTTTCTGTCTCGACCATGCCACAAGGCCAAGCCATCCAGGTACTTGCTTCTAGGTCTTCCCCTTGGTCTGTTCCCCTCGATCTTACCAGTTGTCACCAAATTCTCCAATCCATTTCTCCTCATAAAATGCCCAAAAAATTGTGACTGTCTACGTCTAATTTCTCTAATCAATTTACGATCTTCATTTATTTCTTGAAGGACTTGTTCATTGGTCTTTCTGGCTGTCCATGGTATTCTTTGCATTTTCCTCAGAAACCACATCTCTACAGCCATCAGATGTTTTTCAGCCTGTCTGCTCATTGTCCACGCTTCACATCCATATAAAAGTACAGGTTCAATGTAGCATCTCAACACTCTTTTTCTCGTTTCAATTGACATCTTTTTATTGGTCAATATGTTTTTCATCTTGCTAAAGGCTACTTTTGCCATGGCGATTCTTGTTCTAATCTCTTCAAGGCATCTCCCATCAGATGTTATTACTGTTCCGAGATAATTGTACCTGCTCACTTGTTGAAGAATATTCCCATTTACTTGTATATTACATTGTGGTATTTCGTCCTTCCTAGTGACGACCATAATCTGTGTCTTTTTACAATTTAATTCTAACCCTAGTTGTTCACTGTGTGTAACAATCGCATCTATTAAATTTTGCAGGTCCTGCTTAGATAGTGATGTGCTGTTGTGATTCTCGAATGAGAGGCATGATACTTTGGTAGTGAACATGAGCATTTATTTCAGGGCATTGGTCGCTGATGATAATTAAACGGATTCAAGAAAGAGTAGATATAAGAACACAATAATGTACTGTACTGTAAAGCAAAAACAGGTGTGTCTTCCTGCATGACATCATTGATTCAGTCCAGTTTTATTATATACTATTAAAGTATCAAGGGTTGGCGTGGAAAAGGAACCAATGAGTCAGAACAAGGGTTACTCGGTAAGTTTCCACAACATGGATATACCAGTGTGAAATATATGAAAGATGCACCTTGGAATCATGGACAGATCCACATAAAGGTTATGTGAAGACCCACCCTACTACCCCTTGACAAAATAAATATTTATCTTCTTGTAATATTAACTTCATTAGGCTACCATACATTTATTGGTTTACATTCTAACACAAAAGTATTAGTTTTCACATGTTTACAAGTTAATTATCCCTAGAACAGGAAATCAACATCATGATTGGTAAGGAATCGACAACGTTGAGTTCAAGGAATCCACAACGTTAAGCTTAAAGGTAGGAAACAGACAATACGACAAACTTAAGAAATTGTCGCCAGTGATATATGTCCGAGCATACGTTTACTTGCATGGCTTTTCCTTTTCGTAGAACGTGTACTTACAGAGCCCTGATAAAGGCGTTCGGTATATATAAGATGCCAGTTTGGACTTTCAAAGATTCGCCTAATGATAAGTCAATATTTATTCACTGAGAGGATAAACATAAAAACTGGCTTAAGACAAAGGACACGGAATACTGACAGTTGGAATGAAATAACTTCCATGTGTATGAAAGAATACTTTGCTTATTCCCTTCTGTCCGTGTTTTCGTTCTATTTTTCCATGCTCTCTTTATTCCTTCATTTGCCTTGCCCTTTTTAAATTCTTCTCCTCATGTTCTTCGTCCCTTGTCTTCTTCTTATTTTCACGATATTCTCTCTCTTCTCCCCCTCCCTTCCCCCGGTCTCCTGTCTTCTACTTTTCCTACTCCCCCTTCTTCTCTACATTTTCTTATATCTCCCTTATGTTTATGTTAGGTGTATGTCTACCTCGAATGTATTACCAACATCAATTATTCGAAATAAAATAATTTTGCCATATTAAATGTCACGGTGGTTTCGGAAAAACAAAAAACAACGATGGAAGGTGTGCTTCCTGGAAGAAGAAAGAGGGACCGACCATTGAGAGATGGACAATGGACATTGAGGATACTTTGGACATGATAATGCATGAGCCAGGAGAACGAACAAAGGATCGATAATCTTTTCGGCGGACCGGACTGAGAGTCATGTTCTACTTTATGATGTTGGACTCTGAACATCTTTCTGTCTTCTTCGTGGATTAGCCCTTTGGTCGTGCAGTTTGCTAAGCATACACTTGCGCGACTTTCTGTTAGTACACATTCGTTCAATATAGGCAAAGAAAACCAATCTAATGCTAGCTTCATTTCAGTAGAGTGTTACCTCACCTCGGAAGGATTTGCTACAACTCACCTTAGTTAGTCTCTCTCTCTCTCTCTCTCTCTCTCTCTCTCTCTCTCTCTCTCTCCTCTCTCTCTCTCTCTCTCTCTCACTCTCTCTCTCTCACTCTCTCTCTCTCTCACTCTCTCTCTTTCTCTCGCCTCTCTCTCTCTCTCTCTCTCTCTCTCTCTCTCTCTCTCTCTCTCTCTCTCTTTCTCTACTTTCTTGTCATTGTACAAGTTCTCAGCTTGTCTCAGTGCGTGTAAAGTCCAGCGCCAGCGTCTTATCCCATCCTCTTGATTCACTGGAATCTGTCTAGTCCAGAGGTACACTAACCAGGAAAATAGACGGGAGGACAGATATACACAGATACAAGTGAACGGTTCGACTGCAGTCTTTATCAAGGAACAATTCTATTCCATCATGTGCCATGCCGATAAGAGTGGGCTGTATTGTTTTACCATCTCACTCGATCACCAGAGTCGTGGATCAGCTCCGTGTTTCTGTCTCCACCATGCCACAAGGCCAAGTCATCCAGGTATTTACTTCTTGGTCTTCCCTTTTGTCTCCTCCCTTCGATCTTGCCAGTTGCCACCAAGTTCTCCAATTCATTTCTTCTCATAACATGCCCAAAAAATATTGACTGTCTACGTCTAATGTCTCTAATTAGTTTATGATCTTTATTTGTTTCTTGTAGGACTTGTTCATTGGTTTTATAAGGAACAATAAGAAAAGAAAAAAGACAAAATGAATAAGTAGAATACATAGCTGGAAAAAATGAACAAACCACAATCACAAATAAGTAATCTAAATGTTTAATGAGAATGTTAAATGTTAGCTGCATATCCTTTACATGACGTTGCAGTCAATCCGGGCAGCATTAGGCTGTTTGAGATTTCTTGGCACGAATATGTTTAGTAATGTGCCATTGCTTTCTGAACGACCGACAATAACCAGCGCAATGCGGTCTGCTTTCAAATCGCCCACAGCTGTGTTTCGAACTCGGTTGCCGGTCTCCGTGGCGTTGGTAATTGCGGAAGCGATTTGTAATGCCGCTTACCCGCGTTCGAAACACAGCGGTGACCGATATGGCAGCAGTCGGTGACGCGCTGGTTCTAACGTATTTGTATGGGAGCCGGTCGTTCAGAAAGCAATGGCAAACTACTGAACATAAAAACTTGTCAAGACATCAACACCGGCAGTAAAATGCTGGTATTGTCTGCAACGTTCTGTAAGGGATATGCACCTTTAATAAAATAATGCGGGATTACGAATAGCATTCACTAGCCCTACGCCACAGACAATCCCACAAATTAAGCCCAACGTTGGGGAAAGGAAAATGTACAGTTGCTAGTTAATTTAGAGAGACAGATCCACAAAGAATAAGTTGAACTAACTACTAATATTTAGATGCAGTGCATTGTCATATTCCCCGTATAATCCACTGCTAGAGAATAGTATATACATTTAAACTTGTTAAGTAAGTGATAGTTTATCACCACTTGTGTCTCATCTGTTATTCATGCCGAAAAATACGTATATAGTTCTATCTAAATCTTTTTGTGCTTGCTAAACTCTGCATCAATAATGTCGTGATTAGGTGCCCTGTTACCTTCCTCACACCTGAACATATATACTAGAGACTTCTATGCCTATTACGAGGCGTGGTATGTCCTGTGCGGAGACTGAAGATTGCTACCTGTTCACGTATCACTGTATATTAAAGAAGCTGATTTAGCCAGACGATAAGAGCGCTCGCTCTTAAACTTACCGATGCGCTGGTAGCTTGGTAGGGAGTACATTCTCCCCATATACATTAAATTGGACGTGAACGTTGACTCCTAGTTCCGAAAGCAATGAAAGATCTATTGAACGTTAAATTGCTTAGACAATCAAACTGAGGTTGACCGCAACGCTCAGCAATGTATATATTTATATATGGCGGGCACGCTAGAGATGTTAATAGGGAGTTACCATGATAATATATCATGTACATTGTCGGATGAGGGTTCGACACCTGGGCTTGTCGCCTGCTTAGTGAGGACAAGCGTGGCCGCCTATTCCCCCGTGCATTCAGGCCTACAACACTTGACGGCTCTCTCATATCACAAACCCATGGCAGGAAACGGTTTACATACATTTTTGTTGTAAATATATATATATATATATATGTGTGTGTGTGTGTGTGTGTTGTGTGTGTGTGTGTGTGTGTGTGTGTGTGTGTGTGTGTGTGCTACATCCCATTGATAAGAACAGGGTTGTCTCCACAAAAGAGCAGCGGATACGCCAGTCTTCCCAGATGAGTTTAATAAATACGCATTCCAGCTAATTGCATGACAAAATATGCCATCATCCATATTCTATTCATATAATTTTTAATGATAAACATTTGAAGAAAAGGGACAACAGTGCTTTCATGATCTTTGGAATGTAATATAAACTAGACCTTCCTGTATCTAGAGTATTCTAATCTAAATTATAATAGTTTGCTTGTAAGTTTCATTGAATTGATAACGGCCTCATTGTGTGTTTCTAACATTCAACCCTGATTATGTTTGTGAACAAATCCAATTATATTCCTGAGTATATTGCGTGTATCCGTGGTAAAATACAGTTATTGCTTCCAGAAAGGTAAAAACTGTGGACAGGAAAACATGATGAAGGCTATTCATTTCGTCGTCTGAACAGTCGACATCTAAGTACTCCGGAAGGCTTATAAATGGCCAGGCTCCCTCAGCAAATGCCACTATGTTAAGATGCTGGCTGTAAACACGTTGGGTTTCTCTCCTCATATGTTTCTCCGTAAGCCGTTTGACTCGGGCTTCGAAGGTTGTGGGTTCGATTCCGGGCCCCGTCCTTCAGTTCACGAGTGAAATTTTTAAGAGACTCTTTTTGATCGTCGCTAGAGCTACTGGAGTTCGTGCTTTGTGCGACGCTTTCTGTGCTGCGGAAAGAGACCGAGCCATATGGGATAAAAACCCGGTGCAATGACGTCAACCCTGTCGACTTTTAAGCGACTTTTATATGTTCCTCAGTAATGGAATCACACTTACATTCAAAGTCAAGAATCATGAATATGTTCCTTCAGGTGATATTGTGTTTTCAACTAGCAGTCCTTCACAACAATTACTAAAGTCAACAGACCAGCTAACTCTGTGTCTCACACTGTCGTATGGCCCTAGTATTATTTGCACCTATGTAAATGCTTTAACAGAAAAGTGTCAGTCCTCGATTCGACACGATGCTCTATCGAGAAGCACACCACTAAGTAACAGTTCAGAGGAAGGCTCGCACTAAAACTACCGCAATCTATGTGCCTCGAAGCAACTCCTCCCGTAATAATTAACTGGAAAGTCAACGTCAAAGCTTTGGCTCAACAACAGTTAAAGTTTCACATCAAACTTTGCAAATGAAATGCGAAGAATCAACCGACGCCATTCCGATAGTGAAAGTACTTACACACACGTTTATTTGTGGTGATAGATCAATACAGTGGTCGTCCAGACCGTAAAGTTCCCTTTTAACACAGGGATGGCATTACACAATATCTGCAAACTATATCCACGTATTATCTGACTTTACCTCGGATCGCCGTTTATCCCGCCATTCTCATCTGAACATTGTCTAGGTATTCCATGCCCACGGGTCTTCTAATCGATATTGAGAATCTTCTCGTCAGACATCCTCCACCTGATAATCCTTACAACCAAAATCTCTGAACGCCCACGGCTCCACGAAATATGTCCCGCTTCAGCCGAATCACACAAGGTCCTCTCCGTTGTCCTACCCCATTGTTGTCTGACGTTCCCCGTTTCTAAGTTTCCTTAGTTTCTTGTGGGGTTTTCCCTATATCATTTTCTACCGCATTTTCCGATGACGTCATTCTGTCTAAACGCCATGTGGCACTATGCACCCGGAAGAAGAAAGCAAAGGCCAGGAAGAACAGTAGGACTTTGATCCTGTGGCGACACACAGCAGTCCAACATCTACACCTGCTGAAGCAGTTACCTACTGTATCAAATAGACATACGAATCCACAATGGAAACAAGCAGTAGCGGAGAAGCCAACATAATCACCAATGAGAAGCAAAGCAGCTCATCAAAGACCCCCCAGCAGGAGGACAACACAGCTGAGAGCTTGGCCGGTAAAATTCTGGTGAAGAATACAAGCGTTTGGGAGGCATAGCTGTCTGTGTTACCACTATATAAGTTACACAGTTTGCTGGAGAACGAGCTGGGGAGACACAGCATCGTCCAGATTCACAAGACACCGGATGGAGCACACTCTACATTATCAAGATGGAAAATAAAGATCACTCACGACGAGAAAGCTGACATCAAGCTACCCCACATTATTACCATGGAAGCCACCCGACACTGCATCATTTAACGTTGGGTCATCAAAAGAGTCACGACCCATATAAACACATCAGGGAGATGTTATCGAGATAAAACTGGACCCTCAAGTTCAGCGATGCTGAAAGAATCATCGGGGGTGGGGGGGGGGGGGAAGGGAGAACAGCACACGGTTGTCATTATCACGCAGGAGGATAGAGATATGGCGTAGATCATCACTAGTGACAAGAAACAACAAGCCCCGGAGCATTACATTCCAAAAATGCTAAGGCGTTCCCGTACAGCCAGTGTCCCCACTCCTAGATCGACACGGACTTCTGGAAACCCAATGCTAACAGAAAGTGCGCCAACTGTCTCGGCAACCGCGACGCTAGATACTTCGGCGACACGAATAGCAACTCCCAGACAGAAAAGGAAGTAACAGAAGAGGGGACAGAAACAAAATGAAAATGAAAGCGGCCAAGAACGCACGTGATTAGGAGAAAAGACTGCACTCCATCAAGATCGAGAGTCCAAGACACAAGACATGAAAGAAGTGATATACCACTACGATACAACAATAGACCAAGACACAAGACATGAAAGAAGTGATATACCACTACGATACAACAATAGACCAAGACACAAGACATGAAAGAAGTGATATACCACTACAATACAACAATAGACCAAGACACAAGACATGAAAGAAGTGATTTACCACTACAATACAACAATAGACCAAGACACAAGACATGAAAGAAGTGATTTACCACTACAATACAACAATAGACCAAGACACAAGACATGAAAGAAGTGATATACCACTACAATACAACAATAGACCAAGACACAAGACATGAAAGAAGTGATTTACCACTACAATACAACAATAGACCAAGACACAAGACATGAAAGAAGTGATTTACCACTACAATACAACAATAGACCAAGACACAAGACATGAAAGAAGTGATATACCACTACAATACAACAATAGACCAAGACAAAAGACATGAAAGAAGTGATTTACCACTACAATACAACAATAGACCAAGACACAAGACATGAAAGAAGTGATATACCACTACAATACAACAATAGACCAAGACAAAAGACATGAAAGAAGTGATTTACCACTACAATACAACAATAGACCAAGACAAAAGACATGAAAGAAGTGATTTACCACTACGATACAACAATAGACCAAGACACAAGACATGAAAGAAGTGATATACCACTACAATACAACAATAGACCAAGACACAAGACATGAAAGAAGTGATATACCACTACAATACAACAATAGACCAAGACAAAAGACATGAAAGAAGTGATTTACCACTACAATACAACAATAGACCAAGACACAAGACATGAAAGAAGTGATATACCACTACAATACAACAATAGACCAAGACAAAAGACATGAAAAGAAGTGATTTACCACTACAATACAACAATAGACCAAGACACAAGACATGAAAGAAGTGATTTACCACTACAATACAACAATAGACCAAGACACAAGACATGAAAGAAGTGATTTACCACTACAATACAACAATAGACCAAGACACAAGACATGAAAGAAGTGATATACCACTACAATACAACAATAGACCAAGACACAAGACATGAAAGAAGTGATATACCACTACAATACAACAATAGACCAAGACACAAGACATGAAAGAAGTGATTTACCACTACGATACAACAATAGACCAAGACACAAGACATGAAAGAAGTGATATACCACTATAATACAACAATAGACCAAGACACAAGACATGAAAGAAGTGATATACCACTACGATACAACAATAGACCAAGACACAAGACATGAAAGAAGTGATATACCACTATAATACAACAATAGACCAAGACACAAGACATGAAAGAAGTGATATACCACTACAATACAACAATAGACCAAGACACAAGACATGAAAGAAGTGATTTACCACTACAATACAACAATAGACCAAGACACAAGACATGAAAGAAGTGATTTACCACTACAATACAACAATAGACCAAGACACAAGACATGAAAGAAGTGATATACCACTACGATACAACAATAGACCAAGACACAAGACATGAAAGAAGTGATATACCACTACGATACAACAATAGACCAAGACACAAGACATGAAAGAAGTGATATACCACTATAATACAACAATAGGCCAAGACACAAGACATGAAAGAAGTGATATACCACTACGATACAACAATAGACCAAGACACAAGACATGAAAGAAGTGATATACCACTATAATACAACAATAGACCAAGACACAAGACATGAAAGAAGTGATTTACCACTACAATACAACAATAGACCAAGACACAAGATATGAAAGAAGTGATTTACCACTACAATACAACAATAGACCAAGACACAAGACATGAAAGAAGTGATATACCACTATAATACAACAATAGACCAAGACACAGAAGAGACCGATAGAGTCTCAAGCGGAACACCGTTTAAACCACTCCATAAAAGAAGACCACCATGAGACTGGGCGGGAAGCGAACAATACCAGGCCTTACAAGTGTACAGCTCTGACCAGCGATGTAAGAACGATGTAATCCATCCCAGGACAGAAAACACCTAGATTCCAAGAAGCGATATAAGCTATGTTTCCGCAAACAGAAAAAAGAAACACCAGTAAGGGCCCCAAAAATAACCGATCAAAAGTTCCACTGATGAACGGGACTGGGACACATGTTTCCTAAAATTCGGATTCGGAAACTGGGTACCAACTCATGTCACTTCTGTACATGTTACCTTTTGCGAAAATGCTGACTGAAATGTAGAAACTGTTATTGCTTATTAGACTCGAGGACAGCTGATCACACCGAGCAAGCCGAGGTGATCATATTCGTCTACTTGATATTGTAAGCAGTGTTCATTTCCTTGTAGTTGATGTAAACCCATTAGATCCATTCTGCCCAGAATCGTCCTTTTCCCCAGCTAGCTGAGACATTTGTTTAAAGTCTGTTTGTCAGTACTTCAACCTGGAACCTGTCGGCATCAACTGAACTTCGTAGAACTAATGTCATTATTTACTTTTTCATTGTCAACAACTGTCATCTACTGCCTATAGTACCTTGCAGTGTAGGGCAGGAGGGAGCGGGGGGGGGGGGGGGGGGGGTCTTTAGCCTGAGGAAGTAAGGCTGACTCGCTAGTGCAGTCAAAGCGAACTGTGCAAGTTAGAATTTTCTTTTTGCCCTACTTTTTCATTAACCATTAGAAATAGGATTTGAAACATGTCTTACATCCATCTAGAGCAAGGGTCACCAAACTTTTTTTCACGGCGGGCCGGATAACTGACAAAATGACGAGCGCGGGCCGGATACTCATCCTGTACAATACTTGCGTCGTTCTCCGTGGCAAAGGTCTGACGGACGCAGTTCGTAATCCCGTATACCCGCGTTCGAAAAACAACTACGCGCGATTTGGCAGCAGACAGCGTTGCGTTGGTATTTTACGCTATGGTATAGGTGCCTTTCGTTCAGAAAGCAATGGCAATCTACTGAACATAAACTTGCCAAGACATCAACAAAAGCAAACAACTCTGGTGTTGACTGCAAGCACCCTGTAAAGGGTATGCAACTATCATTGGCACCTTGCCGTCTTGACAGACGATAGTTTGTGCTCTAAAAAGGCATAATAACTTTTAACTATGGCGGTAGCGAGTGTGACTGATAAGGCCAATCTGCGCTGTAAATGTCCGTTCACAGTGGGTGCATGTGAACACGTGGTCATTTCCACCATCATGCACCATCTTACGTCTCAAACGCTTGGTGTGTGACTTTTCTGCAATAATTTTCTCCTTTGACTTTATTCCATTTCTGATATTTGCCCTCCACGCAACACGTTCAGCGACGACTTGCTCCCAATGTGCATTATCAATGCCTGTATCAATCATGTCCCGCTTACACACATCTTTGTATCGTAGTAGAGGCCGACCCTGAGATCTCTTACCCATCTGTAATTCACCAAAAAAGATATCCTTTGGTATTCTACCATCATCCATCCTCCTAAGATGTCCTATCCATCTAAGTCTACGAAGACTGAGCATGGAATAAACTGTCACACTACCTGATCTTTCCAATACTTCAGTATTTGTGATTTTGTCTTGCCACTTAATACCAAGAATTCTTCGCAGACACCGCATATGAAAGCTGTTTAAATTGTTCTCTTGGTGTGAGTAAGTTGTCCAGGTTTCACTGCCATAGAGAAGAGTACTAAGGACACAGGCTTGATAGACAAGGACTTTTGTTTTGGCAGTAAGCTTCCTGTTCTCCCAGACTCTTTTTCTTAACCTGTTCATTGTTGTTGCTGCCTTACCAATCCGGATGTTGATTTCCTGATCTAGGGATAATTTGCTATTTACCACTGATCCTAGATATGTAAAATGGTCTACTATCTCTAGTTCGGCGTCGTCAATAAAGATTGATGGTACCCCATGTGCACCTTGTGACATAATCTGTGTCTTCTTTTTGCTAATTGTTAAACCAAATTCAGAACAAGCATTGGAGAATGCAGATAGTAGACATTGCAATTCTTCCTCAGAGTGGGTCGTAACTGCAGCATCATCTGCAAAAAGCAACTCTCTGATCAGTACCCTCCTAATTTTGGTCTTAGCCTTCAATCTCTGAGCATTGTAGAGGCCGCCATCTGAGCGTGAGTGAATGTATATACCACCATCCTGATCACGAAATGCATATTTCAGTAGAAGTGAAAAGTATATTCCAAAGAGGGTGGGAGCTAGTACACAACCTTGCTTAACTCCACTCTTGATTTCAAATTCTTCAGAAGTTGCACCATCAAACTTGATTATACCCTTCATGCCTGTGTGGAACGATTCCACAATGGACAGAAGAGTTGGTGGGCAGCCAATCTTCTTTAGTGCCTTGAACAGACCCTCACGACTGACCAAATCAAATGCCTTTGTGAGGTCGATGAAGGCAATAAACAGTGGTTGATTCTGTTCACGGCATTTTTCTTGCATTTGTCGCAATGAGAATATCATATCAGTGGTAGACCGGTTCTGTCGAAAGCCACATTGTGATTCGGGGTAGACTTGATCTCCTAGGACTTGAAGTCTGCGCAGAACAATTCTGGCAAATACTTTTCCAACAATACACAGAAGTGAGATACCCCTATAGTTGTTACAGTCGCTCCGATCACCCTTGTTCTTGTACAGCGTTATGATGTTTGAATCTTTGAAATCCTGTGGGACTTGTCCTTCACGCCAGCATAGCTCTATTAGCTGGTGGATCTGTAGAGTGAGTGTTTCTTGCTTACTCCTGATAACCTCTATTGGAATCCCATCCTTACCTGGAGCCTTGCCAGATGCAAGTTCATTTATAGCACACTTAACTTCTGTTATGGTGGGAAGTGTGTCCAGGTGGTCAAGAGTTGGTAGAGCCTCTATGGCATTTAGGGCATCATCCGCTAGTTTGGTCTCACTTGAGTAAAGCTCCAAATAGTGCTCTACCCATCTGTCCATCTGCTGTTTCTTATCAGTGATGACTTCTCCAGTCAAGGTTTTCAGCGGTGCACTTCTTTTGATCACTGGACCACAGGCTTTCTTTATTCCTTCATACATGCTTCTTATGTCTCCCTTATCACTTGCGATTTGAATGGACTCACATAACTTGATCCAATAATCATTTGCACACTGCCTGGCAGCCTTTTGCACATCCTTCCTAGCTTGCCTTAGCTCACTCAGAGTGTTACGCGTTGGTCTTTCCTTGTTTCTTAAGAGAGCTTTCTTCTTCTTATCAATCAAGGGCTGCAGAGTCTCGCTGTTGGCCGCAAACCAGTCCTGCCTCTTATGATCCACAGTGCCGTAAACCCCTACGGCAGTTTTATAAAGAGTTTCCTTAATTTGACCCCACTTTTCATTTACTGTACAATTTTCTGGTGTATCAGTGAAAGCGTCTTCAAGTTGCTGTTGAAACTGAAAGCACTTTTCAGGATCATGAGTGTTAATAATATTAATCCTGGGGCTAGATTTGTGTTTAGCTGTGTAGATTCTCTTTGGTCTCAGTCTAACTCTTGCAACAACCAAAGAATGATCTGTATCACAGTCAGCACTGTGGTAACTACGAGTCAATGATATATGGTTCAGATGTTGTCTCCGTGTGATGATGAAGTCCAGCTGGTGCCAATGGCCGGATCTTGGATGTTTCCATGTGACCTTATGCATCTCTTTTGTTTTAAAAAAAGAGTTTGTAATACATAGGTCATTACTGGTGCAATGCTCCAGCAGCCTTTGCCCATTTTCATTCATGCGACCGATGTTGTATTTTCCAAGGGACACTGGCCATGAACTCGAGTCCTTGCCCACACGAGCATTGAAATCACCGAGCATATAAATGTAGTCAGATTTTGGAACTGCCTTGATCACGGAGTCTAACTCCTCATAGAACAAATCCTTCACATCATCAGAGGAATCGAGTGTCGGTGCATATGCAGTAATAATGGTGGCAAACCCACAAGAGGTTGCCAAGCGCAGGGATAATAGTCTTTCATTTCCTCCTGCTGGAATTTCAATCATTCCCAGTAGCGAATTCTTCACTGCAAAGCCCACACCGTGTTGCCTTTTTTCTGCCTGCCCTCTACCCTTCCAGAAAAAGGTGTAGTTGTTTTCCCTGAGTGACCCTTCCTCAGCGAGGCGAGTCTCCTGCAGGCCAGCAATATCAATGTTAAGACGATTGAGTTCGGCATCAATCACAGCCGTTTTTCTCACATCGTCAATATTGGTCAAGTCAGTGGAAAATCCTGGACACATGGTTCTCACGTTCCAGGTTGCAAGCCGTAGCTTGAGGTTTCTATTTTTATTTTTGTTTGTACCTGGTGCATTGGTTTTACAGCCTGCGATTCAGATTTTGTCCTAGCCCCAAGCACCCATTGAAGCAGGCAGGCTGTGGCGGATCAGCACCCAATTGGCTGGGGGATGCCCAGCTTGAGGCGGGCGGTAGCTGATCAGTGACACCTATAGGTGTCTCCCACCGTCAGAGGCAACGCGTGGCGCCCCATGTCTACGCCAACTGACAAGGACTTATAACCCGTAACAGTTGCCTCTCGCTTTGATTCCGAGACCAGTTAAGACCAGGGATGGAGTTATTGCCTCTCCATAGCACAAAGCCTGGGCTAAAATATAGAGATCATGTGTTGCCCATGCAGCATGATCCCTCTCTCGGCCTGCCTAGTTCACTCCAGAGGAAAGGTAACACCCCTACATCTGGAACAAGACAAGCTGCAGAAGCTGCCGGATCAGCAAAGCATTGCTCTAACTGTCCGCCTGTCGGAGCTTCGATCCTAGACCAGTCGCCAACCAAGGCTTAGGGCCTGGTCAGCCCTGCCATGACAATTTTGTCTTTAGCTTGCATTTCCTCGCACCAGGGTAAGGCTTGTACCCTCCCAATTGTGCTCTTCCGCCCGAAGCCGTTGGCACAATGTGGGGTGTCGGGTTTGGTAAGCGCCGCCCAACGTTCGGCGCTAACAGAAACCAGGTAGTACCGTCTACTGTTATACGGTAGCTCAGTCATATCTGACTAAGACCTGACTGACGGTATGCAACTAACTTTAACAATACTTGCAAGCCAGAACGAAAGCTCTGGGGAAAAAAGACGAAAAATTAAATTAATCATGGGTGAGTGGCGTTCAAAGCAACAAAAAAAAAGACAACCAACATATTTATTTACTTAAAAAAAGTTGTCAAAGAAGGCGACGTTAGCAAAAAGATAGTTACATCAGACATAGTGTACACATATCCGAATCTCACAAACTAAGCAGCAAAAAGGTTAGTGAGATTTGTGAAACTGATATTTGGCTTTCAAGATATCATCAATGTTTGGTTTGGAATTGCTGCATCCAATCAAGAGAATTGCTTTCAAATGTTCATCAGTCAATCTCGTTCGATGTGTTGACTTAGCATACTTCATTTTTAAAATGTTTGCTCACAGACATAAGTTGTTCCAAACACTGATGCCATACCAGCGGCAAATTTCTTCAGTTTTGGAAACTCAACATCAGGTAAGCAGCGGTAAAATTCAACAAGTTTTCCTTCTCTGTGCTTCTCTTTCAACAAGACATTTGCTTGTAAATCAACGAGCTCCAACTGTAGTTCAACTGGCACATCATCAAGGTTACAATCAAACGGATTCTGGAAAAAAGAATGTTACTCTCAATTCTGTCAAGATCTGAAAATCTCTCCAAAAATGCTTCTTCGTGTCACGAATAATTTTTTTCGGGAAATCGAGGTTGACATCTTCGGCGATTGTAGCGCAAAACTCTTTAAAACAGTGAAAATGAGAAAAGTTTTCTCCTTCCAGTTGTGCTTCAAACAATGACAGCTGTCTCCGAAATCCTTTATGATTCTGTAGAGATCACAGACGAAGTTATCCTTTCCCTGAAGTTTCAAATTCAGTTCATTCATGTGGGATGTGATGTCGACCAAAAATGACAACTTTGACAGCCAGGTAGGATCTGACAGTTGTAGATCAGATCTATCTTTTTCAGTGAGGAAAACATCTATTTCGTTTCAGAGCTTGTAAAAACGAAACAGGACTTTACCGCAGCTGAGCCACCTCACTGGTGTGTGATAAGGCAAGTCACAGAATTCAGAATCAATTTCTTCAAGAAAAGCCTGGAACTGACAGTGATTGAGTGCATGTCCCCGAATGAAGTTCACAGCAGAAACGACTGGTTTCAGTACACAAGAAATATCTAAGTCTTTCAGACAGAGTGCTTGCTGATGTATGATGCAGTGTATGAACAGAGCGCCCGGAATTTGCAAATCTTCCAAATGAGTCCTAATCTGCCCCATCAGACCCTTCCTCACTCCAGCCATGTTTTTTTCTCCATCAACTGTAACACCTCGAAGCTGATTCCACTGAAGGTTATAGTCTTGCTAAACTTTTTGCACTTCCATGAAAATGTCTTTTCCAGTTGTTGTTCCATGCATGCTGCAAACGGATGCCAACTCTTCCGTTATCCGAAAGTCCAAATTGACACCACGAATGAACACGAAAGGTTGTGACGTACTCGAGAGATCAGTAGACTCATCCAGCGCCAGAGAATACCACAAGTTCCTAGTTTTCTCGCGTATCTGTAGCACTATGTTCTCTCCAAGTTCTTCTGTTCTTCGCACAACTGAACTTGCTGAAAGGCTGATAGTTCCAAACAAATCGGCTTTCTCAGGACACAAGTTATTTGCTGCTTCCACCATACACTCTTTGAGGAAGTTGCCATCAGTAAACGGTTTTCCTCGTTCTGCCATCTTATGCACTATTTTGTAACTTGCACGAGTGACAGATTCATTGTCAGCACACTTTCTCGTGAAGAGATTTCTTTGTGTTTCTAAACCACGTTTCATGGACTCATTTTTCTCAGGGTGTAACTTTCCAGAAAACTTTGAATATGTTGATAGATGTTTTGTTTCGTAGTGACGCAGAAGATTGTATTCTTTCAAAACGGTAACACTTTCGCTGCATATTAGGCAATTGGTTTTCTGGTACTTAGTTTCCACTAAGAAGTACTTTACTCCCCATTCTTCATTGAAAATGTGACACTCGGCGTCCACATTTCTTTTCTTAGTAGCCATAATGAAGGGTGAAGTACACGGGATCTGAAAATGAAGAAGACATTGAATCAGAAACATAATTAACATCCTCTTGAAACACAAGAAAAGCAGAGGACTAGGGGTCACTGGTGAAGCTACGGCTCACCAAAGGTACATATAAAGTTTATAGGTACCTTTGGTAATAGAATATATCTCATAATAAGGTTTACAAAATATATATATAGGGCCGGTCAAAATAAAATAGCCTAGAGCAGAGTTTTTCAACTGGGGTTCCGTGAGTGGCAGCCAGGGGTTCCGCCGAAACAAACCGAAATCGCCTACATGCAACATCTCTGCCCATCTGGTTTATTACATAAAGTAGGACAAACACATGGATCATCGCACAGAGTTCCTTGAGCAACGTAAACATTTGCGTAAGGATCTGCTCCAGCAGAAAGGTTGAAAAACACTGGCCTAGAGACCAGCTCGATTAACACCTTGACCGGGGAATTCTTCTGAGCTGGGGATAATATTTTCGTAATAACACGAGGCGTCTATGGCATTTTTATGCTATGTTTGCTACTTTATTGCCTCTATTCACACTTGCAGTTCACTTACCTATCACTGTCAAACAAAGAAATCCTTGTTACATACCTATAAGATAGATGACTGGCAAAAAGAAGTAAATATTTCTGGAGCATAGGACCTGTGTTGACAGCCGGACGCATCTGGGGGAGGGAAAGATGCGTGTGTGTTTGTTGCCATGGAAACCATGGTAACGTCAGAGCGTAGGCGGCGCTACCACGAGCCGGGAAAGGACTTGGGATGGCGCGAAATAAGCAAACATTGCAATAAACAAGAAAATCTAGATACAATAATTTATAATTGAATATAGTAAATTTAGGACACATTGCAGCCAGGAGGTCTCCGTACATGTGAAGATCTCCTATTATTCTAAGCATAATATTTACATTTAAATTGTATCACAACGTCTCGTGTTCCATACGTTATATCAAGCAAGTTTGAGTACCGTCCGCGGGCCGGATGAAAGGCCGGATCCGACCCGCGGGCCGCAGTTTGGTGACCCCTGATCTAGAGCGAAGTGACGTGTTGAGTAAAGGTCTCCTTGCGGTGTCGGGTTCCAGTTAAGTAAAGGAAACTAATATCTCAGTAACCTATGTAACCCATGTGACAAACGAAACCTAAATCACATATGTTATGTGTAAGACAATATTTTTGGTCATGCTGGATCAGACTGTTGGGTTGACCCTCTGTTTGTTGAGGTAAATTGAGTTGACCTTCTGTTATGTTGAGGTAAATTGAGTTGACCCTCTGTTATGTTCAGGTAAATTGAGTTGACCCTCTGTTATATTGAGGTAAATCGAGTTGACCCTCTATTATGTTGAGGTGAGTTGAGTTGAGTCCAGAACCGACATACAGAACTCGGGACATTCCTATACATACTCCCTCCTCTTCTTCAACAACCAGCTAAGAGTCCCAAGACTAATGAAACCAGTTGCCATCTTATTATGCTTTTGTATGGCTTTTCTTCGGAGTGCTGAATATCTGCCAGATTCTCTGGTTACTCTCTGCCGCACGATCCTTTTGAGGCAGTAATGGTGTGTTTTTACTTCCACACTAAACACATGATCCCAAATGGCCTTGACAAAAGCTGCCTTATCGTGCACCGGTACACCAGCCAGCCAATTTGTCCACCTGCTCCTATCCTCCAGTTCTGTGTCAATCATCACGTCACATGTAAGAGAACGTTTATAAAACCAGCCGCAAACTATAACCAGTGAAACGACCATGTGTGTGTGAGGTGTGTATGTGTGTGTGTGTGTGTGTGTGTGTGTGTCTGCCGTGTTTGTGTTTTAGTGTGTGCGTGCGTGTGTGCATATGTGGGTTGTGGTCGCTACAAATGTAATTTAAGCGACATAAGAGTAGCAGTCGTAAATGTATGGAAACCACTGATGTTATATGTTGCGCAGTGTAGACAGGATATATTTATTTTGTAGCTCGTAGTGTATAGATATAAAGGTTGGATCCCATTAGGGTTTGCACTGTATGTGGCAGTATGAAGTTTTTGAGTAAAGATCCCAAACATAAGAATAAAAAGATTCGGATATCAAGGATAGATTAATGCTGTCAAATATACAAACATAAAAACGGTATAGACAAATATGTAAACAATGAAATGCCAACAAATAAAGAACCTGAACCAATAATGGGTGACGTCGAGTGGACAATACACAACCTCATGAAAGGAAAGTTATCTGAATGTAATAACATCACAGCGGAGTTTGTGAAAGCAGATGGAGAATATAGTGTGATAATATATCACGCATTAACGTTAAGAGATGATGTACGTGAATATAGTCAAGGCAATGTTTGGGAAAAAGCATATGCCAGTATTTAACTTAGGGGAAAGTACAATGAAGATACACATAACAACATATTTAATGTGATAGTACAATGAAGATACACGTAACAACATACTGAACATGAGGAAAAGTACAACGAAGATACACATTACAACTTATTTAACATAAGGGAAAGTACAATGAAGATACCCATAACTACATGTTTAACATGAGGGAAAGTACAATACAAATACAGGGAAGTCTCCATGGCGAAGTGGTTACGCCACATGCCTCATGTCCTGATGGTTGTGTATTCGATTCCGGACTCCGTCATCCATTTCACGAGTGGCATTTTCTGGGAGTCTCCTCTGGAGCTACTGAGCTACGGCAAGCCGCTCTGCCGAAAGAGACCTAGCTATATGGGATGAAACTCAGTGCAGTGAAGACAATTTTCTTGCCTTTAAAAACCCCTTTTCACAATTTAGATGTGTGACCTTGCTTTATATACTACTCACAGACATTTGACTGGGTAGAACATGGAGAGGTATGGAACACAATGAAAAGACATCCAATTACACGTAGTACAGGTCATAAAACACCACAGTGAAGTCACACGGACTTACTATAGAAGATAGGGACCAATGTTAGCAGCAAGAACGGACGAGAGATCAGCACCTGGGCTCGTCGACTGATAAAGTGAAGGAATTACTGGCCACATATTCTTTCGTGCATTCAGGCCAACAGAATATGATGGCCGATTCAAATCTCAGAGCCATAGCTGAAAACTGCTTCGTGACCATTTTTATTTCTTCTTTAGTTAGTCAGTTATCAGTTGGGGTATCTTCATTGCACTCCGGATATGTCAATAGATGCTCAGATCCCCCCCCCCCCCCAGTATATGCATCAGCGTCAGGTGGCTAATAGTGCCAGTTCTGTGTTGGTTGACGAGGCGCTTTGTTTTCCCGATGTACCTCTCGCGTCTGGCTGTGCCGATTCTTACTCCCAAGTCTTTCATCCTGGACAGCGATGTGGAATCACTGACGTCAAAGTCCTCTGTCTTCTTCTTTCTACATTGGAAACAGGCAGTTGTGAGAATATTTGTTGATACAACAGAGTGGTTTGATATAGAAGTTGAGGAGCAGCCAGTCGCGAACGAAATGCCCAATAGACGGAAGTGAGGAAGTGAAGCAGCCATGCGTAGGACGTGACGATCCCATGGGTTAGCCCAGTACCAGAGCGCTATGTGTCGGCTCTGCAATTATGGAAGCCACCTTGGATGGCGGGGAATGCTCATGGTCTGCCCCTGCCTTCCCTTGAGGGTTGACCGTGATGTCT
The DNA here is from genome assembly GCA_014155875.1 of Cepaea nemoralis. Classification (NCBI taxonomy): domain Eukaryota; kingdom Metazoa; phylum Mollusca; class Gastropoda; order Stylommatophora; family Helicidae; genus Cepaea; species Cepaea nemoralis. Next base: position 512,878 of record JACEFZ010009864.1, on the reverse strand, counting down.
TTGGTCGTTCTAACTTGACCAGCTGGGATGTGGACACCACAATAGTGAAAGTCGAATGTCGCTCGAAAACCCCGGGAAGGTTAACCCGGTCAGCAAACACCCGCAGCAGTCGGATGTGTCGGCCTAAGGGCACAAATAAACTTGGCACAAGGCAATTACATCTGGGAAAAAATACTCCGGATGAACGCAGAAGAAGACGATATAGAACGCGGAGTAGGACAGGGTTACAACGCTTGATCTAGAACACGGAGTCAGACAGGGTTGCTTGGCTTGATCTAGAACACAGAGTCAGATCGGGTTGTAAGATTTGATATAGAACACGGGGTCAGACAGGGTTGCAAGGTTTGATATAGAACACGGAGTCAGACCGGGTTGCGAAGCTTGATATAGAACACGGAGTCAGAGAGGGTTGTAAGATTTGATATAGAACACGGAGTCAGACCGAGTTGCAATGTGTGAAATAGAACACGGAGTCAGACAGGGTTGCATGGCTTGATATAGAACACGGAGTCAGACAGGGTTGCAAGTCTTGGTATAGAACACGGAGTCATACCGGGTTTCAAGGCTTGATCTAGAACACGGAGTCAGACCGGGTTGCAAGGCTTGATATAGAACACAGAGTCTGACCGGGTTGTAAGGCTTGATATAGACCACAGAGTCAGACAGGGTTGCAAGGCGTGAAATAGAACACGGAGTCAGACAGGGTTGCATTTTGTCCACTCATCTGTATAACTTACATACTGATCACATTATGGGAATGTTAGAGAAAACATTGGCAAGGAACAATATGTCTCTGTGTAATCTGAGAAATAGAAATGCCTGTTATTTGATATGCTGACGACATATTATTAGTATCACAATATACATGTTGGCAACTGATAAAACACAAAAATCAACAGACACATTTATCAATGAAGCGAAATACAGAACATGAGATGTTTTGAATGTCTAGGTTTACTTCTAAAGGACGATGAAACATTGATCCACAAAAACTAAAGCGATTGAAAGCTTTGTGGCTCGGAACGGATAGAACAACAACTAGAGTCTTAAGAGCATGCATATTTCCGGTGCTATAAGACGGACTAGTGTGAGGCTGGGAGAGTTAATCAATCAGCTGGGAAACCGTGTTACAGATGAGTGTAAAATATGCATTGCTCAAAGACAGAACAAGCTAATTTATCCAACAAACCTCAAAACTGAAGAAGAATGTTTATTAAAATACATACAATTGGAAATAGAGGTCAGCATCGTAGCATGGATAAGAGCGCTCGTTCTGAAACATCCGATGTGCTGATGTCGGGGTAGCGCATTCAACCCCTACGCCGGTCAGTTGGATTAAACTGTTGGCTTCTTGTCCTTGACTTCGGGACGTAAATTACTTGCACCTCAGAAGTCGGAGTGCATTTGTCTCATGGCGAGGGATACTGGTAATGCGGAAAGCTAATCTAAACGCAAAAATCAGTCTAGTGCACTAGAGACTCCAGGTAACATGGCGACGACGTAACGCTTCTTTCTTCAGTGGTCACGGTGTTTGTATATTTCTGGGGAGGATGTGTTATCTGCATTCGTTTTCGGAAGTTGTTCTCAAGAAACCACGGAAGGCAGGTGGTGGATGAAATTTTGATTGATTGATTGATTGATTTAGGAATCAACATCACAGCATTCGGGGCATTCCCATAAGCGCTCCGTCCCCATCCTCAGCAGCCAGCGAAGAGTTCCAACACTAATAGTACCAGTAGCAATCTGATTATATGTCCGTCTTGCCTTTCCTCTGAGCGTTGAGCGTTGGCCAGATCCCCTCGTCACTCCTCGCTGTCTCATTCTTGCCAGACCATGGTAATCCATTTGCTCCTCCGAGGTGTGCACGTGCTCCCACAAGGCCGCAACCACGTCTGCCTTGTCATGTATCATTACTCCACCAAGTTCTGCAGAGCCAGCCAATCTGTCCGCTTGTTCATTCGGAGAAAAGATCCAGGCTATGTTTGTCACCCGTGACCTCCGAAGCGAAGCAAGCCACTCCGCACGAAGCCTGCCCGTCCTCACCCTCGTCAGCATGCTTTCTGAGTCAGTTACAATCACGATGTGTGTGTGTGTCGTATTCTCCATCCAGCGGAGAGCCGCAGTGACCTGCCTCCACCTCCATTCTTAAGCTGGATGTTGTGGTATCATATGCCAGGCTCTCCTGCCCCAAACGTCGACCATTAGCTTTGGCTATGAACCCCCAGCCACTTTTCTCACCTCTTGACACCGAACCATCTGTGTAGATAATCACATCACCCGAGTGAGCATTGTCCTGAATTAGTTGCTGGATTTCCACTTCCGTGGCCCCTGCTGGCCACTCCCTGCACTCCCGGCTTAATGTGATTATAACTCTGCACAATTCTGACTGCTCCGCTGGCACTCTGACCCACTCCTCTCCACGCCTAATGTTCTCCAAGGGGCACACCTGTCTGATCGTATCCTCTGCCTGAGCCATCCATGATTTCCCTCTTATCAGTCGCTGACCCTTAACTGCGTCCAGCGCCTCATGCAGTGGGTGGTCTGTGTCTGCAGCTACTCTGAGGTATGCCTTCGCCTGCATCACCTTGAGCCTACCAGCAACAGTCGGCAGACCAAGGATGTAACGCATACACACTACTGGGGTGTCTCTAGTGCATCCCAGAATGACCCGCATAGCTTCGTTCTGTATGCGCTCTAACTTCACCAGCTGACTCTCTGAGACAGTGAGCAGACCTAATCCATAATCAATTACTGAGAGGATCAAGTGCTGGTATAGTGTGAAAAGCATTCTCTGCTCTGTGTCCATTGCAGCCATAGTTTTAAGTGCACTGAGTCCCTTTTGAGATCTTGTCACAACCGTCTCCACATGGTCCTTGAAGGATAGGCTCCTGTCAAATGTGATCCCCAGATACTTCAGTTTGTTCTCTCTGCTGACATTTCTACCATCTATCGTGAGGCTTGGGACATCCGCTCTCACAATCCTGTTGTCCAGAGAGCACCACAAAACAGCCGCCTTTTCCGGGTGGATGACAGCACTCATTTCATGCACCAGTCAATCACTTTGTCTACTGTCGCCTGTAGCTCCTGAGCTGTTTGCTCCCTATCTCTCCCCTGCCTATATGCAAGAATATCATCTGCAAATGTTAGTATTCTTCCAACCCCTGGTGCTTCTAGGTTTGCAATCTTGCTCGTATACACATTAAAGAGCACCGGTGAGACTGCAGATCCCTGTGGCAGTCCCGGGGTTAAAATATGTGGCTCTGAGGTCCATGCACCCAGACGGAGAGCAACCCGACGAGAGTGCAGGACGGCTGCTATCCAGTTCACCAACCAGGGATTGACCCCCTTCTCCAACAGTGCGGTCATCAAAATATCATATCGAACTCTATTTACGCATCCTCGAGATCAAGCGCTGCCGCCATCGTTTCTTGTCTACTCTGGAACCCCTCATAAACGTCAAAGGCAATTTTGATGGCAGCCGACAAATAGTTGTTGGTTATTGTCTCAAGTGTCGCGACGATAGGCAGACGATCTCTTTATCGAGACAATGGCTGTTGTCATCCGGCCAGTATGGTCACTGCCAAGAAAGAAACCAATGGCCAACTACCTTCTTTAAAGTTGCCTAGTTCATCACGATTCGCCTCATTACAGATCATCACAAGAAAAGGACCGGGACACTGAAATTAGCAACATGAAATGATTGAACGTTAAGGCGTATACAGACTTGTAGAATAGACAAAAGAGCATACCGGCTTGGCATATGATGGATGATGGATAGATGATGACACTAGTAGTAATAGCATGTGTATGAACTAGTCCTGAAATATTTTGAGAGTATAAAAAGACATGGGTGTATGGTAATGATAATTATGAAGGGTAATGTGCGGGAGAAGCGGAGAAAAGGAAAACCACAATTGCATTCAAGACGTGATATATAATTTACACATGGCCTGCAATAGAGGCGAGACATCTGGCTATATTAGTGACACATTGTAAAGGACTATTATGGGGGACAAAGTTCAAAACAAGACAATGCATTGGATGATGGTGATGATGATGATGATGATGATGATGATGATAATGATGATGATGATGATGATGATGATGATGAATTTGATGATGATAATGATGGTGATGATCGGGTCTTCTACAACGATCTACAGATTCAACAAATAATGTAATCCCAGCTAACTTGGAATCCGCAGTAGCGTAGAGATGGACACTCTCCTGCCAACCCGGTGATCATAGCTTCCATTCGCATCGTGGCGGATTCCAATTTGACCTGAGCTTCCAGATAGACCCAGCCAAAAATGTGTACCAAGAAATGTCTGGGGAAGTAAAGGCCGGTGTGATACTGGCCATATCATACATCGAGTGCTAATCTGTCTATAATTAGTTGGTTAGTTATTCGTGGTTCCAACTTCACGGCAACGGGTCGTCCCCATTATGCTCCGTTCTTGGACCAGTAAATATCACTCGAGATGCTCATCACTGCCCTGTGTGAAAATTGGAATAGACAGAACTCTCGACAAGCCAACAGCCCACACAGGTACACTGTGCATTAATGCCACTGTCAGAATGCCAACATAAAAGTCCTCCACGGAAAATATAGTTCATCGTCGATGGAAGCGGCAGTCACTAGAAAACCAGCAGCCACACATTACTGCATTAAAAGTCGAGAGGATTCATTGTCCTTGGAATTATCCCACATGGTTCGGGTCCTTTCGGCAGGGCGGCCCGCTGAAAGCATCGCACAAAGCACGAACACCCTAGCTCCAGCGACGACCCCCAGGAGTCTCCGAGAAAAATTGCACCCGTGAACCGAAAAGGCAATCCAGTCAATTCCAAGCGACAGGCTGACCACCATCGTTTCGAACATGCAGTTCACGCTACAACAACCGCGGATAGATGTAAAAACATTCCACACGAAATTCACAGCTCACAGTGTCGCGCCACGCACTCAGCTCAGTAGCAGGGCGACGGAACCATGCACTACCAGTCCAACATGAGGAAAATGCGACTGCAAACCGTAGCCAGAAGCATAAACACTCCAGAGGCTTAACAGTTCAAATGCTGATCCGCCATGTTGGGGACCGAAAGATTTGTCTATAAAACTTAAGAGCCAGCATCATATTGTCAATGTACCAAAGACGTGTAAAGGGTTCCTTTACTTTCCTGTAAAAAGGCTTAATTTCTCTTAAAAAAAGTTGGGTAATGATGCTTTCACTCACAATCATTTAATTTGCCAGCCATGGTTCTCTTACCAAATGGTGTCATTGTTGCTCGGATGTGACTTTTACCAAACTGGTCCGTGTTTACCTACCCAGCTTAAATACGATATTCATTGGTGTAACTTGTTGTATGGATTACTTAACATTCTACACATGTGTATTCAATGTTTTATATGTTGTATTGTATATAATGTTTTATATGTTGTGTTGTATACAATGCTATACGGTGCAGGTTTACTAATGCTGTGATTCTCAACGCGATTAAGCCAGACATTTGTGATGACCAGGGTGGGTTTGTAAACAGAAAGGTTGCAAACAATGGCATATACATTTTTAGGATACTGATAGAAAGACGAATCATGGGCAAGTGTGGAATTATTCGGAAGCTGAAGAAATGTGGTTTTTTTTTTTTGGTGGGGGGGAGAATGATGAGAAAACTGTGGACAGATAGAAAGAGCAATGAAGATATCTTGAAACAAGTTAATACACAAAGAGAACTGGTTACTCGCATCAGAAGAAGACAATCCACATTCTTTTGGCATGACAAGAAAAAAGGAAAGCAGGAAAATGACGTTACAACAGGAAGATTGGAGGGGAGACCAGGAGAGAAGATGCCGGACAATCTGACGTCATGGTATGCAGGAACATCGGTATCATAAATGGTAGGAAGCACATGCAACAGAAGGCTTTGGACAGACATGATAACCGACGCAACACGACATGGACTAAAAGAAGAAGTTCATTAGGAAGAGCTATTGAAGTAAAACGGATCTATACTTATGCTTCATAGACTACACCGTTGTGTTTTACAGTGTGAAACATACATAAATAATTAAACTAATGGAACAATTCATCGATGATGACAAACAGTTGCAAATAATAGGAAATATATTGGTAGCAAACGGCAGCTATAATAATTAACAAGCGTTTAGGAACATTCCAATACATAAAGACGGGTGTCAGACAAGGTTGTGTATTGTCACCTGGTGTGTTTACATTATCCAGTGAGAATATAATAAGCTTTCTGGAAAGTATGGGAGGGATCAATCTGACTAACGTTAGACCGACGACACCGACTTGATAGCATCACGTCAGTACGAACTACTTAACATAATAGTTAAAGTGATTGTATTTTTCTTATAGTCCAGCATCTTCTCTCTCTCTCTCTCTCTCTCTCTCTCTCTCTCTCTCTCTCTCTCTCTCTCTCTCTCTCTCTCTTCTCTCTCTCTCTCTCTCTCTCTCTCTCTCTCTCTCTGTGTCTTCCCTTGCACACTCCTCCCATCCAACTTTCTCTTTGTCACGACTCAGTTATTTTCTTGTTATGACACATCCAAAGAATGTGGGTTGTCCACAATGGTTGTAGAAAGTAAAACATGGGCCTACGCTTGAATAATTTGCTGCTTTCTAATAAAATCTAGTGCTGCTTTAACCCCCACTTTAGTCCTGATTTCTTCATTTCTGATCTTATCTCTTCTTGATACGTTGAGTATTCTTCTCAGGAACCTCATTCCTGTTGTTGTGATTTTTCTTTTCTCTGTTTCTGATAATCGACTGCAATAAATTCCTGTCAGGCGGGTTAGACAAAGAAAACTGTACATTACATACAATCAGGTTTAAAATATGGCTGTGAAGTATGGAGAATTAGTCAACCAGCAAAAATCTACTAGGACCTAGTATGTGTGGTTTTAGAGAAGAATGTTTAAAATTCATTAGAAGCTAATATGAGTAATTTACAAGTTTTAAAACAGGCTAAGCCACAAAGAAAACTTATTATAAACATTGAAATGAGGCAGTCGTAATTTTGTAGCCACATTTGATAAAAGAAAACCTAGATCATTTGTGAAAACTAGAAGTATTAATTAAAGTAAACATAGAAACGGACAAAGAGGAACATTTCTTAACTGCCTTTTGTCATGGTTGGATGGTCGTCGCCACATGAATTGATACATGGTGTTGAATATTACAAGGCGTGCAGAAGTATGATCACCCCAGCCAGTCGGCAATGTACTTCATAACATTTGTGACCATTTGGAGTGTCAAATCTTTTATAACGTCATTACCAGTGATCAATCAAGTTCGTTGTAGAAGATTGGATTATATAACCCTGTTGGAGATCAACATGTCCGAACTCTCCTAAATGTCTAGCAACAAATGCTATCTTCGATTGCGGTTGTGTATGACACTTGGCCAACCATAAGATATGTTGTCTTCTAACGGCATCATCTCCTCCACGAATAACCCCCGAGCTCCAGTTGATATTGATCTCTTCATGCTTGTTGCCTCTGCCGTTTATCAAATCTAATCTTGGTATGTGATCTGCAGGGCTAGTAGACATCAATTTCCATGTGACGAGCAATTTGTTAGACAGGACATAATTGTATCAATTCTGCCATTCATTTTCTTGACAACAACTCTTAGCGTTGTTGTTTTTTGTAACTGCCGCAAGTGGTTTCTGTGCTATTATTTGTTTTTACTTATCAGTTGTCAAATATTCATTACTATCATGCAGTGCGCGTGACATTGGGTGAATCGACTTCGACATTTTAATCCGCGTAGGCTCAATGTCTCTTGGTTTCTAAGAATCAAAGTTATAGCAATGCCTACACACCTGCGAGATGCCCCGTCTCGCTCAGCATCATGAACCTGTAACACACTGGTTGTAGACACTTCGGATTCCCCCCCCCCCCCACTTTCTTTCATACGTCCGTTGTTGCTGGAATCACACAGAACTGCAGCCACCTACTTCTTCATACTTGAGATTGTAGACCTACAGGCTCCATTATTCTCAACAATGACCCCCTAGTCTAGCTGAGAATGCATAGCTAGATTTCTTTCCACGATGCACACCACCATCGGTGTATACTCCCTCTGTCTGGATTTACATTCATAAGTTGTTGGAACTCCAATTCTACCAACCCAAAACACCATTCTCAACACTCTCTGCCCAATGTGATGATGACCTGGGTGAAGTTGCCCTTGTGTCTACCGCTCTTAGTTCATTCCTGCCCCTGTGTATCTGCTTGACCACATATGTAACCTGCCCAATGGTATCTTCTGTCTGTGCTATCCGTGACCACGGCACCCTCTTTTCCCGGCTTCCTTTCAGATTATTAATGACACTGTAAAGCTGATGCCAGTTTTAAGTTATGACTTGTACATAGGCATTGGTATGCGCCAGTGCACGTCTAGACTTCTTCGATTTAAGCCCCGGGGTTCAGCATTGAACTGGTCTGCTCATGCCACCCAGCCATTTTCTGCAAAGTTCCCTGTATAGCTTTGATCATGCCATAACTGTACAGTCCGCTCAGATAGACTGAGCCATCATCTGCGAAGATCAAGGTTCATCCTGGTCAAGTGGAGTGTACTGTTGCCAGTTTGACCGCATATATGTTGAATAACACTACTGATAATGAACATCCCTGAGTTATACAAGGACAAAAATACCTGTGAAATCCGTTACTACATAGTGAATTTTTGCAACTCTGAGATGCTTGATATCACCTTGCTTTATGCCATCTGATTACGTGGTATGATTATGTCTGCCTCGTAGTGCATACTTTATAACTTTTTCAGACACAAAATCAGATACAAGATCTTCATACATTTAGTAGGTGAATACTTGCTCAAGTGTTTTGTCTGAGTAATGCAACACCTGAAGATTCTTGCCCCACGTCAGTCTTTAACATTACACTTACTGAATCATGGTTGTTTGAGGTTTAACGGCTTGCATTATTTCTGTCGATGTACACGATAATGTGTGTACGATTTTCTCACAGTCCACATTAGTCACAATGTTATCCCATAATTGTCCCTGGGTTTATTTGGCCAAAGTTTTAAATAAATTACTGGTTACTGGCTCTTTGTTTTCTCGATGCATTTCTTCCACTTCAGTATCAGTTAGTTTGTGGCCAGTCATTTCGCCCTTTTCTGCAACTCACTTAATCACCTGCTAATTTGCTATCCAGGCCTTTTCAACTCCCTCATTCCACCATGGGGGTTGAAACACAGCTCTTTTGCTTGTCTGTAGTCTGACATTTTGTGCAATTTTGACAAAGGTTCAGCCAGGTCTGTATTGTCTGCATGATATGTGAAAGAATATTTGGGCTTCACTTGTCTGACGACAGTATTTTTGGGATGAGCACAACACATGCAGGTGAAAGATTTCCTGTGTTCCCAGACATTCCAGCGTGTTGAGGGGCCATCAGTACTGGAAAGTAAAGCCAAATATATGATTCCATCTGAGCCCCACGATTTAGTTGCTAATCTTGTAGCGTAGCTTTCGCTCAAAACAGCGAAACGCGTACTGAGCCGCGCTTGGCTAAGAGGAATGCCCAGTCTATTTGCTGTAAGATATCCTTACTTTTTATCGAGCGTTGAATTCTTCAGCTATACATTTCCCATCAGTCAGCCATTACTGATAATACGTTAGTTGCTTACCAATTACAGGACGTGGCAGTCAACCCCAGCAATTTTTGGCTGTTTGTGATTTCTTGGAAGTTTAAGTTCAGTAGTTAGCCATTGCATTCTGAACGACTAGCCGTCATACTATTGATGAAAACGAACGCAAAACGGTCAGCTTCCAACTCCCCCACAGCTGTGTTTCGAGCGCAGTATTCGGGATTATGAATTGCGTCCGTAACCTCTTTGCCACGGAGCGCATCACTGATAGGAGTTCCCATTTTCACTCATCATAAAGTTGTCCACATTTGCTTACAAATTGTAGATTCTCCATTTGGTGTGTTCTATATGTGTAGCTAAGCTTCGTGTCTCAACATTATCGTTGTTGTGTGCACTTGTATCAGTCCATCGGTGAAGAAACCAGAGATGTATATAAATTGGCAAGCCCTGGTTATTTGGTCGGCGAGGATTGAAATAGAATTCATAGGGAAAGTATTTAATAGATGTCTTTTCCCATAGCCAAAACGAGTGAACTTTAGTTCTATTAATTATGTCAGTCTTTCTCATTGTTCTTATCTTGCCAGCTCTCTTTTCTTTCTCTCCATCGTCTAATTTTATTGACATGGACTGAAGTAGACATTGTTTGTGAGGTGGTTCTCGCAACCATCAATCCAAAGATGTAATGTTTATTGTTGTTTATAACCGAAACCTATTAATTATCCTAAATTGTCTAGATAATTCCAGCGAGTTTCTGAAAATTTAATCAAATAATCTCTTTAGGTTGTTGGTGTGTCACGTAAACAAGCATATCCATTTCCGTGCTTTCATGACTGTAGCAATCTGGTATCATAGCTTAATGCTCGCATTCTTAATCTTAATCCAGTGCTTAATATGATAATATATTCTTAGTTTCAGTTTCATACTATTCTCCCACGTGTATCCCTGTGGTTTGCTGCTAATCAATTACTATTTGTTATACGGCTTTATGCGTTCGCGAACGGCCCATCCGATTGAGATGAAATTTTCTACACGTCTTCCTTTCATTCTAGCGATGCCAACTGTCGTATTTTTTTTTCTTCTTCCTAATCCTCCCTCCTCCCCCTCCCAAAATACGTACGTAAATATATGATGATTATGATGAAAGAATCCCCGAACCAAAACGCTAGGGAAAGCGAAGAAAATGACGTGACTACACAGAGTCGTCACACGGCAATCATCATCATCATCATCAAGTGCCGTGCCGGCTGGCGTAGGCGTTCATGGCTCTCCGTAGATCTCGGTCTTTGGTTTTCTGGATCAACTCTGCTGCTGATTTACCTCCATGCCACGGCAATATAAATAACAATTCATCTCTTTATGTGTAAGGAAGTTATCTACAGTCATGTAGAAGGGAAGAACAATCAATGGAAGGACCGAAATCACAGAACCTAGACGAGTATGAATTCGGAATGGCAAACAACCTCCTCCTCTCTTCTCCTCCTCCCTCTACCCTCCTCCTCCTCTCTCTCCTCCCTCTACCTCCTCCCCCTCCTCCTCCCTCTCCCTCCTCTTTCTCCCTCTTCCTCTCCCTTCCTCCTCCATCCTTCTCCCTCCTACTTCTTCCTCCTTCTCCCTCCGCCTCCTCCCTTCTCCTCCTCCCTCCTCTTCCCTCTCTCTCATCCTCCTGTCTCCTTCTCCCTCCTACTCCTGTCTCCTTCTCCCTCATCCACCTCCTTCTCCCTCTTCCTCCTCCATCCTACTCCCTCCTCCTCCCTTCTCCTCCTCCCTCTACCTCCTCCCTCTGGCTCCTCCTCCTCTCTCCTCCTCCTCCTCTTCCTCCTCCCTCTACCTCCTCCCACTCCTCCTCCTCCCTCTCCCTCCTCCTTCTCCCTCTTCCTCTCCCTTCCTCCTCCATCCTCCTCCCTCCTACTCCTTCCTCCTTCTCCCTCCGCCTCCTCCCTCCTCCTCCTCCCTCCTCCTCCTCCCTCTACCTCCTCCTCCTCCCTCTACCTCCTCCTCCTCCCTCTACCTCCTCCCTCCACCCTCCTCCTCCTCTTCCTCCTTCCTTTCCTTCCTCCTCCTCCTCCCTCTACCTCCTCCTCCTCCCTCTACCTCCTTCCTCCACCCTCCTCCCTCCTCTTCCTCCCTCCTCCGCCTCTTCCACCTCCCTTTTCATCCTCCCCTCCTGATTCTCCCTCCTCCTCCTCTCCCTTCCTCCTCCCTCCTTCTCCCTCCTCCTCCTCCTCTCCCCTCCTCCAATTAATACCCTCTTCCGCTTCCCCTCCTCCTCCTCCCTTTCCCTCCTCTTCCTCCCCTTCCTCCACCTCCCTCTTCCTCCTCCTCCTCCCTCCTCTCTCCTCCCTCCTCCTCCTCCCTCTACCTAATCCCTCCTCCTCCTTCCTCCACATCCCTCCTCCTCTCCCCTCCTCCTCCTACCCTCTTCCTCTTCCCCTCCCCCTCCTCCCTCCTCTTTCTCCTCCATCCTCCTCCTCCCTCTTCCTCCTCCTCCCTCCTCCTACTCCTCCCTCTTCCTCCTGCTCCCTCCTCCTTCCTTTTCCTCCTCCTCCTCCCTCCTCCTCTCTCCTCCTTTTTTCTCCCTCCTCCTCCTCCCTCTACCTCCTCCGTCCTCCTTCCTCCATCTCCTTCCTCCACATCCCTCCTCCTCCTCCTTCCTCATCATTCCTCCTCCTCCACCTCCTCCTCCTTCTCCTCCCTCCTCCTTCTCCCTTATCCTTCTACCTCTTCCTCCCTCATCCTCCTCTCTCCTCCTCCTCCCTCCTCCTCCTTCTCACTCCTCCTCCTCCCCCTCCTCCTCCCGCGTTATCCTCCTCCCTCCTCCTCCTCCTCCTTCTCCCTCCTTCTCCCTCTTCCTCCTCCCTCTTCCCCCTCCCTCCTCTTCCCTCTCCCTCCTCCTCCCTTCTCCATCCTCTTTCTCCCTCCACCTAATACCTAATCCTCCTCCTCTCTCCCCCTTCCTCCTCCTCCCTCCTCCTCCCTCCCTCTCCTCTTTCCCCCCTCCTCCTAATCCCTCCTCCTCTCTCCTCCTAACTCATATTCCTCCCTACTCCTCCTCCCTCCTCCTCCCTCCTCCTCTCTCCCCGTTTCTCTTCCCCCTCTCCTCCTCCCTCTTCCTCCTACCTCCTCCCTCCTCCTCCTCCTCTCTCCTCCTCCCTTTTCCTCCCTCCTCCTCCTCCCTCTACCTCCTCCCTCTTCCAACTCCCTCCTCCTCCCTCTTCCTCCTCCTCCCTCCTCATCATTCTTCTTCCTCCTCCCTCCTCCTTCTCCCTCCTCCTTCTACCTCTTCCTTCCTCCTCCTTCTCCCTCCACCTCCCTCCTCCTCCCTCTCCCTCCTCCTCCCTCTCCCTCCTCATTCTCCTGCGTTATCCTCCTCCCTCCTCCTCCTCCCCTCCTCCCTCTTCCTCCTCCTCCCTCCTCCTCCTCCTTCTCCCTCCTTCTCCTTCCTCCTCCTCTCTCCTCCTCCTCCTCCCTCTTCCACCCCCTCCCTACTCCTCCTTCTCCTCTTTCCCCCCTCCTCCTCCTCTCTCCTCCCCCCTCTATTCCTCCCTACTCCTCCCTCCTCCTCCTCTTTCCGCCTATCTTTTCCTCCCTGCTCCTCTTCCCTCCTCCTGCCTCCTCCACCCTCTTCCTCCTCCTTCCTCCTACTCCTCCTTTTTCTTCTTCTTCTGCTGCTGCTGCCGCTGTTCCATTTACACAAGTTATTTGTTGGGGGAATATGTAAAGATCTTTCAAGTGCTCTTTCTAATGCTTTTTGTAAGTTGGTCTTCGTTTATCTAAGGTTGTTCTAACCGCAACCAATAAATGATCAGACAGACAGACAGACAGACAGACAGACAGACAGACAGACAGACAGACAGACAGACAGACAGACAGCCAGATAGTCGGGAACGGGAACTTATATGAATTAAATGAGATGCTCCCCATCAGGGTCTGGGCGAAGCCGGGCCGGGTCAGACACACAGACAGACAGACAGACAGACAGACAGATAGATAGTCGGGAACGGAAACGGGAGCTTATATGACTACTTTTATGAATTAAATGAGATGCTCCACACCAGGAGCCAGGCGATGCCGGGCAGGTTCAGACAGACAGACAGACAGACAGACAGACAGACAGACAGACAGACAGACAGATAGACAGACAGACAGACAGACAGACAGACAGACAGACAGACAGACAGACAGACAGGAACGGGAATGGGAGCTTATATGACTACTTATATGAATTAAATGAGATGATCCCCACCAGGGACTGGGCGAAGCCGGGCCGGGTCTGCTAGTAATGTATAAAATGAGAGAGACAAGAAGGCCAAAATATCAGACCTAATTTTTACCTAATTTTTAACCCTTTGACAATTAAGTTAGTTCTTTTGTTTTTAAGATGATCAAATACGGAGCAATATTTCCAGGGAGCACAACGTCCAATGGGGTAGTATAGCATCATTATTTCCTTTTCTTTTGCAAAAATGCAAAAATCCACTAAAGCTGTAACTTGTACACGGTCTACTGTTTTTCTCTAGGCCACCGTCTCGGCATTGGCTGGAGTCTATGGACGATGCATTACCTAAAACCTGTGGAGGGCACATTACCAACCTTGATCTGCGACACAGTTTAATTGTTAGGGCACTACCGGGTCAGGAGGATATTTTCTACACTAACGCTAGTATCCTGAGACTCATGTGATGTCTTTTTAAGGTTTGTTCGTTGCTTCAGTCTAGGAGCTTAGCATTACCGCATTAACTTTACAGATGTCGCAACAGAATCTGGCTGTTGCACATTATTAATCGAACTTGTGTTCATTACACCGACGTGCCCCGACAGTCTACGCCGACAATTCGGCATAAGTATGTCGGATCCTGGTCATCCCTACTGGCCTTAGCAGCTCTGGGTTCCAGTTCATGTGTGAATACGTTCGCCTCATTTCACACAGGACATGCTGTTTTCTCATCTAACAGCTTGGCACCACATGTAGTTTGTCTCAAAATATTGACACACAGAAATATCGGGATTTCTAAGCATAGTGTTAGTGAATTACGGATCAAGCCTCATGGCCCATGCTAACTGAAGAAGGATAAAAGCTATAACGAATAGGCACCTCTTACGGCCTAGATGTATGCTTTTATCACGTGGCATTCTTTCTGCATACGGAAATATACAAGTGCACCCCATGCGACCTAGGAATCTAGTGTCCTCAATATCTAACTCACCGAACAGCTTATAAAACACCTGAAAACGTCTACCCATTTGACTGAAAATCCCGTGTAAGAAATGCTGGGGTGGGGGGGGGGGGGGGAAATAATTTTTAATGTTTTAAATCTGGGCATAGTAGCTAGCCCCTTATTTCAATAACTGGGGCTAATTAACGGGCTATAATATCTCCTGATCAGCTGTCACACTTGTTACCTACCAATTCATTCATTCGGTAGCATGTTCTTTGTAGAACATCGCTCCCATACCAACCTTCCGGAAAATTTGTCGGCCATAAGCAAGATGTCCTGCGTCCGG
Source organism: Cepaea nemoralis (assembly GCA_014155875.1). Classification (NCBI taxonomy): domain Eukaryota; kingdom Metazoa; phylum Mollusca; class Gastropoda; order Stylommatophora; family Helicidae; genus Cepaea; species Cepaea nemoralis. Next base: position 497,747 of record JACEFZ010009864.1, on the reverse strand, counting down.
TACACCCATCTGGAGATCGTCTGCCATCATCTCTTTGGCCTTCCTCTTTATCTCTTCTCGGGCATATACCCCTCCATTATTGTTCTCTCCAAAATTTCATGACGTTTCAAGTGACCAAAATATTTCAATTTATTTGTTTTATCGTCCTTAGAAGCCAACCTTCTTCAATATTGAGATGTTTTAGTATGGTTGCATTTGTTCTTTTCTTCTTCTTCTTCTTTTCGTTCATCCGGAGTGTTTTTTCAGATGTGATTGCGGTGTGTCTGTTATGCGCCCTTGGGCCGAAACCCGTAGGCCAACATATCCGGCTACAGCGTGCTCTTTTGACCAGGTAGCATTCCTGGGAGACTCACTTTTGTGGTGCCATCTACAACTCAGCTGGCCAAGGTTGAACGGTCGAAGACAACGGTCATCCCTCAAAGGAAGGCAGTGACAGTCCATAGCATTTTCCGCCATCCAAGGCTGCTTCCATAGTTGCAGGGCCGACACATAGCGCCCTGGATCTGGGCTCACCGAGGGCTCACGTACTGCTCATGGCTGCTTTAAATCCTCACTTCAATATATTGGTCATTTCGTTTGCCCCGGGTCATTCCCGCACAAACCAGACAGGGTTGCAGACGGTATCCACTCAGCGAGTTTTCGGACATGTGCTTGTCGTTGCGCCCGTAAAAGATGTTCCAGGCACGACAGACATTCGGAAAACTACCTAGTCAGAGCTGTTCCGAAACAGAGCTGTTCCGAGTTTTGTACTCGCTCACGAGGTAGGCTACATGTGCTGCCGGCTCAGCACCTTACCTTCGTGCAGTAGTGAACGAGAAACGGCCAGACCCTCTCATCCGGGGATCTCTCATATCCCCCAGCTGAGAGCAAGGTGGAGACACATCGGGGGAGTTTCTATATCCAAGATATTCTTAGAACTCGTCTATAAACTTTATATTCAAAGGCATTTATGCGCTGTTCAGCTTGTTTAGTAAGTCTCCAGGTCTCACTGGCATATGTTGCAATGGGAAAGATGCATGCTCTTAAAAATATAATGTTTTTAGATCTATCTGTCCCACGCCACAATTAATTCATTCAGTTGTGTTAGTGTTTGAAGAGCAATAGATATTCGTGTTACCTATACATATAGTATATAACGAAGACTGATACTGGCTCCGATATATGGAACCCCCTTTCAAGGCTGAAACTAACTGAAAGCCAACCATCGGACTTGGTTACAAGAGTCTTCCAGAAAATTCACCAACTAAGCAACCAATCAAGTATGAAACCACTCCTTTGTATTTTGTTCCTATTGATTTGCTGTTGAATCATACACTTTATCTGCTTTCTGCACTAGTTTTCTGGGTGAAAGAATGCATTTGTAAATTGCCTCGTGTTATTGTTAGATGAAATGGAAGTCTGTAATCGATTCCCAACTTGACATTACATTTCTTGGATCAGATTCTCTCTCAGTTCCGTGAACTGTTGTTATTCACAATCAAAACATTTTAAATGTCTCGCTTAGCAGCATTGTGAGTCAGAAGATATTGCTTCCCACCTTGATTTGTTTATGGCAAAGATTGACAAATTCTCTGCGACCTCAAGATATGGGTTTGTTGCAGCGTGTCTTACAGTAGAACAAGAGATGTAGGAACATGTTGAGGAAGGGACGGACGGACGGACAGACAGACAGAGTGGGAGGCTGAGAGTGGAGAGAAAGAGAAAGAAACAGGAAGATAGACATTGTGGACCGGTTTCATAACAATTAAGGGAATGTGAATAGCTTAGTTTAGTTTAGTTTAGTCGTTGGATCAACATCACGGCACACGGTCTACCCATAAGTGCTCCGTTTTCCTCCTAACCCAAACCTGAGTCTGGAGAAACTCAGCTCAATGCACGAACTCCTTTTCATCGGCGAGGATCCTGAAATACTTTGGGTAGATTTTTAACACGAAATTTTTCCCGGGCAGCGCGGTTAGGCTACTCTTTTTCGATTTCCAGCTTTTTTAAATAAATCCAGGTCCTCACCGGGGCCTGAACCCGGGACCTCCAGCACTCGAGGCGGACACCATACCTCGAGACCACTCAGCCCCCCCCCCCCCCCCCCCCCACGAATCTGAATAGAAATAATGCACATTTAAGTCCGTCTAGATGTGTCCAGCTACTTGCTACATGACCAAATGAAGTTCAGTGGTCTTCCTGGAGTACATCATAAGTGAAGTCATTCGTGAGTGTGTGCTAAGTTGCTTGTTATACATTACTGAAACAAATGCAGTCACACCAGAACCAGAAGCCGTATGTTGGTGAACCACCTCTCCCAAGTGTAGATTATGTAAATTAGCTGTCCCACTTATACGCTGTAGGTGTCATATGGGTACGTCATTTCTAATTCACCGCAAACAAAGGAATCCCAGGAGTTCTCGGGAAATCACATGATATCATGGTGATGCCATAGTGTGTGTAAGGGCGTGTTGATATACTCTGTGCAATCGAGTAATGCTAACTGGGATATTTTGGGGGCTTTGTAAAGGGCCAATGCATTGATTAATTACAGATACAGACATATAATTGCTTTCGCAAGTAGAAGGCAAGCAGGTGCTACAGAGTAATGTATTTATTGAAATAAAGAATCATATAAATTGAATGTGTTGTCGATCACTTATGGTTGAGTGTGTGGTGGACTGCTAGACCGATCGATGGATGCAATGAATGTTTCTGGGCCCGGAGTGCCCTCAGTGTCGTCGGAGTGTATATCCATATCTTGTGCTACTCGTGTTATTTTGTGTATGTCCCACCTCTCTAAGCTCATCTTTGATGTAAGTGAATCCCGATATCAACATTCTGAAAATTGAAGATCCAAACAGATCTAGGTCAGTGCTAAAGAATAACTACGCGGTTTGATTGTGGTGAATTAAAAATGAAATATCGTCAAATCTCTCCTATTTGCGTACGCGCCAACATGCTGTCTGACTATTCTTCCTCTCCTCTGGCTGATAAATTTATGTTCTCTGGGACACCCTGACCCCACCCTGATCACAAGCGCATAAACCCATTCCCCGATTCAAGCCCATGTGTTCAGCACACCCTCATCTATAAGCCCATGTAATGGCACTTCCCAATTAAGACCACTGCCTACGTAATTCTGCTCCCTAGTTCCGAAAACAACCATGCGCTTTATCTGACTCCCTCCTTCCCCTTACAATCCACCAAGAAAGAAATGCGCCCCGCCTACACCCACACTTGTAAGCGCACTCTGACTTTAAGATATAGTAAGAAGCGGTGATCGGTTCCTTTCCTCGCCACAGATCCACTCAGGCAGTTTCTAGAAAACTAATATTATAAAGCTAGAAGAGGAATGTACTGGTCCGAAGGTAAAAAACATTATCATATGCTGTGTAGTGAACACAGACCACTGTCTGGCTAGATAAACAAGCACGCCAACTTTACTCCACATGAGTCGCTGGTGAGACCATTACTATATACGCCTGGAGAGTATGGTGCTGCAGGGAGTGACATGAGAATCAAGCCCACACTCAGGTCTTACAATGCTACTGGTATCAATAGTATTCGGACTCTTCGCTGGCTGTTGAAAATGATGACGGAGCATATATGGGAATGTCCCGAGAGCTGTTACGTCAGTTATAGATTTAACTCAGCCATTATTACATTTGTCTCTCTTACTGAGACCTACATATCTTGTTAGGATGGAAGATAGGCAGGTATGTAGGTAGGTAGCTAGGTTGATAGGATGCTAGCTAGCTAAACCAAATCCTCAAACAAATATCCAGACACCATTAATAGAATCGATACCAGTAAAACAATCATGTTACCATGTCCGTGGGTCAGATTATTAAGGCACTTGATGATGAGGCTGCTGCTGCTGCTGCTGCTGCTGCTGATGATGATGATGATGATGATGATGATGATGATGATGATGATGATGATGATGATGATGATGATGATGATGATGATGATGATGATGATGGTGATAGCAATAGTTGGGAGCGGCATGGCTTTTAAAAAAATACTAAAGATTCATTTTACACACATTGCGGTATATTGGGCAAATGGTGGTAGCCCTACTTTTGTGAAGACCAGTTTGCACTGAAAGGGTGGTGTGGCCAATACCACGCCAACTGCCTTTACTTCCAACACATTTCCGGGTACCCAAACTAGACGGGGTCCACCTGGTAGCTCAGGTCCATTTTAAAATAAGCTTCGATGCGAATCTAAAGTCACCGGCGCATAGACAAGTGTGCTAGGCACCGCCCTACCGCCGTTCCTACAAGAAGAATAGAACGGCCTGCGTTAAAGGGCCCCATTAGAGAAGCAACGAATAATGGCATTGCAACCTGTATGCATGTTGCAAGATCGCAAGAGGCTATTAAGGAGAGTTGGCGTGACGCTGGTTGCCTCATCCCGGAGAACACTTCAGCAGCACAATCCAACCCAGTGTCAACATGTCTGTAGAGGTCTTGGCGGGAGTTTCCTAGTGACCCTTGCTCCATTCTGAGGTGAGTGCGAGAAGACCAAGATTTAAGAAATGAATATTGTACTGCTTGGTACAGACTGATATAAGGAACATTGCAGTTTTGATCGACCGAACCAAGAAACGAATAGTGAATTGCTTGGTACAAACTGAGATATGGAACATTGTAGTTTTGATCGCCCGAACCAAAGTTTTGATCGACCGAAGACGGCTTGTTTTGTTTATGCTTATTATTGACTTACAGATTTATAGACCGATAGACGAATAGGTCGTGTAGGAGATAGACAGACAGAAACACAGATATAAACACACACACACGCGCGCGCGCGCGCACACACACACACACACACATACACACACCCGATATATAGACTGATCAAGCTATATACTGGTTTTTTCTGGTTGGTCGGTCGGTCGTTCAGTAGAAATATGAGTGGATAAGTAGGTGGACAACTATATAGACGTCAAGACAAGATAAACAGATAAAACAAGAGAGAAAAGTGACAGGGTAGACAGGATAGTCACGCACATTTACACCTGTAGACCTTTCCTTTCAGACTGTATGTGGCCGATCATCTGTGAGTGCGAATAAAATATGTGAGTGCGAATCAATAACTGTGCGCTATACATGTGCCTACCTGCTGACTTTAACATGTGGAATGTACTCAAGCGGGAAGTTCATAAACACAATATACGCTTACAGACAATCCAACATGTTCCTATAATTTACATAGATTATCTCCCTTTCCAGGTTCTGGATCCTGTTAATCACACTGAAAACCGTAAATGCAAAATCCAACCCACCACGAATGTCTCAAAGAATAATAACCCAGACAACCGAGGTGAAGAATGTGTAAACGGCTACCATGGGAGCATACTGTTTTGAAGGGAAATTCCCATCTGCCCCTCCAAGTGGTGGAGGACGGTCAACGTACAGTTGTGTAGCAAAATAGGCTCCCGGTTCCGAGTATTCACCGGTGTCAGTCAATGGCAACTGTGCAAATAAGCAGGGCAGGGCATTCACTTGTCCTGAGTGTCGGAAATTGCTGTGAAAGGTGGAGGCAACATATATCATGTGGGTGTGGAATACAAGTGGAAACCACTACATTTTATACAGTCTTCCCAACTCAAAGAAGATCAGAATCAGAGATCGACGTTATTGGCTGTCTTAGGGCACCCTCAAATGTTAGGACTATCACGATCCACAAATGATTCTAAGTCCGCCTTCAAGATACTGATCATCATCATGTGCCAACCGAGGTGAAGAATGTGTAAACGGCTACCATGGGAGCATACTGTTTTGAAGGGAAATTCCCATCTGCCCCTCCAAGTGGTGGAGGACGGTCAACGTACAGTTGTGTAGCAAAATAGGCTCCCGGTTCCGAGTATTCACCGGTGTCAGTCAATGGCAACTGTGCAAATAAGCAGGGCAGGGCATTCACTTGTCCTGAGTGTCGGAAATTGCTGTGAAAGGTGGAGGCAACATATATCATGTGGGTGTGGAATACAAGTGGAAACCACTACATTTTATACAGTCTTCCCAACTCAAAGAAGATCAGAATCAGAGATCGACGTTATTGGCTGTCTTAGGGCACCCTCAAATGTTAGGACTATCACGATCCACAAATGATTCTAAGTCCGCCTTCAAGATACTGATCATCATCATGTGCCATGCCGATAAGCGTAGGCGGTCATGTTTCGCGATCTCACGCGATCAACAGAGTCGTAGATCGGCTTTGTGTTCTTGTCTCGAATATAGTACATGGCCAAGTCAACACGTATTTTCTTCTTTGCCTTCCCTTATTCTCTTCCCCTCGATCTTGCCATTTGTCACGAAGTTCTCCGATTCATTTCTTCTCATAACATGCCCAAAAAACTGTGATTGTCTACGTCTAATTTCTATAATCATGGTACGGTGTTCATTTGTTTCTTGTAGGACTTATTCATTGCTTTTTATTGGGGGGAGGTGGGGGGGGGGAGGGGGTCTGTCCATGGTATTCTCTGCATTTTCCTCAGAAATCACATTTCCACAGCCACCATATGTTTTCCAGCTTATCTGCTAATTGTCTAGGCTTCACAGCTGTAACAGTGTTAGGCATAATTGGGGTCTATTGGGAAACACAGATACAGCACGATTGAGCATTGAGACTGAAAGGGGGGGAAGATGCTCAATCGTGACGTATTATGTTGTTATAGGCAGTGAACATCTAAGAAACCAGCTGAAAGGACACGGCTTGTAAACCTTGTCAAATAAACAACGTTTTATACAGTTGGCGTTTTGTTACTCCTTCCAACACTACAACAGGAGTAATAATGGTGCCCTCGACCGAGGATCTGAGGTTGATCTAGGCCGGCCAACAACAAACAACAAAAAAACTATCCACTGACGGCATGCTGTAAGAAATATTATGAAGATAATTTTATCAAGAGGCTTTTCTGGAGCCGTGGCCGAATTGATAATGGCCGTTAACTGAACTCAGCCTTCAAAGTTTTCCGGAGCCGAGATCTGAACTCTGGAGTTTCAAAAGAAAGGGCTTCTATTTTAAAGCGCCAGCCACTGAAAGTATCAATAACAAGGGACTTCTCATAGCCGCTGCATGAAACTTATCGTTTTTTTGAGAAGAGCCATCCTGTCCTAGAACTTTGAGAAAACCAGAATTTCAAGCTGAACCTGTCAGACAAAAGAAGAAAAATAAGTCAAGAACTCTCCTAGGCTCAAGTAATAATGGACAAAGCCTTGTAATTTCGTGATTGCGCTTTTTTGGAACACATAAATATCACTGGGCTTCGGTTAACTGTGATAAATTTTTGGGGTCACGTTATCACTATGACCCCTATCAAGACGCCGATGATGTACTTCACTCAGAATCAAGGAAGGGACCCAACCAGGGGTTGAAATCTATCCAGGCATCCCATGAGACGTGACCCAACCAGGGGTTGAAATCTATCCAGGCATCCCATGAGACAGGAAGAGTATCTGGCAGCTACAAAATTTACCTGAGGGAAGAGAACTCCGCCACCTGAGCTTCTAGACTCCGCCACTTGAACTCGAGACTAGGTTTCACTTGATGCGAACTCTGGTTAGTGGAACTAGATCCGTCAGCTAATAAAAGAAGGTAACTGTGTAACTCCGGTGATGTGCCATAAATTCTTGGTTAGAGCAGAGTCTAAAAACATTATTATATTATTAGAAACAAGTATGAGGATTTATAGCGAACTTTTTGGTTTCAAACAGGACTTATTGAAGACAGGGTTTTTCCTCCCTTTACGCTGACAGAATATTGATGCTGATTACAACTTGTGCTCTTTAGAGGTTAACCAAGGGAAATTTGTGCGATTCTGGAACTAAATAACTAATAGAACAGTTTATGAACTGGAGGAATTATGTGTTGTAAATTAGTAAATTTAGGTGATTCATAAATAAGGTAATTAATTAACCAGATTTTAGAAGCAAATAATTTGAAATTGTGTGTTTTTTTTGTTCTTTGCTTGCTTTCTTGCAGTATTTTCAGCATGACGGAACCAGACAACCTTGCACAGGTGCTGACAGGGGTTGGAACAGCGGTAGGTAAATTGAATTTGGTAATCAACCAACAGGGAATGGCAACAGAAATTTTGAAGTTTAGTGGTCAGGCTAAAGACTTTAAAAAATGGGTTACTTCTATTGAAAAATATGCATACCTAATTTCAGCAACGGAAGAAGAGAAAATGAGACTAGCTTATCAGACGGCAACAGAACCGGTCTCAGATCATATAAGGAGGAAGTTAGAGGCTAGAGTAGATGAGACATGGGAACAGTTTAAAGAAGATCTCGCCAGGAAATACGCAGAGATAACGGATCCGCAACATGCATTTTCGGTGTTGAGGCAGGCTAAACAAAATAACGGAGAAACGGTACAGTTGTTTAGCGATAGGTTAATTAACCTGGCTGAAGAGGCATTCTTAGGACAGAATGTGCGAGGGGAGGAGGTGGAAAGGATGTTGGTAGGGATTTTTGTGGATGGCATCAAATCTGATGGTTTGAAACTTAAGCTGATGAGGGATAACCCTGAGAGGTTATCACAAGCGGTGGATATCGCGGTGCAAGAAGAAAACTTGAGACGAAGGTTTAGATTAAGAACAGGACGAGAAGTGGGAAGCAGTCGAGATGATAGAGTTGAGGAACCCATGGAAATAGGACAAACAAGATTCGGATGGAATAGGAGAGGCGGTATACAAACCTTACAAGGTAGAAATAGGAGCGATTATGTTGAAAGAAGAAATGTGAGATACCCTACAAGTGAGGCAGTAAGAAACACAAATAACACAAACATTGTCTGTTGGGTTTGTGGTCAACGGGGACATGTTTCTCGTTTTTGTAATAACAGGCGTATACAGCCAAATACACAGGGTAGACATGATAATAATAGGGTGAGTAGGAATGTTGTTGATCGACACAGGAACTTTACAGGTACAAGAACACAGGAAAACTGGCGCCCAACCTATTAGACAGGACCGATGATAGGAGGGTAAATAATAGGGTCCCAAGTGTTAGAGAGTATGTTAATAACAAGTATAATAGGTCGAACAGAGAATATTTTCAACTGGATGAAGTCAAGAAATTTATAGAAGAAAAAACAGATTATAGCTCGTGTATATTAGAAATAGGAAAGTATAGAGTTCGTACATTAATAGATTCGGGAGCTCAAGTTAGTGTAGTAAAAGAAAGTTTTTTATACAAAATAGTAAGAAATTGTAGAATATTTAGGTGTAGTAATAATTTACACTCTGTTACTGGACAGAATTTACAAGTAGTTGGACAAACAATGATCAATTTTAAGTTAGGGGGGATAAACATAAGACACCTCTTTCATGTAGTGAAGGGTTTAAATAGAAATATGCTGATAGGAAGAGATTTTTTGATAAAGAATGGAATAAGACTTTTTTATGATTTACATAAGTTAAAATTCAGAGACGTATATATAGATATGGAAGAGGATATGCATATAGCAGCACTAGTTAGGGTCAAGATGACAACGACATTAAAACCACAGTCGGTTAATTTGATACAAGCGAAGCTGAAGAGAAACCCATATTATGTGGAAGGAAACACAGTCAGAATCACTGAGTTACAAGAAGAAATAATTGATGAGCCTGGTTTGGAGGTTCCAGATGGAGTAATGAAGTTGGATAAACACTTAACCTTTCCAGTAATGGTTATCAACAACACAGGGAGAGAAATCAAGTTATACAGAGGATGTGTGATAGCAAAGTTAGATCATAACATTAGTGAAATATTGGCAACGAATAGAACAGAAGTGTCGGGTACAAGTTATGTGGAAACTTCTAGTGAAAGGAGAAGTGACAGACGCGGATGCGAAAGAAGAGGGAAAATCGGAATGAATGAATTGATCCATCCATTCGGAGAAAATAAAGTCCATATACATTCACTAGACAAAATAACAAGGGAACAAGAGTTGCTGTCACAGTTAAAAGCTTCGCCGGAAAATAAAGAAGTGTTAGAACAGTTTATAAAGCAAAATCAAGATGTGTTTGCGGTTAATGATTTGGAATTGGGTAAGACGCGGACGGTTACGATGGAGATAGACACGGGAGATCATCCACCAATAAGTCTAAAACCATACAGAACTCCATTAAGAAACAGAGAAATAATGGAAAAGGCAATAGAAGAGATGCTGAAAGCAGGAATAATAAAAAGGTCGAAGTCAGAATGGTCATCTCCGGTCGTCATAGTGGCCAAGCCCGATGGTTCCAGTCGCTTCTGTTGCGACTACAGGGCGTTGAACAAAATCACCAAGAATGTAGCATACCCACTGCCGGTAATTGATGATATTTTAGGGCTACTTAATGGCTCTACATATTTCACAACGTTAGACGCAAGGGCAGGGTTTTGGTGTATTCCGATGTCAGAAGACGCGCAACGGAAAAGTGCCTTTTGTACCCACATGGGCTCGTACGAATTCTTACGAATGCCTTTTGGTGTCAAGACGGCGCCCTCACACTATATGCTCTTAATAAATGAAGTTCTAGAGGGTATGCAAAGGTTCGCTCTTGCTTATATTGATGATATATTGGTCTATACCAAAGGAGATGTAGAAGATCATTTGAAACATGTTAGACTAGTGTTTGACAGGTTAAGAAAGCATGATGTGAAGTTGAAGCTTAGTAAGTGCCAATTTTTAAAAACAGAAACAAAATATTTAGGATATATTATAAATAGAGAGGGTATAAAACCAGACCAGAACAAAATAAAGATTATTAAAGAATTACCTGCACCAACAAACGTTAAGGAAGTACGTGCTTTTATAGGAACATGTGCGTATTATAGACGGTTTATTCCGGCATTTTCAAGGATAGCTGAACCAATTACAAATTTAACAGCCAAGTACGCCAGGTTTAAGTGGGATGATGAATGTCAAAAAGCCTTCGACTATTTAAAAAACAGCTTAACACTGGTACCACTATTGACGCATCCAGACTTAAACAAACAGTTAATACTATACACAGATGCTTCAGACAGTGCAGTAGGAGCATGTTTAGTACAACCATATGAAGGAAAAGAATCTGGAATACCAGGGGTTAAAAATGAAAGACCTATCTACTTCTTGTCTCATAAGCTTAGTAAATCACAAAAAAAATGGAGTACTATCGAGAAGGAGGCTTACGCGATTCATTACGCTCTTCAAAAACTTAATTACTATTTACATAACGCAAGGTTTGTTATTAGAACTGACCACATGCCTTTAAAGTCTTTTTTAGAAGCTCCAGTGCAGAACAGGAAAATACAGACATGGGCATTGAATCTACAGGGGTACGACGCGAAAATTGAGTACATACCGGGTAAGATAAACACATGCGCTGATCTTTTGTCTAGAATTCCATATACACAGTCATCAGAGGATACAGAAGAGGAGGCAGCCGAACCAGAGATAGACGACAGGAATTGGCAGGTAAATATTCTGGATTCTGCTATAATAAATGGGGGAGAATTTGATAGCTTACCATCAGATCAAGAGTCTGAACATAGAGAAGAAGATCTACAGTTAGCACAGTTCAATATGAAAGAAGAGCAGGATTTGGACCCTAGAATCATACAAATAAAGGAAAAGTTACGAGAAACAGAAGATAACAAATATAAAAGGAATTATTTGCTCTTACAAGAGGATGGACAGTTATATTATATATGTGAAAAGAACGAACAACTAAGGAAATATATTCCAAAGCATTTGGAAAACGAACTTTTAAAAGCATATCACGATGAAAATGGACATCTCGGTAGAGACAAACTAGTGAAAGCACTTACAAGTAAATATTATTGGCCAAACTTATTTAAATCTGCATGCAAATATGTAGATACGTGTGAAAAGTGCAGATTAAGGAACATGAAAACAATAAAGTCTCCATTACAGGACACAGATATTCCTCACTTCCCAATGCAAAAGATTAGTTTAGACATATCAGGTCCACACCCCAGAACATTGTCAGGAAATGTATATTTAATTCATATAGTAGACATCTACAGTCTTTGGCCAGAGGTTTATGCAATTCCAGATAAGAGCGCGGATACTGTCATTAATATTTTTTTACAGGAGTTCATACCAAGGTTTAGTTGCCCACAAAGTATACTTACAGATAATGGTAGAGAATTTGTAAATAAAAAATTCGAAAAGTTATTAAAAGATTTAAACATAAGACATATAAAAACCTCATTTTATAGACCTTCTTCAAATGCAAAAAACGAGCGTCAACATCAGACGTTATACAACATTGTGGCAAAGATTATTGATGAACATGAAAAAGATTGGGATCTATTGTTGGGACCTGCTCTTAGCGCTATTCGTACAAATCAAAATGAGAGTACGGGTTTTTCGCCATTTATTTAATACACGGGAGAGAACCAATATTACCTATAGATAATTTATTAAAACCTAGACGGAAATATATGGGTGAAGATTTTCAAGAGGTCATAATACAAGAAATGCATAAAGCACATATGAGATTAAGAAATAATATAATAAAAGCTAGGGAAAGACAGAAAAAGTACAAAAATGTAAATACAAAATTACAGGAGTTTAAAGTAGGTGATAGAGTTTATTACAAAAAGCATAGAAGAAACTCTAAGTTTGATTCTCGTTGGATTCCAGGTTATTACGTTTTGGAAAAACTGGGTAATGTATCGTATGTTATAAAGAACCAGGTCACAGCACACATAGCAAGGGCACATGTTGAACACTTAACTCTTTCACTACCAAACAAAAACTGGGCTGTGACCAAACAGAAATTTATGGCAGAAAATTGGAACTAGGGGTGTGTTACAATAATGCTTTTAAAATGGTTAAGATGGTAGAAGATCTATTGTATTACATATCAAATTAAAGAGGATTGCACAAGGAACATGACAGTGTTAATAATTAATTGATAGGTTACAAATATTATGACAATAATGAGAGGTTTAATAATAACAACTGAAATTAAAGAGGTAAAAATTATTTAAAAAACTGCACTTATAAGGTGTTTTCTACACTCCTATACTGCTAATCATGTTTAATTTACTGAATAATCAAACAAACACCACTTGTCTTCAAGAATATAAATAGTATTGCTCATATAAATCACCCAAAAGGAAGTTTTGGTGGATATTCTGAACCATGTCTTTTTCAAAAAAATGAAAAAAAACTAATGGCCGAAATCTGGAAATTGGTGTATGTCGCAATAATGTTATGAAAATGGTTAAAATTTTAGCAGAAATGTTGTATTATATATCAAAATAAAGGGGATTGCACAAGGAATATGTTGGTAGGAGAATGTTTGCTTTAGGTTGTAAATAAAATAAAAATAATAATATAATTTGTAAAATAATTGGACAAAAGTAGGTAAAAATAATGTAAACATTGCACTTAGAATGTGTTTTCTACACTCCTATACTGCTAATCATGTTTAATTTACTGAATAATCAAACAAACACCACTTGTCTTCAAGACTATAAATAGTATTGCTCATATAAATCACCCAAAAGGAAGTTTTGGTGCATATTCTGAACCATGTCTTTTTCAAAAAAATGAAAAAAACTAATGGCCGAAATCTGGAAATTGGTGTATGTCGCAATAATGTTATGAAAATGGTTAAAATTTTAGCAGAAATGTTGTATTATATATCAAAATAAAGGGGATTGCACAAGGAATATGTTGGTAGGAGAATTTTTGCTGTATGTTGTAAATAAAATAAAAATAATAATATAACTTCTAACATAATTTGTTAAAAAGAGGTAAAAAATAATGTAAACATTGTACTTACCGAGGGGGCGTTGTTATCCAATATCCTGATCACTGCTAATCCAATTGAATTTACTGAAAAAACAACACTATTCTAAACTATAAACTATTTATCTCTCCATGCCACACACAATATTCTTTCTCCTTCAAGAAACCACTTCATCTCTTGATGCTGAAGTCGCAAATGCTTCAACTCAGGAGGGAAGCCTACTCGGTTGACATTCAGTGTCCCTGTATAATTGAAATTGTTGGAATGCAGATAATCAATCAGAGCTTTCGAAGTGTAGAATCTGTCAGCAAAGATGTGATGGCCAGCTCCGAGAACATTCAGTAGTGTGGCAAACACTTTCACTGCATGAGCAGTTGTGGGATCTACATCCGGACTGTATTCGGTGTTTCGTCCATAGTAAATTTTTAAATTCACCACATAGCCAGTCGCAGAATCACAAAGGCCAAATGTTTTGATGTGGTACTTGTGAGGTTTTGTTGCATTGTATTGTCTGTGCTGAAATCTGCCCTTCCATCCAATAATCATTTCATCAATGGACACATTTTCAAATGGGTAAAATGCTTCCTGGAATCTCTTCACCTGATGCTTCTGGTTCACATACGTGAAACATGGTGTGAAAAATAGATTCAAATCTGTTCCTGGGAAACATAGTGGCATACCAAGGGGTATATAAATGTGCACTTGTACACCAATAGTCTTTGATAGATGGTCTTGGATCAAGTCCCATAGCAATAATGACAGACGTAAACTTCAGCCATTCATGCTTCGTGAGTGGGGTCCAGGATAACAGACTAGAATGTTTTCTTTTAGGAGTGTTCTGCGTCAAGATCTTTTCTGCATATTTGTTTACATTTTTAATTAAACAATCCACTATGTCATCATCAAAAAAAACTTTGAGAAAATCCATAGGTGTTTGCAGATGATAAAGTTTAGAGTTGACGTGAGATCTTCGAGGACGAAACTCAAACTTCGGTTTTGTTTCTCCTTTTGACACATCTTGCCATGTCGATGGTGATGGGATAGGTGCATCACGCTGTACAGAAGCTTGTAGATTCAAGTTTTTTCCTCCAGTTTTATTCTTATTTTGTACTGTTTGCTTTCCTTTCCGCTGAGAAGTGATTGTGACATCCTGACATTCATTGTCAGACGGAAATTCATCAGACACCTCAGCTGAAGACGACGTTCCACTAGTAATATCTTTATCACCACGTGCTAAAATGTTAGATTCACAGATATAACTGCTGTCTGAATCACTATTATCGGAATCACTATTGTTTAAAACAGTTTCGAATAATAATCTAGCTTGATCTGAAGTCATTCTACGTGGACGCATACTGGTGGGCGTTTCCATTGTGAAAAACCAAAACAAACAAATTAACACTACCTTAAAACTGAAAATTCACAAGAATCCAATATATTAGAATACCATTGACGCACCAAGATGGCGTAGAGATCTTTCGGCTGTACGACTTTTTAATTTACTGTAACTTAAAATTCCGAAACGGAGCAGAAATATGTGAAATAATCCACTGATCATTTTTTGGCACTAAATCGGCGGACTGCCATCTCAGGAAATACAACGTGCCGATAGATGGGATCACGGTAGCGAAAGAGTTAAGAAGAGATGAAAATGAGATAGAAAATAATAATTATAATAATAATTGTTATTCGGATGCAAAATTTTTGGATGAACAGGTTGTTACAATAACTCCAGATCTTGGAAAAGCTACAGTAACCCCAGATCTTAGAAAAGAAACAGAACAAAATCAGTTGTTAGCAAATCCAAGTTACGAAGAACAAGAACAGACAATTCCGAAAAGAATGGAAGAAGAAGGGACAAATGAAACTCATTATGATAGTATGGAAGAAGACACAGGTGCTCCATTAAAAATACTAGGCAAGCAACAAAAAGAAGAATGGACAGTCAAAGAGATAAAGAAGTAAAAAGGCAGAGAAGAATTAGAGATGATTCAACAAGCGGAGAAGATATACCTATACTAGAAAGATCCTTAAGAAAGAGTGATCGACAAATTAGGTGGGATGTTGAACGGAAGAAATTAGCGGCAGCTAAAGAGAGACATACAGACGAAGAAGAAGAAATGGATGAAAAGTCAGAGTCAAGTAGTAGTATGGAGGAGGCTAGTAGATTGTACGAAGAAGAAGAAGATGTTGATATAGAGTTAGCACTTATTCAGAGAAACTTAGAGTTGTTGAGGAAGTGGAAACGTAAGAGGTAAATAAATAAACTGCAGATAGCAAGATTTAAAATTGTAAGTGATGTTAAAAGAAGTATACGAAACGGTGGTCTTGTACAGTGGGTGAATGTTTAAAGATAGGGGTTAACAAGTTATAATAATAATAGACAGGACAGATCACAAGTACGATATAAGTAGAGGATGGCTACATTGAGTTAATGTTGGATTTAGGTTACAGTGCTTACTTAAGAGCTTATTCAGGATGTTATGTGCTGTTAGGAGATAATAAATAATATGGTGGTTGTTGATTATTAATTTGTTTGTGTAGATAGAACAGATATGTTCATAATCGATCTGTAGTTAACAGATATACAGATAGAATGTTTAGTCTTCTCGCTCATATAAATACTGGATATGCGTCATTTGTGAAAGCCTAATGCTGGTAGGCCAACGTATGTAGAGAGTTAAAATTGTGTTGAAAACTAGGTTTTATGAATTATGAGTCATATAGGAAATGTTTTTATGCTTGAGTTGATGAGGGATATTGTTTGCTTATTTTATTGAGCCTAAGTTGTAATGCCTCATAATGAGTTTGTTTTTGAATTTGGTCTTGAAAAATGATTGTTATTGGTTGATTAATTGGTTTAGAGTAGGGTGATTGTGTTCATAGCATTTGAGTTGACAAGAACTGTTGGTCCGTAAAAGTGTCCAATAGTGATAGGTAGAATAGGATATTTTATTCTGATTTGATAACATGCATGTTATGTCATTTTGTCAAAATGTGTTTTTTTTTCTTCTTCTAGATTAATTTGGAGGTTGTGTTCATTTTATTTAGATTACATGAAGGATTTGGTATATTGCGTTAAATGCTTGTAAAGTTAGTTAAGTAAGTTTAAGTTTCAAATGAAGGAGGTTTTGCTAAAGGTTTTTCGTTAAGAAAAGAGTTGATTAAAACTATTTTGTCCACTGATATAAGGTAGGGGGAAACTATGCATTCATTAACTAGTAGGAAACCATAGTTGGTGAACGTGTGTACACGAATGGATAGACGTATCCAGGACTTGCACACACGTCACTGTAGTTATAAAATAGCAGGATGGGATGTACGGGGGCAAGATATAGGTGCTGTGAAATACCAGCTTTAATTATATTTAAGGTGTTCATAAAATATGAACATGGGCTCATGGTAAAAGGTGAGATAACGGAAGAGGAACGGAATTGTGGTTGGCAATGTCAATGTGAAATATAAAAGGTTTATGAAAACTTATGCCAAATTGTTTTATAACGAACAATAATATATTTCTTAAAGGTGTTTAAAAAAAAAAAAAATTATTTTACAAAAATTTTTTTATTGGCAAGGGAGGTAAAGGGTGAATGTCTTAAGTGTACATTTTACTATATGTCCATGCGGTCATGTCGTGTATTCATTCTTTACTATTCTTTATTTGGTGCGCACCACTTCTTTACTTTTTCTAACTACATTGTTTTTGTACGTCCTGGGGTTTGAAAGAATGAGAAATTTTATAAGGTAATAATTTTAGAAAAAGAATTTATGAGTTGTTCTTATAATGTGTATATTTGATATAGGAACTTGATGAGCCAAGAAAGAACCAAAATAGTGAAGAATGAGAAATTTTATGAGCTGTTCTTATAATATGTATATTTGATATAGGTAACCAGAGAGAACCAGAAATGAAGAATAACATGGGGAGGTTATGTAGTTGACTGTAAAATGTTGGGGAAATGAAAAGGAAAGAAGGACTGGTTGGATTAACCGTGGTATTGTATAAATAAAATGCGAAGAAGAAGTATAAAGAAGTATATGGGGAGGTTGTTGGCAGACCATGTCGCTGGGAGAAGAGTAAAAGATGGATTGTTTACTCAAACTTGGTTTTAGCATAGGTTAGAAGACAAAGAGGGAATGGAATATGGGGATTTAGAGTAAAGATTTTTCCCTTATAAGGAAAATTCTTTATTAAACATGGGGAGGTGTAACAGTGTTAGGCATAATTGGGGTCTATTGGGAAACACAGATACAGCACGATTGAGCATTGAGACTGAAAGGGGGGGAAGATGCTCAATCGTGACGTATTATGTTGTTATAGGCAGTGAACATCTAAGAAACCAGCTGAAAGGACACGGCTTGTAAACCTTGTCAAATAAACAACGTTTTATACAGTTGGCGTTTTGTTACTCCTTCCAACACTACAACACAGCCATAGAAAAGTATAGGTTCTATGTAGCACCTCACGACTCTTTTTCTCGTTTGCAAATGACACCATTGTATAGGTTAGTATGTTTTCCAACTTCCATGGCGATTCTTGTTCTAATCTCTTCAAAGCATTCCCCATCATGTGTTATGAGTGTTCTGAGATATTTGTACTGATTCACTTGTTTAAGAATATTCCCATTTACTTGAATATTACATTGTGGTATTTCCTTCTTCCTAGTGACGACAATAATATGTGTCTTCTTACAATTTTATTCTAACACAAGCTGATCACTGTGTGCGACAACCGCATTTACTAAATGTTGCAGATCCTGCTCATCGTCTGCAATCAAAACCAAGGAATTTAGAAATAGCTTGTGAAACGTCAGGATATCAGAAGAAAAATTAAAATTAAACAGTACTGTTACAGAAATGGAAAAGATAAAAGCGACGATTTGAGCTAAGGCGGCACTGCAACTTAATATTTGCTGAGAGGCATATTAGGATGTCAGAGGTTATGATTCAGTACAGCACGTGTACAGCTGTGTTAGCGTAGCGACTAGACGCTCGCCTCACTGCCACAATCCGCGTCGGGCGGAGTTTGAAACGAATGCCATGACTCCCAGCTCCATCCAGCCTAAAATGTGTACCAGAAAATATCTCGGGAGGTAAAGACCTCTGGTGTATTACTGTCTACATCACCTTCTCAGTACCGATTGATTTTTCAGATGTATGCTCAAATGTGCTTTAAGGTGTGTACGAGGGTCCGTTATCTTACACACTTAGAACGCAGTCGGGCTGGCAAGAATTAGGACACGGCTGGTAATGTTTCTTCGCCAGGTTTTAGGTATTGATTTGTCAACAGAGTCCAGCCGCCCACAGCCCACAGGAAGTGGAAGTATTTATCCTGTCAAAACCTGCAACCCGAGAATGTCCTCATGTTCTCCTCTTAATGTTTGCAATGTTAACGACGTCTGCACTGCAGAATAAATAAAATAAACCATTCTTGTACTACGTCATGATCCATATTAGTTATTTGGTGCCAGCCCCGTTTCTTTATAGACCAATAGGCACTCAATGACTGCTATGAACATCAGCCATCCGTGTTAACTTCGCAACAAATCTCATCGTTTTCATTTTACCGTGGTTCGATCTGGAAGCGAAGGTCATCATCATCTTGTGCCATTCCGATAAGCCTGGGCATTCATGAGTCGCCATCCCAGCTCCGTGTTCTTGTCTCGACCATACTATGTGGCAAAGCCATCCAAGTATTTACTTCTCTGCCTTCCCCTTGTTATCTTCCCCTCGATCTAGCCAGTTGTCATCAAGTTCTCCAACTTGTTTATTCTTATAACGTGGCCAGAAAAATGTTGACTATCTCCGTCTAATTTCTCTAATCAATAACGGTTTCCATCTGTTCCTTGTAGGACATAGTCATTGGTTTCTATGTCTGGCCATGGTATTCTTTGTCCAAAAAATCACATTTCCACAGTCATTAGATGTTTTCCAGCTTGTCTGCTCATTGTCTACACTTCACAGCCGTAAAAAAGTTCAGGTTCTATGTTGCACATCAACACTTTTTTTCTCGTTGCAAATGACATCAGTTTAACTGTCAGTATGTTTTCCATCTTGCAAAAGGTTACCTTCGCTATGGCGATTCTTGTTCCAACCTCTTCAAGGCATCTCCCATCAGATATTATACTGTTCCGTGTTCCGAGATATTTGTACCGATTCACTTATTTAAAAATATTCCCATTTAGTTGAATATTACATCCGGATAATGATATATCATATTATGTGTCTTATTACAATTTTACTCTAATCCTAGTTGTTAACTGTATGCAATAACCGCGTCTATTAATTGTTGCAGATTCTGCTCATTGTCTGCGATCAGTACTGTATCCTCCGCATATCTAACGTTATTGATGGTACGTCCCACAATGATGATTTGTTTTATGTCGTCAATATTTCTGAAAATACTTTCACTGTACAGGAAAACAGGTGAAGACTGGGTCAGGTAACAAATATTCCCGCCTGAAGTGAGATTTAACAAAATAACCCTGGTCGGCAGGCAAGCGTGCAAGCCACAGCGCTATTGCTTCTCCCCATGTGCAGATTTAATACAAGTTAATTGCATATCCTTTACAGTGCGTAGCAGTCAACTCCAGCATTATTTGACTTTTGTAATTCCTGGACAAGTTTACGTTCAGTAGTTTGCCACTGATTTCTGAACGTCCGGCACGCATACTATTGTATGGAAACAAACACAAGGCAGTCTGCTTCCAAATCTCCTGCAGCTGTGTTTCGAACGATATATGCGGGATTACGAATTGCATTCGTAACCTCATCGCCACAGATATATAACTTCCTATTGGTTGCTGATAGTAGTGCTTTAGTAATGATTATAGCGGATATGAATACGCGTTTCTTCCCTCTCGATTGGGGCAAATGCCCAATCGTGCTATAAGTAAACAAGCTGTACACATGTGACGTGTATAAATTCATAATTATTGCAGCAGTTTTAATGTCAAGAAAACAAACTTCCGTGCACGTCCAACTGTTGCATGCCGGGAGAAGACAAATATTCTGCAAACATCAAAGGCAAAAATTCCGTACTGGCAAATTTAACCTTCATAACAATAACACTGAGTCTTTGAGAGCTCGCGGTCCGTCATAAGTGTGCTTCTTGTCATCGTCGATTTGTGTGTCATGTATTTTTTTTTCTGTTGTCTGTTAAATGGTGAATTATTTTATAAGATGCATTACATCAAATTCTCAAACATATGGCTTGAGGAAAAACAAAGTAAAGTATGCTTTTAGCTTAAAAGTTGGAAGTCAACTAAGAACGGAACGCTTATAGCAAATTAGAAATGTAAAATTGAGGCACATTCAAAGTAAATACAACCCCGGGATGTTCAATATTGATCTGTTTTAGAGTTCCCGTAGTTACAAGTTAACTCTTGTTGTTCCTGAAAAATTTCCACGCTACAACAGCGGTTATCTACCCCTGTGTTTGGAAGTGATTTCATGAGTGTACCGAGGAATTTTAAGGGAAAGTCTACAAGAAGTGAGAAAGTATTATATTGATTCAAGGTACAGGTACAAGAGAGAAGACTTGTTAGAGAAATAGATAGGTAAAGTGAAGGTTAATGTTAGGAAACTAGTGGAATAGACATAATATTTAAATAACATTTTTATACTTCGCATTTTATAGTTTTTGTTTTGGAATAATATTTCTGAGGTGGTACAATCTATTGTAAAATTGAAAGCAAATACAGTAGATAAAACAAAACCATGGAATATATGCAACGAATAAGATGAAGTGACCATATGATTTTTTTTTAAATTGCATGTCCTTTGCTGGATATTTTGATCAACCTCGGGATGCATTTCTAGGCAATTATACGTTCTATAGTTTATCAGTGAACATCAGAAAGAGGCAGTCATCATTTTTTTTTTTGGGGGGGGGGGGGGGGGGGGCACGTTATGAGAAGACAAAAATTGAAACATATTGAGACAACCGGAAAGATATGCTGTAAAAGAGATAGAGGAAGACATCGTGAGAAGATTCTTGACAGTCTTGTGTCATGGCACGGAATGGAGTTAACACACGAATTGATCTATGATGTCGGAGATTGTAATTTGTATAGAGGCATTATCGCCCATGCCAGCCGGCAAGGTACTGTGTCATTCGATTCCCGAGTGCAGTTCTTGTAGTTCATGCCGGAGCTACGGAATTCGTGCTCTGTATAACGATATCGACAGATGGTTCTCTGCTTTGCTGAGAGAAACCGAGCAACTTAAGATCAAATCTGGGTGCTATAAAGTCATCTTCTTGCCTTTTAATCTGTATTTATGGAAGGAAACATGATACTAAATTATATCAACTATCACATTGGCGTAATACCGTAGCCATAGATGGATAGGGAGGCAGAAGGGTGTGTATATTCTTCACAATTTTGGATTCACGATCAGCAGTGCTGAACATGACATTGTTTGCAGTCATGCAACAATTATATTAATACTTTTTGTGTGATAACGTTTCTTCTTTGAAAGGATGCTGATAGTCTCCAAAAGTGTTAAAGCCCCATTCAATGTAAAGATGCATCATAGCATATACTCCCATAAGCTTGTGAAATGTTAAGTTTTCGCATATTCTAAGGCAGGGGTCACCAAACTACGGCCCGCGGGCCGGATCCGGCCCGCGACGTCATTTCTTCCGGCCCGCGACGGTACTCGAACTTGCTTGATATAACGTATGAAACACGAGACGTTGTGATACAATTTAAATGTAAATATTATGTTTAGAATAATAGGAGATCTTCATACGTGCGGAGACCTCTTAGCTGCTCTGGGCTGTTTATTTATGCGGCCCTATTTATATATTTTGCAAACCTTATTATGAGATATATTCTATTACCAAATAAAGCCGCCTGCCGCGGCTTTACAAGAGTATGGAGTAGCATATCCCATGATACCCTGGTAAAAAATGCATAGGATGCTTGGATGTTGTGTTGGCGTGCCTATAAGAGCCCAGTCACGCCATGTTCCCGCCTCTTTGGCCTTGAGAACAACTGAGGCCGAAGAGATGCTGATGTCTAATTTTCAGCAGAGGGTTTGAACTCATCCCTCTGAGCCACTACCCAGCAGATGGGCGAACGTGCCCCAGGCACGGCCGAGCGTGGCCACTGTTTTTCCACACCGCAGTTGAGAGGGCAGACAGGCCCTGTGAAGATCCAAAAGATCCAAGAGGATCTTGATTGTGGATTGACGATTATCTGCTGCGGGGTGAGTTTTGAATGAACCTTCATAGTTTAAATAGGAACATAGGAATAGAATAGCTATGTCTGTGCCCGAGAACAATAATGGAGGGGTATATGCCTGGGAAGAGAGGAAGAGGAAGGCCAAAGAGAAGATGGGTGCAGGATGTGGCGGATGATCTCCAGATGGGTGTATCTGAAGCGGGACATCTTGCTTATGATCGAGAGGTTTTCCGGAAGGTTGTTATGGGAGCGAGGTTCTGCAAAGGACATGCTACTGAATGAATGACCTTTGTTCCATCTTGTTGTCTGATAATTGCTGGTGTTTTGTATCAGACTACAGTTACAGTGTTGGATGACTATCCATGCTGTGATGGAAGATCACTGGTACTGTGTTGGATGACTACCCATGCTGTGATGGGTGATCACTGGTACTGTGAAGGATGATCATGTGTATGTTTATTCATAGGGATGCATATTTTGTTATTGTATCTAATCAGGAATTTTATTTATTTGTGCATTGGCATTATTAATCAGATGTTGTATCTTTTCAATTACATTATTCTGATTCCCTGTACACGGACCTGAATTTCTTCTGATATTTCTAAATCTTTTCTTTTCTTGTTAGCCGTAGAAATAGAATGAGATTCTCTCTGTCTTCTTATTCCTCTCTTCTTCTACGGCCCATGAGCAGTCTCTATCATCTCTGTGCGGTTACACAAAGGTACCTATAAACTGTATATGTACCTTTGATGAGCCGTAGCTTCACCAGTGACCCCTAGTCCTCTGCTTTTCTTCTGTTTCAATAGGATTTTAATTATGTTTCTAATTTAATGTCTTTTTTTCATTTTCAGATCCCGTGTACTTCACCCTTAATTATGGCTACTAGGAAAACAAAAGTGAACGCCGAGTGTCGATTTTTCAATGAGGAATGGGGAGTAAAGTACTTCTTTGTGGAAACAAAGGACCAGAAAACCAGTTGCGTAATATGCAGCGAAAGTGTTGCCGTTTTGAAAGAGTACAATCTTCGGCGTCACTACGAAACAAAACATCTATCAACATATTAAAAGTTTTCTGGAAAGTTACGCTCTGGGAAATATGAGTCCATTAAACGTTGTTTTGAAACACAAAGAAATCTCTTCACGGGAAAATTTGCTGAACATGAATCTGTCACTCGTACAAGTTAGAAAACAGTGCATAAGATGGCATAACGAGGAAAGCCCGTTTACTGATGACAACTTCATCAAAGAGTGTATGATCGAAGCAGCAAATGACTTGTGTCCTGAGAAAGCCGATTTGTTTGGAACTATCAGCCTTTCGGCAAGTTCAGTTGTGCGGAGAACAGAAGAACTTGGAGAGAACATAGTGCTACAGATACGCGAGAAAGCTAGGATCTTGTTGTGGTATTCTCTGGCGCTGGATGAGTCTACTGACCTCTAGAGTACGTCACAACTTCTCGTGTTCATTCGTGGTGTCAATTTGGACTTTCAGATAACGGAAGAGTTGGCGTCCGTTTGCAGCATGCATGGAACAACAACTGGGAAAGACATTTTCGTGGAAGTGCAAACAATTTTGCAAGACTATAATCTTCAGCGGAATCAGCTTCGAGGTGTTACAGTTGATGGAGGAAAAAAACATAGCTGGAGTGAGGAAGGGTCTGGTGGGGCAGATCAGGACTCAGTTGGAAGATTTGCAAATTCCGGGCGCTCTGTTCATACACTGCATCATACATCAGCAAGTACTCTGTGGGAAGACTTAGATATTTATTGTGTACTGAAACCAGTCGTTTCTGCTGTGAACTTCATTCGGGAACATGCACTCAATCACCGTCAGTTCCAGGCTTTTCTTGAATAAATTGATTCTGAATTCTGTGACTTGCCTTATCACACATCAGTCAGGTGGCTCAGCTGCGGTAAAGTCCTGCTTCGTTTTTACAAGCTCCGAAACGAAATAGATGTTTTCCTCACTGAAAAAGATAGAGCTGATTCACAGCTGTCAGATCCTACCTGGCTGTAAAAGTTGTCATTTTTGGTCGACATGAATGAACTGAACTTGAAACTTCAGGGAAAGGTTTACCTCGTCTGTGATCTCTACAGAACCATCAAAGGATTTCGGAGAAAGCTGTCATTGTTGGAAGCACAACTGGAAGGAGAAAACCTTTCTCATTTTCACTGTTTCAAAGAGTTTGGAGAGATTTTCAGATCTTGACAGAATTGAGAGTGACATTCTTCTGTTCCAGAATCCGTTTGATTGTAACCTTGATGATGTGCCAGTTGAACTACAGTTGGAGCTCATTGATTTGCAAGCAAATGACTTGTTGAAAGAGAAGCACAGAGAAGGAAAACTTGTTGAATTGTACCGCTGCTTACCTGATGTTGAGTTTCCGAAACTTAAGAAATTTGCCGCTGGTATGGCATCAGTGTTTGGAACAACTTATGTCTGTGAGCAAACATTTTCAAAAATGAAGTCTGTGAAGTCACCACATCGAACGAGATTGACTGATGAACATTTGAAAGCATTTCTCTTGATTGGATGCAGCAATTCCAAACCAAACATTGATGGTATTTTGAAAGCCACACGTCAGTTTCACAAATCTCCCTATTCTCTTTTGCTGCTTAGTTTGTGAGATTCGGATATGTGCACATTAGGTCTGATGTAACTATCTTTTCGCTAACGTCGCCTTCTTTGATAACTTTGTTTAGTAAATAAATGTGCTGCTTGTCTTTGTTTTTTGTGTGCATTGCACGCCCTTCCTATGATTAACTTAGTTTTTCGTCTTTTTTCCCAGAGCTTTCGTTCTATCTTGCAATTATTGTTAAAGTTAGCTGTATATCCTCTACAGGACATTTGCAGTCAACATCTGCATTGTTTGCTGTTGTTGATGTCTTGGCAAGTTTACGTTCAGTAGTTTACTATTGCTTTATGAACGACCGGCACCCATAACATAGCATAAAAACAAGTGCAACGTTGTCTGCTACCAATTCGTGCGCAGCTGTGTATCGAATGCGGGTATACCGTATTACGAACTGCGTCCGTAAGACCTTCACCACGGAGACCGGGGCAAGTATTGTACAGAATTACTATCCGGCCCGCGCTCGTCATTTTCTCAGCTAATCCGGCCCGCCGTGTAAAAAGTTTGGTGACCCCTGTTCTAAGGTATGGCATAAATAGTTTGGGTAGCCAGCTCACTTTCCTAGCTTTCTTTCCTGCTCAGACAATTGTGAACATTGTCAGACATACAATTCTTGAGGCTCTGTCGACACCCAGAGCTGTACGCAGAGAAAAATAGAATCATACCGCTGCTGGGGAATGAGCCAGGTCCACTGTCTAGGTAGGTAAATGTCTAGGTAGGCAAAGGTCTAGGTTGGTAAAGATCACGGTAGGTAGAGGCCTAGGTTGGTAAAGGTCTAGTTAGGTAGAAGTGTAGGCAGGTAAAGGTCAAGGTAGGTAGAGATCTAGGTTGGTAAAGGTCTAGGTAGGTAGAGGTCGAGGTTGGTAAAGGTCACGGTAGGTAGAGGGCTCGGTAGGTAAAGGTAACGGCAGATAAAGGTCTAGGTAGGTAAAGGTAATGGTAGGTAAAGGTCTAGGTAGGTAAAGGTCACGGTAGGTAAAGGTCTAGGTAGGTAAAGGTAACGGTAGGTAAAGGTCTAGATAGGTAAAGGTCACGGTAGGTAGAGGGCTCGGTAGGTAAAGGTAAATAGATAAAGGTCTAGATAGGTAAAGGTGTAGGTGGTAAAGTTCAAGGTAGGTAAAAGCATAGGTAGGATAAGGTCTAGGTAGGTAAATGTCAAGATAGGTAAAGGTGTACATTGGTAAAAGTCTAGATAGGTAAAGGTGTAGGTGGTTAAACGTCTAGCTAGGTAAAGGTCTAGATATGTAAAGGTTTAGGTAGGTAAAGATCTAGATATGTAAAGGTGTATGTGGGTAAAGGTCTAAGTAGGCAAAAGTCTAGGTAGGTAAATGTCTCGACATTTAAAGGTGTAGGTGGGTAAAGGTCTGGGAAGGTGAAGGTCTAGATATGTAAAAGTCTAGGTAGGTAAAGGTATCGATAAGAAAAGGTATAGGTAGGTAAAGGTCTAGGTAGGTAAAGTTCTAGGTGGGCAAAGGTCTCGACGAGTAAAGGTCTAGTTACGTAAAGGTCTAGATAGGTAAAGTTCTAGGTGGGTAAAGTTCTAGGTAAGTAAAGTTCTAGGTGGATAAAGGTCTAGGTAGGTAAATGTCTAGGTATGGACATGTCTCAGTAGGTAAAGGTCTAGGTATGTAAAGGCCTTGGTAGGTAATGGTCTATATATGTATGGATGTACGTGAGTAAATGTCTATGTAGGGAATGGTGTAGGTGGATAAACGTCTAGGTATATAAAGGTCTAGATATGTACAGGTCTAGGTATGTAAAGATCTAGATATGTAAACTTTAGGTGGGTAAAGATCTAAGTAGGTAAAGGTCTAGGTAAGTAAATGTCTAGATAGATAAAAGTCGCGATAGGTAAATGTGGAGTTGTGTAAATGTCTAGGAAGGTAAAGGTCTTGGTAAGTAAAGGTCTCGATAGGTAAAGGTCTAGGTAGGTAAAGGTATTGGTAGGTAAAGGTCTAGATATGTAAAAGTCCAGGTAGGTAAAGGTTTTGGTAGGTAAAGGTCTAGATATGTAAAAGTCTAGGTAGGTAAAGGTCTTGGTAGGTAAAGGTCTAGATATGTAAAAGTCTAGGTAGGTAAAGGTCTTGGTAGGTAAAGGTCTAGGTAGGTAAAGGTCTAGGTAGGTAAAGGTCTTGGTAGGTAAAGGTCTAGATATGTAAAAGTCTAGGTAAGTAAAGGTCTAGATATGTAAAGGTCTAGGTAGGTAAAGGTCTAGATATGTAAAGGTCTAGGTAGGTAAAGGTCTAGACATGATAATAATAATAATAATAATAATAAGTCTTTATTTTCAAAGGGTTAAGAATTGGGCACGCAGGCCCGTCTGACATTCTGCCCTTCTTCTCTATTTCCTCTCATACATTCTTTCATTCAACATCACTTATGAAGCAACTTTTGACAACAAAAGAACATTAAAACGCATGAAAAATAATCAATAGCAAATGACTCACTGAGGCAGTGTTTAACATGGGCATTATAAATACCTAAGGAGGGTGTAACGTGCCATACATAAGGGAATGTTTTTGGCTAGTTGTCGTTTGAGATAAGTTACCATTATTGTCTATTTTGTGTTATTTGTTATGGGGGCATGTAGTCTGTACTAAGGTAGTGTTCAAACAGGTTGCGAATGTATGTATCATGATTGGTGGTGTCTTTGATTTCTTGTGGAAGATTGTTCCACAACTGAGCGGCAGAGTATGCTAAGCTTGTTTTATATAAGTCTATCCTAGGTTTAGGGACATGAAGTATATTTAGTCGTTCGCTATGTCTAGCGTTATATTTAAACAATGGCCAAAGGTAGCTTGGAGCATTTTGAAATAGGATTTTGTGAATTAGTTTGGTCTTATTAAAAAGCAGGCGCTTGTGGAGTGGCAGTAACCGGAGACGTTTATATAGGTTAGAATTGTCGGTAAGCTTTTCACCATTAATTAAACGCACTGCCCTTTTCTGGAGTGAATATAGGCGTTTTGTTATTGATTTGGAGCATCCATCCCAGACTGTGGAGCAGTAATCAATATGTGTTTGTATATGAGAAGTATAGAATATCTTTCTTGTGTTTTCGTCAAGGAAATTTTTAATTTTGGCAAGTTGGTATACTTTTTTGGCTATTTGTTTAACTAGAGCATGAACATGTGAGTTAAAAGTTAGATTTTGATCTATGATAACACCCAGTGTCTTGTGCTCGGTGACACTTTCTACAGGCGTGCTGCCAATGTGCAGCTGAAGAGTTCTCTGCGAGTTTAGAGTGTGAAGTCTTTGCCTGGTTCCTATTAACATAGACTTTGTTTTAGTAATGTTAATTTGCATGCGGTTTGCATGACTCCAGTTAACTACACTATTTATTTCCTGTTGCAAGGATAATTCTAGCACATTACGATCAACAGCGTTTGTATATACTGTGCAGTCATCAGCAAATAGATCGCAGGACGACGACAGAGTTAATGGAAGATCATTTATATAAATGGCAAATAATAGAGGGCCAAGAATAGACCCCTGAGGTACTCCAATATTAATGGTAATGGCTTGAGATAAAACTTTATTGTGTGATACTACTTGCTTTCTGTCTAATAAGAATGATTTTATTAATGTCACTATATTAAAACTTACTTTCATTGTTTCTAGTTTTTTAATTAGAATAGTATGATCTATCATATCGAATGCTTTCCTAAAGTCTATAAACACCGCTCCACATAGAGTATTGTTGTTAATATTTTGATGCCAGTTTTCTATCATGTTTGTTAGTGCCGTATGGCAAGAATATTTTGGCCGAAATCCTGACTGGCTGTCAACTATCAGTTTATGGCGAACTAAGTGATCTAGTGTTGTTTTGTTGATGTGCTTTTCTAGCGGTTTGGATAATGAGGATAATATGGAAATTGGTCTATAATTACTCATGAGACGATCGTCTAGAGGACCAGCTTTTAAATGAGGATACACTTTAGCGATTTTAAAGGCTGATGGGAAGTGACCTCTGGTTAGACATTGATTATATATAAAAGTTAGTGACTCGCAGATCGCCGGTGCAGCATGGCGAAGGATCCGACTACTAATTCCATCTAGTCCTGATGAGTTATTGTTTTTTAGATTACGGAGATGAGTAAATACTTCAGTTGTCGTCATTAGCGGTATGTTGGAGGAAATGTGTCCATAGCATTTGTTCTCACAGAATGATGATAATAAAGATATGTCATGAGGCGCATCTGGTATTGCAGCCTTCAGTTGGTTTATGTCGGACTGAAAGTATCTACTGAATTGATCACATGTAACCTGATTTGATGGTAATGATTGTGATGATTTGTGTTTGTTTGTCAAGGTATTAATTGCTTTCCATATATCTTTAGTGTTGGTTTTATCTATTACTATGTTCTTAAAATAGTTTTTCTTTTCCTTCCGAATAACATATTGAACTTTGTTTCTCAGACTACGGTACATAGTTAGATCTCTATTTTGTGAGCCCTGTCGCGATCTCTCATAAGTTCAACTACCTCCTGTGTGATCCACGGGGGCTTTGTGTGATGTTTAACACGAACTTCCTTAAATGGAACATGTTTATCAAATATACTTAGAAAGGTCTTTAGCCAGTGGTCCAGAGCATCGTCTGGGTCAGGAAGCTGGTAAACATAATCTAGAGATGAGTTGACCAAATCTTGTAAGAAGACGTCTCGATTGAAATTTTTGTAATTTCAATATTTTATGCTTATATGTTTGTGCTTGGGAGTTTTGTGCCCCTTTTCGACCACGTGCAACATACTGGATAGTGATCGCTCATTGCATTGATAGGTACACTACATTCTGTGATGTTATCAGCACACGTAGTATAAATATGATCTATAAGTGTTGCAGATGATTTAGTGATTCTAGTGGCTTGTTTGACTAACTGTTGGAAATTATATGACTCTATTATGTTTTCCCATGTTTTGTTTGATTTGTTAGCGTCTATGTTGAAGTCACCTAGCAATATTATTTCCCTAGCATTACTAAAGACTACATCCATCATAGTGGTGAATTTTTCATACCAGATATTTCCTGCACTGGGGTTTCGATAAAGATAGCCAACTACTAGCGGTATGCGATTTTGAAGTTTAACCTCTATCCATACACACTCAATCTCACAGCTTTCAAAGTCTAGCCTGCGGTGGGCGTTAAGCGAGTTGGAAATATAAACTGCAATACCCGTCTCTTGTTTCTGATAGGGATCTCTTCTAATGGTTTTAAAACCTCTGATAGCGATGTCATCATCTGAGATGTTGCCATTTAATCGACTTTCGCTAACGCCAAACATGTGAAAATTTTGATTAAGTATAAGTGATAGTTCGGGCAGCTTCCCTAATAGATGGCATATGTTTACATGCCCGATTCTGAGCCCATTATTCCTGAGCCAGTGTTCGTACTTATTAGACATTTCAACAATGCGTAATCACAAGTTTAAAAGCAAAACACACACACACAAAGTGAATACAACTTACGTCCCTTATTACAAAACACACTCTAAAGTACAGAGAAACAGTAATATCTCTGTAAATATATAAAAATACGTACACAGATCCGTAAAGTCTAGGTAGGTAAAGGTCTAGATATGTAAAAGTCTAGGTAGGTAGAGGTCTAGATATGTAAAGGTCTATGTAGGTAAAGGTCTAGATATGCAAAAGTCTAGGTAGGTAAAGGTCTAGATATGTAAAGGTCTAGGTAGGTAAAGGTCTAGATATGTAAAAGTCTAGGTAGGTAAAGGTCTAGATATGTAAAATTCTAGGTAGGTAAAGGTCTAAATATGAACGAACAAACGAACGAACGAATAAACGAAAGGACTTTATTTTCAAAGGGTAACGAATTGGGTACGCAGGTCTGTCTTACATTCGGCCCTTCCAATCACTCATCTTTCGTTCATAAATAATGCATTATACATTCACATAGGAAAAATAAAACATTGTCAAATGAATGTTGTAAACATAAACAATGCATATTACCATGTTATGAGATACATACCCCATCCATACACCCATCCCCCATCCACCCACACATCCCCCACCCAACCACACACACACACCCAGGCACACATACCTACACACACTTCCCTACCCACCCACACACTCAACTCATCGCATCACCCATAAACACTCACCCACCAACATATTCTACACCACACACGCACAGACCACCAACCACCCAATCGAACACACATCCCCGAACCACACATCCTCATCTACACACACATATACCCGCCAACCCACACATCATGCACCTACCAACACATCCCCCACCCACACAATCTCCGCCTACCCACTCTAACATCCCACTTCCACACACACAACCATCCCCACCCCAACCTAAACACACTCACCCACCCACACATCCTCCACCCACCCACCCCAATTACCCATTCCCCAATCACACACCCCTTAACCACACATCCCTTAACCACACATTCCCCACCCACACATCCCCCACACACATCCCCACCAAACAACACATCCCCATCCGCAAACACACATCTCTCACCCACACAAAACCCCACCACCCACATACACTCCCACCACCCACACACATCCCCACCTACACACATCTTCAACCCACAAACACATCCCCCAACTTTACACTCATCTCCCACATATATCCACCCATTCACGTATTCATCACTCAACCACTCACACCAACACATCCCCCACCCACCCATCAACACATACATCTCCCATCTAACCAAACACACTCACACACCCCATCCACCCAGCCAAACACACACCCCACCCTCACATACATCCTTTACCACCCACACATTCCACACCCAACCACACCTACCCCCTACCCACACACACATCCATCACCCACACACATATCCCCTCCCACACAACATCCCACCCATATACACAGCCCCACCCTCACACACATTCCCACACGCATTCCCCAAACACATCCTCACCCACACATCTCTCACTGATACACACACATCTTCCCACCCACCCACATATCCCCCACCTAAAAACACTCACCACCCACACATACATCCTCCACCCACCCACAGTTACTCCATCCACACCCCCCCCCCCCCACACACACGCACAGACACATCCTCACAACCATCACACACCTATACCCAGCCCACAAACATCTCCCAATCACCCATTTACCTACACATCCCTCACCCACACTCCCACATACACATTCCCCACCCACACAACCCCCACACTCCAGGACATCCAGACTTCCAACCATCACCCAAACATCCCTCACCCACACACACCCCCACCGACCACACATCCTTCACCATCCTACACACACCCATCCACCCACACACAGCCCCTCCACACATACATCCCACACACACATCCCCCAGACACACACACACACACACACACAGACATGATTCATACACACCCACACTCCGTCGTATAAATTGCATGCATGTACACACACAAACATATACGCATACATACACGAACATACACACGCACACACGCACATACACACGTATACACACGCACATATATATATATATATATATATATATATATATATATATATATATATACACACATGTACGCACACATGTACGCACACATAAACACACGTACATACATACACATACACATGCGCACACACATACACACATGTACACACATATACACATATACACCCATACACACATACAGACACACACATACATCCACACATATAAACACATACACACATACACATCCATCCATCCACACACATACACGCTGCCTTACAAAATCAATAAAATGAATATGAATAAACTCCCACACTTTTCACACGCACACACTGTAGACTATCGTGCGCAGGATCAAAAGAACATTCAAAATTGGGGGGGGGGGGGTGAATGGGAAAACATGGAAAATATGGAAAATGGTGATGAAAATATGTTATACATTGTGAAACGTAAAAAGAAAAAAATAGTGGTGCAGTTCAGTAAGATAATTCCTGGAATTGCCATAAACATGATGAAATAAGCAGTGCATGTTTAATTCAACTGGCAGTAAAAATGCTAATATGAATGATGAGGATATAGGAAACAAAAAAACAATGGCATAATGTCATGCTTGCGCTCAGCTCTCTCTCTCTCTCTCTCTCTCTCTCTCTCTCTCTCTCTCTCTCTCTCTCTCTCTCTCTCTCTCTCTCTATCTCTCTCTCTCTCTCTCTCTTTCTCTCTCTCTATGTATTTTTCTTTCACACACACTGACACACTAACTCCCTCATTGTCTCATTCTCTTCCCTTCTCTCGCTCTCTGTCTCTCTCTCTCTCTCTCTCAGTCTCTCTCTCTGTCTCTCTCTCTCTCTCTTTCTCTCTCTCTCTCTCGCTTATACGCACTCACTCTCACACTCGCCCTCTCTTACAAAGGACAAAGTAGGGATAGGTCTCGGTGGGTAAAGTACAAAGTAGGGATAGGTCTCGGTGGGTAAAGTACAAAGTAGGGATAGGTCTCGGTGGGTAAAGGACAAAGTAGGGATAGGTCTCGGTGGGTAAAGTACAAAGTAGGGATAGGTCTCGGTGGGTAAAGGACAAAGTAGGGATAGGTCTCGGTGGGTAAAGTACAAAGGCGGGATAAGTCTAGGTAGGTAAAGGTCTAAGTAATGATAGGTCTATGTGGGTGAAAGTCTGGGCAGGTAATGGCACTAATCATGTTCATTGTACGAAATCTGAAACAGAAGTAATAGATGCTACAGGTGTAAATATCATCACACTGTCAATAGCAAGAAATGTTCAATTTAACTCCAACGATATCTGAAAAAGCAAACGTTTTTCACATGGCCAAGCTGATTTCATATAGGTTACTAATACAGAACACCAACTAAACAACAAAGCACAGAATATTGATAATGTTATCGACATCACAAACACGCAATAGACCTGCCATTAGGAGCCTTGGGACACGACACTTATAGGCACTTCTGTCGTGTCCAATGTAAGAGATCATTGACCAGAAACACACAAGACCTTTCGGTTGCCATTGAGACGTGTGTTTTTCTTTCTTTGGTGGAGCAGAGAGACCCAGTTTTCATTGTAAGGGAATCATCCTGTGCTTGAGTTGGCGCATGCGTGTATTACTCAGTGCGTTAGTTTTTCGTGAGTTATGATGAGCGATAGTCCGTCCAGGCATAAGTCACCATAATTTTGAGTAATCTTGTGCGTGAGATTAGTCAGTCTATAAGTAAGTTACTCACTTTGTGTTTTAGATGCGTTTGACTGTGTGTGAGACATCATGTGTATGAGTCACTACATGTGTAAGTTAGTTTGTGCGTGAGGTGAATACATGTGTGCGTCATTCACCCTGTGTAAGTCAGCAATCGCCTTGGTGTAATCGTGGATAGCTTACGCTGATTATGTCATGAACTCGGTAGGACGAGGCTTCTACTCCTGCGCTCGACGTTCGCCAAAAGAGGGAAAGACATTTTAATGAACTGTCGCATTCGGTGCAATTAATACTGAAGTGGGTTTTCTTCGGCTTGTTCATAAAAACATAACGTTTCCATCTATGCATGTATTTGCTGCATGAGATGATAAGCTTGTGCCAAGGATTTCTGGGTTGCCTGTTTCAAACTGTCATAATTGTATCAATGTTACCTCCTGAACTATAAATGTGGATGTAGGAAAGTGTGGTTATATACGCTAATTCAGAGGAGATAATTCAATTCAGGGACACACTGCCACTCTCCGTTACAGAATAATACAGAATCATATTGTAATTTTGAACCGATATATGTAAGGCTTGAGTTATCCTGCCCACAAACTATTACACGTTTTCCATTATGAATGTCACTGCATTTTGATGAATTTTTCTTGCGAATGTGTTCGTTTACAAGCTGCTTAATAGTGGCCTCCTAGTGATTGACATACACTTGTAGGTATATTAAATGCCCCAAAGAGGCGGTAAAATCTTTTTCACTAACAAGACATGAACCAAACACCACTGTTAAACACGCATTGCACTACCCTTTACCTTCAATCGCTCCAATTTAGCAAGCGAAGAGTTAATATGCCGCGCTTATATATCTCATAGCTGAAATATGTTTCAGTCGTCAAATTATGTTTCATGTTTATAGTATGTTGGATGTTTATGTTTATTTGTGTTTCGCCAAGTTAATGGAGCTGGCATTTAGTCTACAGAGTGGTTTGAGAGCTTTAGAGGAATGCAAATAGATTCTCTCCTAACATTAGCTAACATTAACTTACTGGGGTCAGATGTTTCCTGGATTGGACGTTCAAACAAAACATAGCGAGTGCAGGTTAACATCAGTGATGTCAATACCCCAGGACATGACCGCAAGAGTTCAGTCTCCGACAGCAGATATTGGAGTGAAATGATACTAACTACCTCCGTCGCTCGCTGAGGGGATACATATCCAACTGAAGAAGGGGCGTCTTCTTTCACTCTTTATGCCTCATTGGAGTATAGACCCTGAAACTAACTCATCCAAGCCATCCTAACCTTAGTTATTCCAATCAGCTCTGTCCACTTCCTCATATTATTAATTTCTGTATATTCTTCTATTCTCTGTCTGTCTGTCTGTCTGTCTGTCTGTCTGTCTGTCTGTCTGTCTGTCTGTCTGTCTGTCTGTCTGTCTGTCTGTGTGCGTGTGCGAGTGCGTGTGCGTGTGTGTGTGTGTGTGTGTTGTTGTTTTTTAGTTTGGTGGGGTATATTCTTCTGTTTCTTTTATCATGTGAATTCCAGAAAAGACCTATGTAGCTATAGTATTCTCATGTCTCTCGTGTTGGAGTCTCCGTGGCGAAGTGGTCAAGCCGTCTGACTCGAGCTCCGAAGGTTGTGGGTTCGATTCCGGGCTGCGTCCTTCGGTTCACGAGTGCATTTTTTCGGAGACTCCTGAGGATCGTCGCTGGAGCAGCGGAGTTCGTGCTTTGTGCGACGCTTTGGGAAGTTCGCTGCGTAAAGAGACTGAGCTACATGGGATAAAACACCTGGTGCAATAAGTCAAACCTAACGACGTTTAAGACTACTCTCATGTTTACTTAGTGTATGTCCTATCTCATGTTTACTTAATGTATGTCCTATCTCATGTCTACTGAGTGTATGTCCTATCACATGTTTACTGAGTGCATGTCCTATCTCATGTTTACTGAGTGTATGTCCTATCTCATGTTTACTGAGTGTATGTACTATCTCATGTTTACTTAATGTATGTCGTATCTCATGTTTACTGAGTGTATGTCCTATCTCATGTTTACTTAATGTATGTCCTATCTCATGTTTACTTAATGTATGTCGTATCTCATGTTTACTTAATGTATGTCCTATCTCATGTTCACTTAATGTATGTCCTATCTCGTATTTACTTAATGTATGTCCTATCTCATGTTTACTGTGTGTATGTACTATCTCATGTTTACTGAGTGTATGTCCTTTCTCATGTTTACTGAGTGTATGTCCTATCTCATGTTTACTTAGTGTATGTCCTATCTCATGTATACTGAGTGTATGTCCTTTCTCATTTTACTGAGTGTACGTCCTATCTCATGTTTACTTAGTGTATGTCTTATCTCATGTTTACTGAGTGTATGTCCTATCTCATGTTCACTGAGTGTATGTCCTATCTCATGTTTACTGAGTGCATGTCCTATCTCATGTTCACTTAGCGTTTTTCCTATCTCATGTTTACTGATTGTATGTCCTATCTCATGTTTACTGAGTATATGTCCTATCTCATGTTTACTTAGTGTATGTCCTATCTCATGTTCACTTAATGTATGTCCTATCTCGTGTTTACTGAGTGTATGTCCTATCTCATGTTTACTTAGTGTATGTCCTATCTCATGTTCACTTAATGTATGTCCTATCTCATGTTTTCTTAGGGTATGTCCTATCTCATGTTTACTTAATATATGTCCTATCTCATGTTTACTTAGTGTATGTCCTATCTCATGTTTACTTAATGTATGTCATATCTCATGTTTACTTAATGTATGTCCTATCTCATGTTTACTTAGTGTATGTCCTATCTCATGTTTACTGAGTGTATGTCATATCTCATGTTTACTTAATGTGTGTCCTATCTCATGTTTACTGAGTGTATGTCCTTTCTCATGTTTACTTAGTGTATGTCCTATCTCATGTTTACTTAGTGTATGTCCTATCTAATGTATACTGAGTGTATGTCCTTTCTCATTTTACTGGGTGTATGTCCTATCTCATGTTTACTTAGTGTATGTCTTATCTCATGTTTACTGAGTGTATGTCCTATCTCATGTTCACTTAATGTATGTCCTATCTCATGTTTACTGAGTGTATGTCCTATTTCATGTTTACTTAGTGTATGTCCTATCTCATGTTTACTTAGTGTATGTCCTATCTCATGTTCACTTATTGTATGTCCTACCTCATGTTCACTTAGTGTATGTCCTATCTCATGTTCACTTAGTGTATGTCCTATCTCATGTTTACTTAGTGTATGTCCTATCTCATGTTCACTTAATGTATGTCCTATCTCATGATCACTTAATGTATGTCCTATCTCATGTTTACTTAATGTATGTCCTATCTCATGTGTACTTAGTGTATGTCCTATCTCATGTTTACATAGTGTATGTCCTATCTCATGTTTACTTATTGTATGTCCTATCTCATGTTTACTTAGTGTATGTCCTATCTCATGTTTACTTAGTGTATGTCCTATCTCATGGTCACTAAATGTATGTCCTATCTCATGTTTACTTAGTGTATGTCCTATCTCATGTTCACTTAATGTATGTCCTATCTCATGTTCACTTACTGTATGTCCTATCTCATGTTTACTTAGTGTATGTCCTATCTCATGTTTACTGAGTGTATGTCCTATCTCATGTTTACTTAGTGTATGTCCTATCTCATGTTTACTTAGTGTATGTCTATCTCATGTTTACTTAGTGTATGTCCTATCTCATGTTCACTAAATGTATGTCCTATCTCATGTTTACTTAGTGTATGTCATATCTCATGTTTACTTAGTGTATGTACTATCTCATGTTTACATAATGTATGCCTTATCTCATGTTTACTTAATGTATGTCCTATCTCATGTTTACTTAGTGTATGTTCTATCTCATGTTTACTTAATGTATGTCCTATCTCATATTTACTTAATGTATGTCCTATCTCATGTTTACTGAGTGTATGTCCTATCTCATGTTTACCTAATGTATGTCCTATCTCATGTTTACTGAGTGTATGTCCTATCTCATGTTTACCTAATGTATGTCCTATCTCATGTTTACTCAGTGTATATCCTATCTCATGTTTACTTAGTGTATGTCCTATCTCATGGTTTCTTAATGTATGTCCTATCTCATGTTTACTTATTGTATGTCCCGTCTCATGTTTATTTAGTGTATGTCCTATCTCATATTTACTTAATGTATGTCCTATCTCATGTTTACTTAATGTATGTCCTATCTCATGTTTACTTAATGTATGTCCTATCTCATGTTTACTTAGTGTATGTCCTATCTCATGTTTACTTAATGTATGTCGTATCTCATGTTTACTTAGTGTATGTCCTATCTCATATTTACTTAGTGTATGTCCTATCTCATGTTTACTGAATGTATGTCCTATCTCATGTTTACTTAATGTATGTCCTATCTCATGTTTACTTAGTGTATGTCCTATCTCATGTTTACTTAATGTATGTCCTATCTCATGTTTACTTAATATATGTCCTATCTCATATTAACTTAGTATATGTCCTATCTCATGTTTACTTAATGTATGTCCTGTCTCGTGTCTACTAAGTGTATGTCCTATCCAGCTCCAGTGTATTTTGTTCAACCCTTAATTCCCTGTCAGCTTTGTGGGGAAGGTGTTAAGAACGTAATTCCTAGTCCAGCAAATCATGTTCGAAACACAGCAGCGGGCGATTTAGCAGCAGACCGTCTTTTGTTGGTGTCCCGTACAAAAGTATAAGTGTCGATCGTTCAGAAATCAATGGCAAACTACTGAACGTAAATTTGCTAAGATATCACGAACAGCTAAAACTTCCGGGTTAGACTGCAACGTCAGTAAAGGATATGCAACTAACTTATATTAATTAACTTAGTTCACTGGCATTTTTCTAGTTCTCTCCATGTTCTCCTCATTGGTGATTCTGTAGCACCATTTTATTCCTTCTGTTTTGCTACAGGCATAACACAGTGAATGTTTGGGTTATTTATTTATAAGGGTTTTCATTCTTCTCCAAATTTCTGACCCATACAGTAATACTGACTTAACGTTAGAATTAAATATTCTCAGATTTGTACTCAGGTTAATTTCTTTTGACTTCCACAAATTTGTCAGTTGTGTAACAGATCCTCTTGCCTTCTTTATTCTGATATCTTGATCTGTTCCACTCTCTTTGTCTACATTGCTACCTAAATCGGTGTATGATTCCGGCTGTTGAAGCAAGGAGGGGCTATTCGCTCATGGTTAATGATGTCTGTCATTCGTAAGAATAACTTATAACGAGCTTCTTTCCTCTAATTTACTTACTGAGTCATTGGCAGTTGTGTATACCATTTATTCAAATGATATGCCAGCTGTTTGTGATTCCTTTTTCTGTATAGTGCTTTGTTTAGGCTGATAGTTATCGAACGCTATTAGGACGTACCGTAATATTGGTCTTGTCTTTTATCTACGACAGGTTGTAATTCATGAGTAGTAAGGAAGTGTGAATGTAAGTAACTAGATGATCCCTGTTCACGTCTCAATGCACTTTGGTCATGTGGTTCTAGACCTATATGTTATAGGCCAATCAGCACTCGGTGAGTTATATGGTCAGTATCACACCGGCAGCCTGCACAGCCCCAGCCGTTTCCTGCTATAAATTTTAGGTTGGGTCGGTCGCGTAGCCCAGCTCAATTGTTAAAATACACATCCTCTTGTGTGAAAGTAATTGACCATTAAATGTATCACACGTCAGTAAAATCACGAATGTAACGAACAGATACAAAGCATCGTTATAGAAGAATAAGTAAATGGAACTGTTACACGCCACGATTTGTGCTGGGAT
Organism: Cepaea nemoralis; assembly: GCA_014155875.1. Taxonomy (NCBI): domain Eukaryota; kingdom Metazoa; phylum Mollusca; class Gastropoda; order Stylommatophora; family Helicidae; genus Cepaea; species Cepaea nemoralis. Next base: position 457,216 of record JACEFZ010009864.1, on the reverse strand, counting down.
TATGGAGCTGGTCCAATTTGTCATAGACCTCTCGGTACTCAATGGGTGGTGTGGTCAATATCACATCAGCCGCATTTAATTCCCAGAATATTCCATGTACCCATTATAGAACTCTGCACCGAAGTTTATTAAAGAAAGCATCCGCCGGCCGCCTGCACTGCCCGATCCCTTATATCAGTCGCTGACCTTTAACGGCGTCCAGCGCCTCATGCAACGGGTGATCTGTGTCTTCAGCTACTCTGAGGTATGCCTTCGCCTGCATCACCTTGAGCCTACCTGCAACAGACGGCAAACCAAGTTCAATTGTCACCGTCAGCTGCGTTAAATGCATTAATCCCATCATCTGCCAGACTAATTTGTAAGCGAGCCAAGTTGTGGTGTTTACAGTCTGTCATCTACGTCAAATCTCCATAGACCTACACAGTAACCTCCTAGCATTAATGATATCCTGAACTTTCAAACCGTTTTTTCTTAGACCTATTATACATGACAGGCAGTTGCCCATAGTTTCACTGGCAGCTCTGAAGATCACACGTTTTTCTTTAGAAGATAAATTATGTTGGTCAAGTAGAGTATATGTAAAAGTATCTCCATAGAAGAATCTATATCATGAAAGAATACCATTAAAATAATTGAACCAGATTACCAAGGACCAAGATCTGTAGACAGACATGAACGCTACGTTGATATAAAACGTACATCATGATGTCAGCAAGGACTGCGGTTGGGGTGTGACACGCTAGACCATGAAATTTTGTTGGCTACATTACAATGATCCATTGGACAGGCAATTCCCATCATAGCCGCCGTTCCACCCCAGACAATTCCCAGAACGTTTTGAACATTATCCACTATCTATTGTATTGGGGAAAACAATAACAATCCCTCGACTTCTAGAGATTTAGCCCCAAGTCGCAGCCTGGGCAAACAAGAACACTAACCACTATGTGACCGCGGCTTCCGTACGAGAGATAAATGATGTAAACTAAGTTCAGTTTATTTACTGGCGCAGTTACACTTTCAATCAACCTATCTCCATCTTAGCTACACAATACATGCTCATCGTGTGAGCCACATATTACACCATCTCTGTAAAAAGGTACCGGCCTTCCCTGTAGCAGCAAACAACGCCCTCTTGACTTCAGCAACAAGTCACGAATACCTGCTCTCTACCTGATATACTAACTACCTGCATTCCACCTTACATGCTAACTACCTGAGCACCACCTTACATGCTAACTACCTGAACACCACCTTAATGCTAACTACCTGAGCACCAACTTAATGCTAACTACCTCAGCACCAACTTAATGCTAACTACCTCAGCACCACCTTAATGCTAACTACATCAGCACCACCTTGCATGCTAACTACCTACTCCCCATTCTTGTATGCTAACTAACTACGTTTGTATGCTAACTACCTACTTTCCATCTTATATGCTAACTACCTACCCTCCACTTTATATGCTAACTACACACTCTCCACCTTATATGCTAACTACACACTCTCCACCTTTATATGGTAACTACCTATTTTCAATCTTATATGCTAACTACCTACCCTCCACTTTATATGCTAACTACACACTCTCCACCTTATATGCTAACTAAACACTCTCCACCTTATATGCTAACTACACACTCTCCACCTTATATGCTAACTACACACTCTCCACCTTATATGCTAACTACACACTCTCCACCTTATATGCTAACTACACACTCTCCACCTTATATGCTAACTACACACTCTCCACCTTTATATGCTAACTACACACTCTCCACCTTTATATGCTAACTACACATTCTCTATCTTATATGCTAACTACACACTCTCCACCTTATATGCTAACTACACACTCTCTAACTTATATGCTAACTACACACTCTCCACCTTATATGCTAACTACCTACTTTCCAACTTATATGCTAACTACCTACTCTCCACCTTATATGCTAACTACACACTCTCCACCTTATATGCTAACTACCTACTTTCCAACTTATATGCTAACTACCTACTCTCCACCTTATATGCTAACTACACACTCTCCACCTTATATGCTAACTACCTACTTTCCACCTTATATGCTAACTACCTACTTTCCACCCTATATGCTAACTACACACTCTCCACCTTATATGCTAACTACACACTCTCCACCTTTATATGCTAACAACCTACTTTCCAACTAACATGCTAACTACCTACTCTCCACCTTATATGCTAAATACCTACTCTCCACCTTATATGCTAATTACCTACTCTCCACCTTATATGCTAACTATCTACTATCCACATTATATGCTAACTACCTACTCTCCACCTTATATGCTAACTACACACTCTCCACCTTATATGCTAACTACCTACTCTCCACATTATATGCTGACTACACACTCTCCACCTTATATGCTAACTACCTACTCTCCCCTTATATGCTAACTACACACTCTCCACCTTATATGCTAACTACCTACTCTCCACCTTATATGTTATCTACCTACTCTCCACCTTATATGCTAACTACCTACTCTCCACCTTATATGCTAACTACCTACTCTCCACCTTATATGCTAACTACACACTCTCCACCTTTATATGCTAACTACCTACTTTCCAACTTATATGCTAACTACCTACTCTCCACCTTATATGCTAACTACCTACTCTCCACTTTATATGCTAACTACACACTCTCAACCTTATATGCTAACTACACACTCTCTAACTTATATGCTAACTACACACTCTCTAACTTATATGCTAACTACCTACTCTCTAACTTATATGCTAACTACCTACTCTCCACCTTATATGCTAACTACACACTCTCCACCTTATATGCTAACTACCTACTCTCCCCTTATATGCTAACTACACACTCTCCACCTTATATGCTAACTACCTACTCTCCCCTTATATGCTAACTACACACTCTCCACCTTATATGCTAACTACCTACTCTCTCCTTATATGCTAACTACACACTCTCCACCTTATATGCTAACTACACACTCTCCACCTTATATGCTAACTACCTACCCTCCACCTTATATGCTAACTACCTACTCTCCACCTTATATGCTAACTACCTACTCTCCACCTTATATGCTAACTACCTACTCTCCACCTTATATGCTAACTACACACTCTCCACCTTTATATGCTAACTACCTACTTTCCAACTTATATGCTAACTACCTACTCTCCACCTTATATGCTAACTACCTACTCTCCACCTTATATGCTAACTACACACTCTCCACCTTATATGCTAACTACACACTCTCTAACTTATATGCCACCTACACACTCTCTAACTTATATGCTAACTACCTACTTTCCAACTTATATGCTAACTACCTACTCTCCACCTGATATGCTAACTACCTACTCTCCACCTTATATGCTAACTACACACTCTCCACCTTATATGCTAACTACACACTCTCTAACTTATATGCTAACTACACACGCTCTAACTTATATGCTAACTACACACTCTCTAACTTATATGCTAACTACACACTCTCTAACTTATATGCTAACTACACACTCTCTAACTTATATGCTAACTACACACTCTCCACCTTATATGCTAACTACCTACTCTCCACCTTTATATGCTAACTACACACTCTCCACCTTTATATGCTAACTACACACTCTCTAACTTATATGCTAACTACACACTCTCCACCTTATATGCTAACTACACACTCTCTAACTTATATGCTAACTACACACTCTCCACCTTTATATGCTAACTACCTACTTTCCAACTTATATGCTAACTACCTACTCTCCACCTTATATGCTAACTACACACTCTCCACCTTATATGCTAACTACCTACTCTCCACCTTATATGCTGACTACACACTCTCTAACTTATATGCTAACTACACACTCTCCACCTTATATGCTAACTACCTACTCTCCACCTTATATGTTATCTACCTACTCTCCACCTTATATGCTAACTACCTACTCTCCACCTTATATGCTGACTACACACTCTCTAACTTATATGCTAACTACACACTCTCCACCTTATATGCTAACTACCTACTCTCCACCTTATATGTTATCTACCTACTCTCCACCTTATATGCTAACTACCTACTCTCCACCTTATATGCTGACTACACACTCTCTAACTTATATGCTAACTACCTACTTTCCAACTTATATGCTAACTACCTACCCTCCACCTTATATGCTAACTACCTACTCTCCACCTTATATGCTAACTACCTATTCTCCACCTTATATGCTAACTACCTACTCTCCACCTTATATGCTAACTACACACTCTCCACCTTTATATGCTAACTACCTACTTTCCAACTTATATGCTAACTATCTACTCTCCACCTTATATGCTAACTACCTACTCTCCACCTTATATGCTAACTACACACTCTCCACCTTATATGCTAACTACACACTCTCTAACTTATATGCTAACTACACACTCTCTAACTTATATGCTAACTACCTACTTTCCAAATTATATGCTAACTACCTACTCTCCACCTGATATGCTAACTACCTACTCTCCACCTTATATGCTAACTACACACTCTCCACCTTATATGCTAACTACACACTCTCTAACTTATATGCTAACTACACACGCTCTAACTTATATGCTAACTACACACTCTCTAACTTATATGCTAACTACACACTCTCTAACTTATATGCTAACTACACACTCTCTAACTTATATGCTAACTACCTACTCTCCACCTTATATGCTAACTACCTACTCTCCACCTTATATGCTAACTACCTACTCTCCACCTTATATGCTAACTACACACTCTCCACCTTTATATGCTAACTACCTACTTTCCAACTTATATGCTAACTACACACTCTCCACCTTATAAGCTAACTACCTACTCTCCACCTTATATGCTAACTACACACTCTCCACCTTATATGCTAACTACACACTCTCCACCTTATATGCTAACTACCTACTTTCCAACTTATATGCTAACTACCTACTCTCCACCTTATATGCTAACTACCTACCCTCCACTTTATATGCTAACTACACACTCTCCACCTTTATATGCTAACTACACACTCTCCACCTTACATACTAACTACACACTCTCCACCTTATATGCTAACTACCTACTCTCCACCTTATATGCTAACTACACACTCTCCACTTTATATGCTAACTACACACTCTCCACCTTATATGCTAACTATACACTCTCCACCTTATAAGCTAACTACCTACTCTCCACCTTATAAGCTAACTACCTACTCTCCACCTTATATGCTAACTACACACTCTCCACCTTATATGCTAACTACACACTCTCAACCTTTTATGCTAACTACACACTCTCCACCTTATATGCTAACTTCACACTCTCCACCTTATATGCTAACTACCTACCCTCCACCTTATATGCTAACTACACACTCTCAACCTTATATGCTAACTACACACTCTCCACCTTATATGCTAACTACACACTCTCCACCTTATATGCTAACTACACACTCTCCACATTATATGCTAACTACACACTCTCCACCTTTATATGTTAACTACACACTCTCCACCTTATGTGCTAACTACTTACTCTCCACCTTATATGCTAACTACCTACTCGCCACCTTAGTTGCAAACTACTGTCAAACCACCAAAGTATCAAACTACTGTCAAACCACTATAGTATCAAACTATGGTCAAACCACCTTAACAGCAAACTACACAATCTCCATCTCGGCTAAAACTATGCCATATAAACATGCTCCATATTAACAGCAAACTATCAGCTCTCCAACTTAGCAGTAAACTTCCCGATCTCCATCTTCGCTGCAAGTTACTTGCTCTCCACATTATATGCAAACCGCTCGCTCTCCAGCTCAGCAGCAAGCTAGCCACTCTCCATCTTACCTGCAAATTACTTTTCTACATCAGATGCAAATTGCCACTATACCATCAAACTTTCCAGTCACTACTTCAGCAGCAAACGACCTGTCCTTCATCTTATCCATTCAACACCTTACCGCAAACTACCTCATCTCCACCTTAACAACAAAACACCTTTTCACCCCCTCAGTATCAACTACCTGCGTTCCATCTAAGCTGAGAGCAAACCGCTCTCAACGTTTCATGCAAATGCCTGCTTCACACTTACCCTAAACTAATGACAGTGATTGAGAGCATTTAACAAGTCACATACTGTACTCAGCTAGCTATCCACACCCCAACCCACAATCATTTTTATATGAACTTCTGAGAAGATTATCAACGTCTGACTGTATTTGCCTGTTGTGTAATCTAAGGATTTTTTCCAGATCTTATCCCAAATCTCTACATTTGATTTGGTTTAAGCTGGATTTTGGCAGCTTTGGAAATAGCAAATAGGGAAAATAAAGCGGAGCTTTTGCAGTTTAAGAAGATCGTATTTGACAGAGTTGTCTTAACGTCAGTATTTAAAAATCATTGTGATGGAGCCAGCCAGCCAATATTATTCACAGAATGAGAAATGCACTTGTTTTGCACGAAATGACCGATCATATGAAGAATCCTTGAAGTTACAACACTCATTTTATGGTTTAGTCTATACCACAGCCTGTGTTTTATATGGGCTGATAAGATAAGCAACATATAGTAAACTACAATCTACAATGCGTGTGGTACGGATGTAGTAGAACTTTATACCGTAGCCAGTAAAAACCATGGCGGCAAAATCCAAAGAATCATGAACACCCCTTTGGAATAGAAACATAGTAACAAAACAATGTATTCTACCATGATGCAAGTATGATGGGATTTTCAGAAAGCTGTAAAAGTTCAGGATGACCAATTACTATTTTTCACCTAGGAATCTCCACAATTGGTACCCGGATTTCTCGAACTATGCTTGAATGTAGAAAGACAGCCCAACTAGCATTTTCAGTGAAGCATTATAAGATACGTTTGTTCGGTTAACGTCTTTCTCCGTAATCCCGTATATTCTCGTGAGTAATGTAACCTGCGCGAGAATCGGTAGTGGTGCTCGTCGGGTACGTATCTTAGGGGTATGTGAGCCGGTCGCTCAGAAAGCAATGACAAACTACTGAGCGTAATCTTGCCTAGTATATCAACAGCAGCTGAACATGCTGATGTTGACTGCAACGTCCTGTAAGGGATATGCAAAAAAAAAATTGTTCGGATTAAGCGACGTAAGATGGAGACAGAAATAACACTAATAGATTGGGAAGCAAAGAGTTTTAGAATGATGACAGCAACATTAAGAACCACAAGAGACGATAAACACGTCAAATGTTCCGTAAAAGGTGTTTGTTACAAAACGTTCAAATGTTAACCCACATAGTGTTAACGCTTCTTAATAAGATTTTACTTTATGAAATTATGGCTTATGCTCCTTTCTGAAGACAATTTTAATGTTTACCCCATTAAAATTAAATTTGTTTTCTTAAACACTTAATTTATTATATCATACATTTAAACTCTTTTCTTTACGCAAGTTTAATTTACTCTGACATAGATAACACTCTTTTGTTAAGACAATTGTAGTGTATTGTATTATCGATTTCACTATTGTTAAGACAATTGTTATGTATTGTATCATCGATGACACTCTTGTTAAGACAATTTAATGCATTGTATCACCGATTACACTTTTGTTAATCCAATTGTAATGTATCGTATCATCGATTACACTCTTGTTAAGACAATTGTAATGTATTGTATCATCCATTACACTCTTGTTAAGACAATTGTAATGTACTGTATCATCGATTACACTCTTGTTAAGACAATTGTAATGTACTGTATCATCGATTACACTCTTGTTAAGACAATTGTAATGTATTGTATCATCGATTACACTCTTGTTAAGACAATTGTAATGTATCGTATCATCGATTACACTCTTGTTAAGACAATTGTAATGTATGGTATCATCGATTACACTCTTGTTAAGACAATTGTAATGTATTGTATCATCGATTACACTCTTGTTAAGACAATTGTAATGTATTGTATCATCGATTACACTCTTGTTAAGACAATTGTAATGTACTGTATCATCGATTACACTCTTGTTAAGACAGTTGTAATGTACTGTATCATCGATTACACTCTTGTTAAGACAATTGTAATGTACTGTATCATCGATTACACTCTCTTCTCTTTAGACACCTCTGGTTTTGTTTGTATAGAGTCTCGAGGCATCTAACCACGGATTTGCTAGATTATAGTTAATAATATCATACAAGTAAAGAAGCTCATTTTATGTCATCAGGCCGTTTGAGTATTTAGTTCTAGCCACTTTTGGGAAGTACATTCTGAAGGCATGGTATTGATTACCTCAGCCACCGAGTGTATATATAGAAGACACATTTACGGTCTGAACATAGGGCACTGGTACGTTCCTTGCCAACAGAAACAAAGGGCTCAATCAGTAGAAGTGCATAGTGGGAGATTTTCTGATCTGAAGGATCCCGACGTCCACGCGGCTTCGTTAAATTAGAATTAGAAGAGACCAATTAAAATTAGAAGAGACGAATTATAATTAGAGGAAACCAATTAGAAGATTAATTTTCAGTATTATTTGGAGAATTATATTGGAATGTATCTGATCATCCCACCTAACGCTTCAATGAACACACGAGTAGTGCTAACCTGGTGGGGAGGAAATATCTCTTATAGGTGTTGTCTTAAGGAAATATCTCTCATAGCTGTTGCTTTACGGAAATCTCTCTCATAGCTGTTTTAAAGGAATATATGTGATAGGAGATGGTTTAAAGAAATATCTGACATAGGAGTTCTTTTAAAGAAATATTAAAGAAATATATATCGTATGTTTTTCTTTCTTTATTTTTTAAAGGAAATATATGTCATAAATGTTGTTTTAAGAAAATGTATGTCTTCGCCATCATTATCAAGTGTCATGCCGAAAAGCGTGGGTGGTCATGTTTTGCCATCTCACACGATCACCAGAGTTGTGGATCACCTCTATGTTCTGGTCTCGACCATACCACATGGCCAAGCCATCCATGTATTTACTTCTCTGTCTTCCCCTTGTTCTTTCCCCCTCAATACCGCAAGTCGTCATCAAGTTCTCTAATTTATTTCTTTTCATAACGTGTCCAACAATTGTGACTGTCCACGTCTAATCCCTCTAATCAGTTTACGGTTTTCACTTCTATCTTGTAGGACTTGGTCGGGTTTTTTTTTCTGTATGTCCATGGTATTCTATGCATTTTCTTCAGAAACCACATTTCCACTTCCATCAGATATTTTTCAGCTTGTCTGCTCACTGTCCACGCTTCACATCCATACAAAAGTACAGGTTCTGTGTAGCACTTCAACATTCTTTGACATGATGATACCAATTTAACTGTCAGTATGTTTTCCATCTTGCAAAAGGTTACCTTCGCTATGGCGATTCTTGTTCCAATCTCTTCAAGGCATCTCCCATCAGATGTTATGGTTGTTCCGATATAATAGAACCGATTCACTTGTTTAATAACATTCTCATTTACTTGTGTTAGGAATTATTTTAAGGAGCTATCTGACATAAGAGGTGTTTTAAAGAAACATCCGACATAGGAGTAGTTTCAGGGAAATATCTGACATAGGAGTTGTGTTAACTGAATGAAGGTAGTTACACAAACGCTTGATGATTAGTTATGTAAACAGATATTTGACGAACTGATGTGTGTACAAATGTGTGGTTAACAGGAAAGTTTACACGTTTGGTGAACATACATGATATACATGTTTGGTAAACAGGCATGCAAACAGAGGTTTGGTGAACAGATGTGTGTACAAATGTGTGGTTAAGGAGAACATATACACGTTTGATGAACTGACATGTACACAAATATTTTTTGATAGGTATGTACACATATTTTTTTGATGGGCTTGTACTGAATACATTCTACGAAGCAAAGCTAAAGACATGCGATGACGAGGCAGACGAAATATAATTCTGGAACAATAACAATAAGGATAGTCCGAAGACCCTGATGAAACACAATTCTGGACCAACAGTAATTAAAATAGGCTAAAGAGGCCGATGAAACATAATTCTGGACCAACAATATTATAATTAAAGTTAGTTGCATATCCTTTACAGGACGTCGCAGTCAACACCAGCATATGTTGCTGTTATGATCTCTTGGCTAGTTACGTTCAGTAGTTTGCTATTGATATCTGAACAACCGGCACCCATACCATTTAGTAAAATAATAAAACCAATGCAGGATTATTTGCTGCTAAAACGAACGCGGGTAAGAGGGATTACGAACTGCGTCCATAACCTCATCGCCACGGAGCAACAATATTAAAGACAAGATAAAAAGACCGATGAAACATAATCCTAGACCAACAACATTATAGAAGGTCTAAAGAGGTCGATGAAGCATAATTCTAAACCAACAATATTAAAGAAATGCTAAAGAGGCCAATGAAACACAATTTATTTTAAAATTAAGGCTTAAGAGGTCGATGAAACACAATTTTGAACAATTTTTATTAAAGAAAAGCTATGTAAGCCGATGACAGATAATTCTGGATTTTTAAAAAAAATATTAAAGAAAGGCTAAAGAATTCGATGAAAAACAATTCTAGACAAATGTTTTTAAATAAAGACTAAAGAGGTCCATGAAACACAATTCAGGACAAATAATTGTAAATAAAGACTAAAGAGGTCGATAAAACATATTCTGGACCAACAATATTAAAGAAAGGCTAAAGAGATCGATGAAACACAATTTTAGACCAATAATATTAAAGAAGGGCTAAAGAGGCCGATGAAACATAATTCTGGACTAAAAATATTAAAGAGAGTCTAAAGTCTGTTTATAATATTAAAGAAAGTCTAATGAGGCCGTCTCCCTGGCCAAGGCGTTAAGAACGTTGTTCGTAATCCCGTATGTCCACGTGGAGAAAACAGCTGCGCGAAATTCGACAGCGGATCGCGCCGCACTGGTAACTTACGAGGGTATGTGAGCCGGCCGTTCAGAAAGCAATGGCAAACTACTGAACGTAAAACTTGCCTAGTAAATCAACAACAGCTGAAAAAATGCTGGTGTTGACTGTAACATCCTGTAAGGGATATGCACCATTTAAAAACATGTGAGATCGATGAAACATAATTCTAGAACATCAGTATTAAAGAAAGGTTAAAGAGGTCGTTAAAACACAATTCTAGACCAAAAATATTAAAGAAAGGCTAAAGATGTCGATGAAACATATTTCCGGGCCAACAATATTAAAGACAAGCTAAAGATGTCGATGAAACACAATTCTGGACCAACAGTAGACAGGCTAAAGATGTCGATCATAGACAGTTTTGGATCAACAATATTAAAGAAAGTTTAACGGGGTCGTTGAAACACAATTCTGGACCAACAGTGTTAAAGAAAGGCTAAATATGTCGATAAAATATAATTCTAAAACACTAAAATTAAAGAATAGCTGACGAGGCAGACGGAAATCAATTATAAATTAGTGACATTAAAGAATGGCTTTAGAGTAAAACGAGAAAACAGACCTGAACTAATATCATTAAAGAATGACTGGGCCATGGCAAAGATATACCTAATGAACTATGAAAGATGGCGAGCGATAGAAGATCGTGACTATGAACTCATCCGTCATTGCAGCACAGCCGCCACTCATAAATGAGATTATGTGGTATACCATGATTATTATGAATTATATCGTACTTATCATCCTGTCTATGAATATACTTGATTATGCGTTAATTCGAGGGTTCTTGCTGATTTATTGACTTCCGTCATCATTCTTCATTTCACTATTGAACTTATATTTGCTGGACAGAATTCCCTATCACGGGGGACTTTGATGAGAAAAACAATACTCAGATTACACACACGCGCAAGCGCCAGCTCGCACACAGACACACTAAACAAAATAATAGTTACAAGCTATCAATAGTGAAGATTTTGATTCTTTGTATTTCTCTTACTTGCCTCTCTTGCTTTTTTGGCCGAATGACGTACAGGGACTACATTGAAATCAAACCATTACAAATAATAAGTGAGTATTTTCTTTTTGACACACACGTCATTCACGGGAAGCATGGTAGATATAGAAAATACATCAACCACTGTATTGTCATGTTTACTTTCGTTCTTGGCGGTACCTATTGTGTCCTGTGTCACCCATCGTGTGCCGTGCAGATAAGCGTGGACGGTCATGGTTCGCCGTCTCCCACGAGCACCAATATTGTTTATTACGTCTGTCCATTTATTTATGTCTTAGTCACCCCTGTGCTATTTTCCAATCAATTTTGACAATTGTCACTAATTGTTCAGGTTTATTTCTCCATATAATGTGTCTAAACATCTTAACTCCTTGCTCAAATCAATGTTGCTTCCATTTTGTTTCTAGAAATACTTTCTTGTTTGTCTTTCTACATGTTCATAATATTCTTTACATTTTTATCAGAAACCACGTTTTCACTGACATTAGATACTTCTAAGCTTATCTACTTGTTGTCACTGTTTCACATGCAAGCAGAATTTTAGTTTATACTTATAGCACTTTAACTCTCATTATCTCACACTGTAACTCTCATTCTCTCAATGCAGTCAGCATCCTTTTAATGGTGAATATTTGTTTATTATTATTTTATTTTCTTCTTATTTTGCAAAAGTCTGCCTTTCCCGTGGTGATTCTTATTCTAATAGCTTAAGGCGCCTTCCATACATGATATGATACTTCACAGATAGGTTTAACGTTTCAATTGTTTAAGAATTTTCTCATTTACTTAGATGTTACATTGTGATTTGTCTGTTTACTTTAAGAGGATAATTACTACTTTATTTCATAAAATATCATGATATCCCAATTGCTCCATGTGTGTTATAATAACATCCGCTACATGCTGCAGACCGTGTTCATTATCTGCATAAATACTGTATCATCTACATATCTTATACAGTTGCGGTTGTGTCCACCTATTGCCATTCCTCTCATGTCTATTGCCTGTGATACAGTATGTTCTTCTATGATGAGCTGCATCACATCTGTTATTGGCCTCTACGTTAAATTAACTGGTATCTCTCCTCATTCTTCAGCGCACGTAGATAACATGTGTTTCTTGGTGTTTATTTGACCTTCTTTACTGATAATTGATGATTACTTCTAACTGATAACTGATAACTGATAACTCATATTGCGTATAGTTAATTTATGGTTGCTGTGGCAGACTGCGCTTGGTATATTCGTAGTTTTTGCGACTTCTAACGCATGTCGAAATCATGTGTTGATGATGATGTAATCAATCTGGTTTCTGATTTTATGGTCAGGACTCCTCCCTTTCTATAATCTCTTTGGATGTTGATGATACCAGGTGTTTACTATAATCGTATCATGCTATTTTGCCCAGTGTATGAGTGGACAACCTCGCTGTAATTATGTTCCCTAAGGGCCCAAATTTGCAAACTGTGCATCCGTCTTGTTGATTTCCAACTTTTGCATTAAAGTCACCCATTAACGGTATTTAATTCTGAATATATGCATTTCCTGAAGGTATTCTCCAAATCATTATACAATTCATCGATGCTGTCATCACTGCTGTCTGTTGTTGGTGCATAAACTTGTATGATGTGAGATGGCGAAACATGACCTCCAACACTTATCGACATAGCACATGATGATGAGTGTATGAGGGAGTCAATAAATGTGATTGCTTTTGTTTTTGTTCACACCAGCTCTTATAGTAAAATATGCCCAACAAATAACAACTTAACGAAGGCCTTTACTGTTGACATATATGTGGATTCCCCATTCTAGAGATGGCCACCTGTTTTCTGCGTGCTCCGTTTGCAGGAAATAGATTGATTGACGATAATGTCCACTGTTTAACCGCATCAAACAAATGTGGCTAACGGAAGAGCGCCAGCCGTCGAGATTACAAACGGTGTTCAATTATTGCCCTGTGGTGCGCATGTTAGACATGCCACTGCTAAATGGGCCCCACTGAGCCTTGGCTGGGGTTATTAGAAATAATTGTTGACTAATTCATTTGTTTCAGGAAATGTTGAATACACACGGAATTATAAGACCGCCTAGCTGGCGACATGAGGGATAGATTACACTGCATGTATTGAGAATAGCTGAGATGATCAGGGTGTCCAATAAATCGTGACCAGCTTTATAAGATTTAGAAAGTGCACAATGAACTACACAAATGCTGGAATTTGTCATACACATAAAGTAATGTTCAAATCATTATTCAATAGAAAGTCAAGAATCACTGCTGGAGTTGAAAACAGTAAAGTGGATATGTTAGAGCTTGTAATGAAAACTCTTTGACTTCAATTCCAAATGGATAATAAATTGACAGACTGAGAAACAACCGAATCCTGTAAAAATTAGGTTCCTGACAACAATGCAAAAATAAATGATAATAAAATGGACTAACAGAAAAATAAACGAGGCAGTCCTTTCAATGGCAGATGAAATCCGCAAATGGATTAGGGAATTGGATTTCAACGCTCAAGGTGTCCTGACCATGATATGAGAAGAGCAACAAAAATGTAAAACCGTGTGACATCTGGCAAACCTGACGAGAATCAGGCAAAGGAAAATAAAATAAAAATATGACGATGGCTGTAAAGATAAAAGAAAAACAGAAATGGTGATTGTGTGAGATGAAGTCACATGATCGTCAACCCTTTCAGCGATATCATGATGGCCGCTCCTCATATTGTCAGTTCTTAACTTCGATACCACAGATGTTTTATACCTTGACTTTCTCTTTATACAATGGTGTCCTTAGTCGTAATTCTGTTATTACTAATACGGTATATTGCACTTAGTGTCACCGTTGTGAAGATGGTTTCCTACATCCTGTATATTGTTTTCTACTGTGTGCACTTTAATGTGGAGCTGGAGATTATTGACTTCTTTGAATACTAATTATTAAACATTGTAGAGATGGGATTCAAACATTACTCGATGTCTCTGTCGCTTTCTTTCTCTGTTTGTCTGTCTGCCTTGTCGAGTGTCTTGTTGTCTGTATTGTTGACTGTCTTGTTGTTTACCTGCCTGTCTGTTCGTACGTCTACCAATCGCTCTCTCTCTCTCTCTGTCTCTCCCTCTCTCTCTCTCTCTCTGTTTGTCTGTCTGTCTGTCTGTCTCTCTCTGTCTCTCTCCCCCTCCTCTCTCTCTCTCTCTCTCTCTCTCTGAATGTATGTCTCTCTGCTTGTCTGGCATGTTGCCTATATCATTTGCACCATCAGTATCTCTCTCGTGCATTTATATGGAGTCACAAGATAGCAGAGAATATTGGTTGTGTCTGAGGTATGTCAGCGTCGGTTATTGCATCAATGCTATATGTTGACACGGCGAAATCAGGACCAACAGTAACGTTACGTGATGTATATCATGTATGATATGTGTATTAATATTACTATGAAGAATATCAATGATAAGACATTTCCCTGAGAACAATTACTCCTAGTTAAACGCAGACGCCTCAAACTAATGATTGTCCTATTTATTGCATACTATATATATATATATATATATATAGATATATATATATATATATATATATATATATATATATATATATATATATATATATATATATATATATATATATATATATATTATTGGATAAATGAATTAAATCGTTGGCATAAATACTTGAAACACACAGTCATCGAGATTGTTCGAATGTGTGTTTTTGTTTGTGGGTCTGGGTTTATGTTCGCATAGGGAATACATTATTTTGAAGTTCTATTTATCGAGAAGTTTAAAACATATAATAATGAATACTGCCTGTCTCATATAGTTCATCCAGGATCTGGAACTTGCACTATAAGCTCAATATGACGTAATAACTACAGGGACAAAATGCTTTTTGTCTACGGGGAATACTATAAAGTCCTTGTCTACAGGGAACACTGCCAAGTCTTTGTCTGCAGGGAATACTGCGAAGTCTTTGTCTATGAAGAATACCACAAAAGGCTTGTTTACTTGGAATACTGCCACGTCCTTGTCTTCAAGAAGTAATGCCAAATCATTGTATATGAGAATCACTGAAAGGTCTTCCTAGACGGACTTTATCTCTTTTTTTTATAGACTATCTCTCTCTTCTCTTGTGTAAACAGTGCTAAATATACAGTTACTCATCCATACACACATTAGGAGATGCGTTGATTTGCCGTCAAATACTACGCCTGCATGAGTCAGATTCATAACTAGAATAACATGTCTACGAAATATTCGTTGTTCTATGACGCAATCCTTGTGTCTTCCTACTGACAGGGAAATATTTGCACACTGGGATACAACGAAAGTTTATCACAGGCACCACATACTTGCGTGAGAGTGTGTGTATAGATATACATACAATGACGAATGCGCGTGATAAGACCTACCTGAAACATATTAGGGAACTGGTCTTTAGACACATCACCGAGGCTAAAGCGAGCTTATATTCAGAGATGACACGTCTAATACAATAAACAACATTTCACACAGCCCACCTGGTCCCGACGGCGTTCATTTCCTGTATATTACACGGTTTGCTGTGATAAATATTCAACAGGTGAAGGAAATGTTAGCAGGAGCCTACAGAATGTCGAAGTGTCAAAACACTGACGTCCTGCGTTCCTCTGCCCACCCGGAACCCAGTGGAAGACCCCCCACACTGCTCGGAGGATAACACACGATCTTTCTCCAGAATAAATATAACAAACTTCTTGATGGTGCTGTCGTCGGCAAGGTAGTACTGTACCTAAGTGACATAGACATATGAACCTCAAAGATCGACATTGTTAGTGCCATGTATTGTGTCGCCGGCAAATCCTGTAATTTGTGCATATGATGTTTGCACAAGTTTGGACATTGTCATGAGGATTTATAAGATATATCGTAGCAAGAAAGGACTCTTTTTGAATATCAAGAAAACAATAACAATAGTGATATCAAAGAAACAGGTGACACACAAACATGAAATAGAGATAGAAGGGAAAATTCTTCACCAAGTGGATAGTTTTAAATATCTAGGGACATTTATAACATCAGATGGAAGATGCACAACGGAGATCAAGAGCAGAATAAGGCAAGCTAAGGCTGCATTTCAGAAACTGAAGAACATTTTATGCAATATGCTATCATTGAATGTAAGAAAGAGAGTGCTGAGGAACTATATAGAACATATTTTGCTGTATGGCTGTGAATCTTGGAATATAAATGAACAAATTAGGAAGATATTGGAAGCAACAGAGATGTGGTTCCTTAGACGAATGTTGCGAATTCCTTAGACTGCCAAAGTAACCAACAACGAATGCCTGAAAGAGGCTAACGAAACTAGAACATTATATATAACAATAAGAAAGAGACAAACAGTTATTTTTGGTCATGTGATGAGAAGAGAGGCGCTGGAGAGAATCGTGACAACTGGAAAGATCGAGGTTAAGAGAGCAGAGGCAGACCACGAGAATTGATGCTGGATGGATTGCGACGGTGGCATGGAGGAATACCAACAGCAGAGTTGATCCAGAACACCAAAGACCGAGATCTGTGGAGAGTCATGAATGCCTGCGCCAGTCGGCACGGCACTCAATGATGATAGTAGCAAGGCACAGTGGCGTAGGTAAAGGTAGTATCCCGTATGCGAGTCCATGCAGCTGCGGTTAAAGCAAATCTTTGTTGCAGTGCGTATTTGAGATTGGGCACTGGAGATATCATTGTTGCCAGTCACCAGGTTATGCTTCAGAAAATCAATAGCTGGAAGCTGTGGTAATGAGAGTTAAGAAACAAAGTAAACAACATACTCACGCTTTGAGATGATATAGGCTTATGGTGTTAAGGATAAATCGGCACTCGAGGGGCAATGTGGTCAATGTCACGACTGTCGCCTTTACTTCCCAAGATATTTACTGGTATCCCATTGTAGCTTGGTCGATCTGGGTTCTGAGGTCAATTTTTAAAGTCTCCTCAGATGCGATTTCAAACTTATGACCATGGGGCCGATAGGCAAAATTCTAGCCACAACTCTACAACTGCTCTTGATTACGTTACAGCCGTAGATTATATCATCAAGACAGACCTGCTATAGGTATTCAGGTGCCACAAGAGAACTGAGAGTGTGGGTTCAAGGCACCCTTAGTGCGGACTGTCTGAATTGAACAAAGGACAAACAACAGGCCTCGAAATCATTGTGCACTAAGCACGGTCCTGTATATAAAGCTCGTTTTGTTAGCTCACTACTCTATGGGTCTGAATCCTGGACCTCGTACTCACGACAGGAAAGAAAGTTGAATTCCTTCCATATGAGATGTCTGAGACGTATCCTGGGCATATCGTGGAAATATCACATAATAAACATGTGCTTGAAAGAGCGGATATTACCACAGTGCACTCCCTCCTCAAGCAGAGACGCCTCTATTGGCTGGGCCACGTATCTCGAATGGAGGATGAACTTACTCCTAAAGAACTCCTATACGGAGAACCAGCCATAGAGAAGAAGCCAAACGGAAGACCCCCAAATACGATATAGGGATGTGTGTAAACAAGATATGACAACCCTAGGCATAGATCCAGACACGTGGGAAAGAGTTGCAATAGACAGATGTTCCTGGAGAAGAGATGTACGAAACGGACTGGTGCTCTTTGAGTGCAATCTGATCTAACAAACTGAGGATAGGAGGCACATGCATAAAATGCAGTCACTTACTGCGGGACCAGTCTCGTCTTACAGATGCGTAAACTGTGACAGAGATTGTCTCTCTCGCATTGGAGTATATAGTCGCCAGCGTTGCTGCCGGGTGCCTCTTCAGCCGCCCAACTCTATAGTCCTACAGGACTGAAAGAGGCCTGCTACAACTAAGCATTGTCGGGACGACTGGTCACTTATTCCTTCGCGTATTCAGTCCTCTACAATGGGATGGCATTATAACAGGTCCCTGTTTTAGGACATATTATGTTTAATAGGACATGAGCAGGCGCGATGGTGAAATATCATGATCGCGCTCGGATGAGCTTTCGACGCACTGCCCTTCGACTGTAGAGTTGTGCCACTGGGGAGGTACCTGACAGCACCGCTGGTGACTGTTTAGTCCAATGTGAGAGTGACAATCTCTGTCACAATTTCCGTATCTGTAAGACGAGGCAAGTCCCGCAGTAAGTGACTGCATTTTATGCATGTGCCTCCTATCCTCAGGTTGTTGGATCAGATTGCGCTAAAGAGCACCAATCCGTTTCGTACATCTCTTCTCCAGGAACATCTGTCTGTTGCAACTCTTTCATACGTTTCTGGATCTATGCCAAGGGTTTTCATATCTTGTTTACACACATTCTTATATCGCATTTGGGGTCTTCCGCTTGGCCTCTTCCCTGTGGCTAGTTCTCCGTAAAGGAGATCTTTGGGGATACGTTCATCCTCCATTTGAGATACTTAGCCCAGCTACCGGAGGTATCTATGCTTGTAGAGGAGTGTACTATGGTAATGTGATCAAGAGGGAAAAAAAGGAGGAAGAAGAGAGAGAAGAGGGAGGGAGAAGAGAGAGGAGAGAAAGAAAAGAATGATTTGAGGGATATGATATAAGATGGTGTGAAGCCTAAAAGTTCGTTCCTCAGTCGAACTCTGCCTACTACACACTACCTTTGATAGTAAAGAAAGATGAAGAGAGAGGAAGGGAGGAGAGAAAAAGAGAAGGAGAAAAAGGATGAGAGTAAGGGATACGACAGATAGAGGTTCGTGTCTCCGCGTGAGAACAATAGTTAATTACTATTGCACCATCAATGTCTCGTGGTGTATGTCATCAGGTTATAGGAGAAGTGTACAGCCCACCTCACAATGTCTCTAAACTACTATAATCTACACAATCTCAGACTGACAAGTCGAAATAAAAGGCAACTCAAACATATTTATTTTCTTCTGAACGGTAACAGAGTGACAATCTACAGTATAATCACATAAAGTAACCAGTACATGCATTGAAGACACATCTATGTATAATCGACTCCAAAAAACAACACAATACTGCATGACGCCACAAGGGGAGGTAGATAATGTAATAAACTATACAACCAGATGTTAGGGAATCATTACCTACAATCACCTCCTAACCGCATGAAGAAAAGGACTAAATCTAGGAATTACACCGGCCTTTGTTTCATAACTATCTCTCCGTAGGCTTATCAGTGGTACATGTATTCAGCCCAAACACCCATTGATCCACAGATTGATCCATCAATCCATATACCCAGGGATTATTTCGCTCCCATCCAACTTGTTCAGCGGGTAACTGTTTACCCAGACAATGTATTCTTCTTCTGCCATCCAGTGGGTTTTATGGTCGTCCTCCTGGGTTTCATTTGTCTCTGCCCAATCAATCGCTTGTCGTGGATCCCACTTGACCTTATTGTCATATCTGACCTTTAGTCTCCTGCGTGGTTCCAACCGCAGTGTTCCTGGCTATGGTCGTCCTGTTTGACGTTTAGCCATCTACTGCAACTAACGAGCGGTCTCCTTAGCTGGCGGTCCTCTTAACTCAAGTGGCTTTCTTGCACTTTAACGACCCTCGGACTCTGCGTGTCTTTCCCTTCTTTGGCTTATCTGCCTTGGGTAGGTTCCGTTCACTGATCCTTAGTCGCTCTCACTCCTATCAGTGATTCAGACGAATTCTAGCATGGGCGCTTGTCCGTCTTCCTTCACTTCCTCCTCCTACAGATACTATACAGACTTGGGCACGGATTAGC
The DNA here is from genome assembly GCA_014155875.1 of Cepaea nemoralis. NCBI lineage: Eukaryota > Metazoa > Mollusca > Gastropoda > Stylommatophora > Helicidae > Cepaea > Cepaea nemoralis. Next base: position 436,464 of record JACEFZ010009864.1, on the reverse strand, counting down.
CACAATTTCTGAAGTCCTGTTACTATGTTCCTTGGGCTGCCCCAAGAGGGCTCAGACCCCTGCCGCTCCCGGAGTCCACTATTAACTGTCCTCTCTCCTGCTCGACTCTTCAAACTGACTGGATCCCAAAGTATATATAACGATATACTTGGCGCTTCTTTCTTGAATCACGTGACGTCGCTGTCCCTTGTCATCCAATCAGTACTTCGCGTACCCTGCTTCAATTTGCATCTTATTATTAATCTAACTACCTTCACCCCAATACGACCTTGTTTTTGAGTTCATAGTCCTTGTTTGAGTTCATACTCCTTGAAGTAGATTTCTCAGCTCAAGCACGTTCCCACTGCCATAAATCTGCCAGCCCCCGGTACCCATTTTGGTCTCTAGACAACTTTCGTTTATCTCTGATTCTCGTATGCACCTATAAACTATGTGGCCTGTTTTGTTTTCTGACAGCTCTAACCTAAAGTATACATTACATCTGGCATTCCCCGACCCCGAGAAAGCTACAGAACAACGACACTTGAGGTAGAGTTTTAGGAAACCGAAACAATTCGGGTTCAGAGCTTGACCTTTCAAGCTGTTTAAAAATATCTTGGCCGATGAACTTAGATACTTCCAAATTCCCCTACTGGTTTTGGTGTCATCAATATCTAGTGCCTTGTCGTCCCATTTTGTGACGCATCAGGCGTTCACAGTAATATCCGTTCTTTCAAGAACGTGTTTGTTTGTACACACTTAGAGTTACAACATGTTCTACACACTTAGAGTTGCAACAAAAGGCTACATACTTAGAGCTGCAATATGCACACACTTAGAGCTGCAATATATTATACACGATTAGAGATGCAACATGTTGTACACGATTAGAGCTGCAACATATTTTCACACTTAAAGCTGCAACATGTTGTACACACTTAGAGCTGCAACATGTTGTACACACTTAGAGCTGCAACATATTGTACACACTTAGAGCTGCAACATATTGTACACACTTAGAACTGCAACATGTTGTACACAGTTAGCGCTGCAACATATTATACACACTAAGAGCTGCAACATATTGTACACACTTAGAGCTGCAACATATTATACACACTTAGAGCTGCAACATATTGTACACACTTAGAGCTGCAACATATTGTACACACTTAGAGCTGCAACATATTGTACACACTTAGAGCTGCAACATATTGTATACACTTATACTTAAACATATTGTACACACTTAGAGCTGTAACATATTCTACACACTTAGAGCTGCAACATATTGTACACACTTAGAACTGAAACATGTTGTACACACTTAGAACTGCAACATGTTGTACACACTTAGAGCTGCAACATATTGTACACACTTAGAGCTGCAACATATTGTACACACTTAGAGCTGCAACATATTGTACACACTTAGAGCTGCAACATATTGTACACACTTAGAACTGCAACATGTTGTACACAGTTAGCGCTGCAACATATTATACACACTAAGAGCTGCAACATATTGTATACACTTAGAGCTGCAACATATTATACACACTTAGAGCTGCAACATATTGTACACACTTAGAGCTGCAACATATTGTACACACTTAGAGCTGCAACATATTGTACACACTTAGAGCTGCAACATATTGTACACACTTAGAGCTGCAACATATTGTATACACTTATACTTAAACATATTGTACACACTTAGAGCTGTAACATATTGTACACACTTAGAGCTGCAATATGTTGTGCACACTTAGAACTGCAACATGTCGTACACACTTAGAGCTGCAACAAGTTGTACTCACTTGGAACTGCAACATATTGTACACACTTAGAACTGAAACATGTTGTACACACTTAGAGCTGCAACATATTTTATACACTTAGAACTGCAACATGTTGTACACACTTATACTTACAACATATTGTACACACTTAGAGCTGCAACATATTGTACACACTTAGAGCTGCAACACGTTGTACACACTTAGAACTGCAACACGTTGTACACACTTAGAACTGCAACATGTTGTACACACTTAGTGCTGCAACATATTGTATACACTTATACTTACAACATATTGTACACACTTAGAACTGCAACATGTTGTACACACATAGAACTGCAATATGTTGTGCACACTTAGAACTGCAACATGTCGTACACACTTAGAGCTGCAACATGTTGTACACACTTAGAACTGAAACATGTTGTACACACTTAGAACTGCAACATGTTGTACACACTTAGAACTGCAACATGTTGTATACACTTTGAGCTGCAACATATTGTATACACTTATACTTACAACATATTGTACACACTTAGAACTGCAACATGTTGTACACACTTAGAACTGCAACATGTTGTACAAACTTAAAGCTGTAACATGTTGTATACACTTAGAACTACAACACGTACACGCGTAAATTTGCAACAACAAAGTGCAGACACTTAGAGCAGCAACATATTGTACACACTTGGAGATGCAACAGGTACACACTTAGACCAGCAACATATTGTACACACTTAGAGATGCAACAGGTACACACTTAGAGTTGCAACATGTTGTACACACTTGGATTTGCATCACGTTATCTATACTTATAGTTACAACAACAGACCACACATACTTAGAGTTGGAACACGGTGTATACTCTTAGAGGCGAAGCAGCAAGTTGTACATACATAACAAACAATTCGAGTTACAACAATATGTTGTACAGGCCTGAGAGTTGCAAACGCTTGAGCGCAGTCAATGATCTAGCATGCACCAACTTGTGTCATTTCCTGTGATTCTTCACTAAGCAAATTAATCATAGAAGTCAACATTTACATTCAGCTGTCTGGTTCATCTAGCAATTGAAGTAAACATTTTAAGAAATTAGATAATCCCGAAGGCAAGGACAGACAAATCAGTGATTTGACAGGCAGAACAACAAGATTAAATACAGGATGTTTAAAATCACAGACAGACAAGGTAGTATAATTATAAAGGATGAATAATAAGAGAGTTAGGTGAATGTCACCAACTGGCTTGAGGTAGCTCCCGGTTGGGCAACCACCCAGCCAACATCATTTTCTTCTGCTGGTGTTAAGTTCTGGATGCAGTTTAAGATCCCCTAACTCTGTCTGAAGGAACTAATTGCTACCCCAGATCCCAGAGAGAAAACGTGGAACAAATGTCTGTTATGCTGATTTAAGACACTGTCCCTGATACTCAAGAAAACAGCCAAGAAGTGGCTCGTTGAAGATAGAATATATCTATATAGTTTTGGCTGTACTTGGTATCACCAGAAGTGAGAAAGGAGGAGTTAAGACATGCAACGTAATCTGGTTACTTATGACTGCATAGGCAAGATACCTCCCGGACATAGATTCCCACTTCTGGACAATATGTGTGAACCCCCACTAAATGATACAATAATGAGTGTACTTGATACGCTACACAAACATTTATAAACATTTAGAATTATACGGACAAATTGAGTTTTAAAATACAACAACTGTGTTTATTATTTCTAGTCTTGATGATCATATGATGATGATGATTATATTATGGTATACGTAACTCATCTGGCTGAAAAGCTAAGAAGCACGTAGTTCATGCTTCCCCCAGTGAGACGCAGTTCACTGTCGGATTGAAGGAGTCCAAATTGGTCCCTTCACAAGGCTAAGTCACTTCCGGATATGGGTTGTTGACTGTCCATTGCTCCTAAGAGATCTGGAATGAAACAAACGGAGATGGGTAGTATCTACGTCTACACATCTCAAACACATATGTCTATACATTCATATAAACATACATTCAAGTCATAATATATGATGGTATGATGATAGATGATGGCATGTTACATAAACATCTATCAGTTCTAAATAAATAAATATGTATATATTCATAAAACCATTTAGAACATCTATAGCTCAAAACATACATCATCACATACATTTATGTAATGGGGTGTTTCCCATATAAGTTCACCTCACTTACTCTTTCCTTTTCTGATTCATTCATATTGTCTTGTCGGAAGGGCTGGTCGCACAGTCCTGTCGAACATTAAATGCCTTCCCTGAATCTGTCTGGGATATTGAATGTCCTAAGTCATGTCTGTCCTCATGCAGACATCATGCAGACAAGGTGAACTGGTGCCATTCCTCAAACCAAGTGGTTTCACCACAATCTTGGTAGGCACTCAAAGTGTTGGTCCAAATAATCAATGTTAATTGGACGCTATCAAGAGACTGGTAGCTCTCAGGAATTTCTCCTAAATAGTCAGTCTCCCCAATGTTTAACATCATACAGGATGAATCTAAATGTATCTCCTGTACATGAATAAGCCACACGCTCATGTAGCTTGGATAATGGATTTCTCCAAATTATCACATACAACAAATCAGACAACCAAGTGGTGAATGAAAGAAGAAGATAAAGTTTACAGTGTAATCGTAAAGCTAGAAACTGGAACATTAAGTACAAAGAAAATCCACGAGTGTAAAGTTTGGGAGAATAAATAGAAACAGGAAATACAAGCCTTCAGACTAGCAGACAAACTAATCAGAGTAATGGTATTACCTGGGTTTAGCTAGGAAATCCTGTCATACGACGTTGTATCGAAGTAACAAAACGAGAGGGTAATCTCTCACCAGAAATTAAAATTCCGGCTTCCCTGGTACGCTATTGTGAATGCGTCTGAAGTCTTGCTGGCCACTGCTCGTAGTTTTATTCTCTCCGTTCCTGGCTAGTTTCCACGCTAACTAATTACTATGTCCAAGTTCCTGTTAGCTCCACCTATTTAGCATGTAGGACGATTTACCTAGATGGATTAAGTGCCAAATTCTTTTCACCCCTCCTCCTTTCCTGTAGACGGTAGTTTCATTTGTCAATCAAATTGACCGATGCCCCGCCACATTCCTGAAACAATGAATTGGCCCCTGCAACAGACGTTGCGTCATAACTACATACCAATCTGTGGTTAACACAAGCCTTCCCGGTTGCTGGCAGGAATGTGTCAGCCATGTGTTCCTACTTTGCCGCCCGTATTGCAGTGAGGTGTTAAGCATCTGGTCCTAATTGCTCCTTTGTGGTGGCAATTACAGACGTCCCGGCTCCACAAAGTCTGGACTTTTAGATAGGTGTTAGGCCTGCATTAAATTGCCGTGTTTTCCCCTGAGTAGAACCGCCATGTATCCATGTCGTCCCCAGCCCAGATTTCACACTTTTCCCTCTTTCTCTTCCCTTCTACTGAAAACAATGAGTTTTCCACCTTTGATAGCGCCGCCGACTGGTGCCGTGGTGTCTGGGTTTTACGTTTGATCTGGACATCAAAGCTTTCTCAGACCTAGCATTACAGAAATGATGGGGCGTGCGTGGTCAAAATGTAATTTTCTCTTGTTTTCAATCTCTGTTAGTTTTTCCTTATTCCTTGGTTGGGGACTAGATTATTTTCTGGTGGACAATTATTCTTTTACTTAGAGAATGATAGCATAATTCTTGTGGGCTCTTTAATTCCTTTCAAACTTGTGTAATTCGGATGCTGCCGGGGCTGTCCCGTCACAGTGAATTGTAATAGAAGATAATGACTTAGGTGGTCTACCTGTACTAATCGAAGACATCACCGATTATATCACCATATGAAGAAATTAAACACGTCTGGACGAGATGGGATCACGATAGAGTAATTAGAAGTATTAAAAAACAAGTCTTAAAAATCAAGAGGCTTTAAAAAAACGTCGCTTATATGTCGACAGAGTCGACTTCATTGCACCGGGTTTTATCCCATATGGCTCGGTCTCTTTCCGCAAGAAAGCCTGCCGAAAGCATCGCACAAAGCACGAACTCCGTAGCACCGGAGATGACCCCAGGAATCTCCGAGAAAAATGCACTCGTGAACCGAAAGACGTAGCCCAGAATCGAACCCACAACCTTCGGAGCGTGAGGCAGACTGTAATTATTTGTTAGAAGTATTAGAAGAAATTAGAAGTATTAACCAACATCACATCAACGAGCTACAGAAAACACACGAAGAGAACTTAGCAGTCAGATTTGGAATCACGAATATAGGAAAACCACGAGATAAAGACCCTATATATAACAAATCAACATAACGACAGTTGGTGATGGGGCCAAATCATCATTTTGTTTAAGAACAGCAGAAACAGCTTGGCTAGTGTGGAATGTTCTGTTGTGTTCGACTATTATAAAAGAGGTCATGACTAGCAAACGTTAGGATATTCTAATAGATAGCTGACTACTATTGTGCATGCTATGCATGGAGACAGTTCTAGCGCCAAATGTCAACCACTGCTTGCAAGACCAACGTTTATCAAATATGTTACAAGTGTCAGCTTGCAACAACTCAGTGGCTAGCACAGCATGTCTCCATGACAGTTAGTAGATATCGTTCAGTACCCACTCATGTTTTGGGTCATTTCCTGCAGCGCAGAAGATCATGTTCAACCACAGGCATCAATGTGACGTATACTTCTTTACTAATGTCCATAGCATATCCCAAGATTTCCAGGAGTTAAAACATATCTGGTTGAGTATTTTATTAAGCCCGTAGTTAGTTAGTTAGTTGGTAAGTTAGTTGGCTAGTTAGCTAGCAAGCTAGCTAGCTAGTTAGTGAGTGTGTGAGTGAGGTAGGTAGTTAGTTAGTTAGTTAATTAGATAGTTAGTTAGTTAGTTAGTTAGTTAGTTAGTTAGTTAGTTAGTTAGTTAGTTAGTTAGTTAGTTAGTTAGTTAGTTAGTTAGTCGACAGATCATCCTCATTGCACACCGAACCATTCAGTCCATAATAGCTCGGATCCCCTCCTCAGTAAATCCCGCAGCGTGTAGAGGCCAACGACATCAGTTCTGTATTGGTTTATTAATCTTCTTTGACTTCCCTCGTAGTCTTCTTGTTTGGCCACCCCTCTTTTAACTTGCTGTTCTCGCAGTCTGACCATGGTTGTAGATTCGCAGTCATCACTTGTTTCTCGCAAACGATTTGCTTCTTGTAGCGCATTCAGAATATTAGCGTGGTACATGGCTCGACTCTTTTCCACAGTAGCGTTACCTGCAAGCTTATCAGCCTGCTCATTTCCTTGTACACCCGCATGCCCTGGCACAATAATGAAACTAATCTTTTCCAGACGAGACCGCACCAGAGACAGCAACCACTCTCTCCAGACCCACCCAATCTTTATCTTCCTGAGCATACTCATTGAGTCACTAAGGAAACACGCCCGAGTGAATGACTGTGTCTCGTGTCATGTTGTTGCTTTACTTACTGCCATGACTTCCATGGATGTGAAGCGTGGACAATGAGCAGTCAGGTTGAAAAACATCTGATGGCTGTAGAAATGTGGTTTCTGAGGAAAATGCAAAGAATACCATGGACAGCCAGAAAGACCAATGAACAAGTCCTTCAAGAAACAAATGAAGATCGTAAATTGATTAGAGAAATTAGACGTAGACAGTCAAAATTTTTTGGGCATGTTATGAGAAGAAATGGATTGGAGAATTTGGTGACAACTGGTAAGATCGAGGGGAACAGACCAAGGGGAAGACCTAGAAGCAAGTACCTGGATGGCTTGGCCTTGTGGCATGGTCGAGACAGAAACACGGAGCTGATCCACGAATCTGGTGATCGAGTGAGATGGCAGAACATGACCGCCCACGCTTACCGGCATGGCACATGATGGATGGATGGATGACTTCCATAGTCAGGCTACTTGTGGTCAAAGCAAAAGAACCAGAATCTTCCTTCACAAATCTCCCTCCGACCTGAGCCGTAAAGGCCCATGAACATCTCACTTCTGTGTAAATGACAGCATCACCCTCTAAAGGGTTCTCTAAGATCAAAGCCTGTACCTCCGCCTCCACAGGAGCCGGGTTTTCTTGTCTTCATTTTCTGTCTAGTTGGATGCAAACTGAAAAGGACGTACAGAACTATGTTGGCACTTGTACCCACTCCTCGCCAGGTTCTAAGTCCTCAGGTGAACACACCTGCTGAAGAATGTCTTCGGCTTGACCCATTCATGACCTTCCTCTTTTTAACCTGCTGCCCTTTATCTTGTTAATTTCTCTAAGCAGTGGATATTTTGTGATTGCGTTAACTCTGAGGTAGGCACGTGCTCTTCAAACTTGTATTCTGTCTTCATTGGTTGGAAAATCAAGAAGGTAGCGCATCGCCCTGCATGCTGTATCTCTTGTACATCCAAGAATAATACGCATAGCTTCGTTCTGTATCCTTTCCCTCTGCTTATGACTGAGAGTCGGGATCATCATCGCATACTCCAAAACAGAAATGACCAGACCCTCGGAAAGAAGATATAGATGGCGCTGCTCACAGTTTGCTGCCGCCATCACCCACATCGCAGCCAAACCCCGTTAGGCCTTTGTTATCACCTGGTCTATGTGCTCAGTATTTCTTTAATGCTATGCCTCAAGAGAATTGTGGGTAATGCTGCAGTATATCTTCATTGTTTGTTAAAGGGTTAGCTTGGTTATACTTTGACTCATGAGTAATGGGTCACAGTATAGTAGATCTTTAGTAGAGAAAATCAATAGTTAGTAGATCTTTTGTAGAGACAATCAATGGCAGAGTCAGTCTTTGGTAGAGACAATCATTGAGAGAGTCGATCTTTGGTAGAGACAATCATAGGTAGTGTCGATCTTTGGTATAGACATTTATTAGTCGACTTGATCTTTGGTAGAGACAATCATTGGTGGAGTCTACCTTTCGTAGAGACAATCATTACTAGAGTAGATCTTTAGTAGAGTGCTCTCCGTGCCAAACCGCTGAGCCATCTAGTATTCTCTCTCTCTGTCTCTCTCTCTGTGTCTCTCTCTTTCTCTTTCTCCTACCTTCTCTCTCTCTCCCCTTCTCTCTCTCTCCGCTTCTCTCTCTCCCCCTTCTCTCTCTCTCTCTCTCTCTCTCTCTCTCTCTCTCTCTCTCTCTCTCTCTGCAATCCTGTGTTTGACAACCCTCACCCGTGCCTATTGTCAGTGTTATACAACCAGTGTTTACTGGTAAACAACTTTCATCGCTGATCATTCTAATCATCACGAAGTTCACCAATGGGTCTCTTTTCATTATACTACCAAAGATGACTGCTAGTCACGTACATACAATTGTTTATAATGTTCTGATTTCATTCGCTTCTTCAATGCAATCGTAGTTAGTTAGTGTGAATTATATTTTAAGGAATAGTGTGACGAAGGGAACTAGCCACACGACCTCACAATGTCGTAGCCTGATGTACGTGAAAACCTTACACTTTACACGCTCTGATATAGAACTAGCTTCAGTTTTTTTTAAAGTCCCAAAGCGGGAGCGAGCTATGGGCCTGTGATATGCTAGGACTATCACAGTTTGTAGTCCTCACTCAGCACACGGAGAAATAGGTGGCCAGTTGTTGTCCTCTTAAAGGTCGATGATCGCAGGCGTCTAACTCTCGTCCGACTATAAGTCATTATCGTCGATAGTTAGTTAGTCGCGGTTCCAACTTCACGAAAAAGGGTCGCCCTATTGTGCACCGTTCCTGTGCCAGTAAATATTACAGAAAATGCTCCTCACTGCCCCAAGTAAACAGTGGAACAAACAGGACGAAACAGGACAAACAACAGATCGCACAGGATACTATGCATAATGCCGCTGCCAGAATGCCAACACAAAAGTCCGCCACGAAAATTACAGTTCATCATCGATGGAAGCGGCAGTCACTACAAAACCCCAGCCACACATTACTACATAAGGCAACCCAGTTAGTTCAGTGACCGGCAGGTCGCGATTTTTCTGAACATGCAGTTCACTCTACAGACAGCCGTGGGCAGATGTAAAAGCACTCAACGCGAAATTCACAGCTCACGGTGTCGCTCCACACACTCAACTCAGTAGCAGAGCGACGGAACCATATCCTCTTATCCCCCTAGTGACTGAACTAATGCGCCCAATACTTCATCTTTAACACCAGTGAACTGTAGCCCGAGATACTACATCCTTATCCATTCTGGTGGTTTAAATATCCTTAGAAGGAACATTTCAACGACCTCAGGTTTCGTACTTGTATTAAACGCCTATACATGCAGACAGTAGTATGGATATGTCATAACATTAAAGGGCTCGTTTGGTAAGTGTCGTTGATTCATTGCGAAGGAATGTCTTCATGTGGCAGCTCACTACACTATATAGCGCAGGATAGAGGTTTGAATTCTCACAATGGTAGGCTTGATGAAAGGTCTCTGTAATTTCCTAGTTATATCACTGATAGAAATGGTAAAGCTTAATGTGTGGAAAAATAAAGATCTCTCATAGTATGTTAATACATTTGGTTTGTTAAGGCCGACATAATCATAAATGATCCTCACTGGGACTCCATAATTAGAGCATTTGCCAGACATAATGTGAGGCAAAGAGTGCGTTGGCTTACTTTGGTATTACCACAAATGCTAAAACGTCCTGTCAATCTGTTCTGTATGATAAGCTGGCAATATGATATGCTGACTAAACAATCATTGTCCTCAGTTTTACATGGCATTGACGTATAATGTGGCCTAATCTCTCTGTATGTTTGTGCATGACTAAGTTATTAAAACAACTTTAATGGGGTTCACGGAAAAGCAATTAATGTATTTGCAATATAGTTTAATATATAGTTAACCTAATGGTTCGTTGAAATCAGCTGAAGCTTTTGGGAAACAGATTATTTTACTCTGATTTCAATGGAATGAGGTGTCGACTGCTCAGAAAGCAATTCATTCATTCATTCATTCAGTAGCATGTCCTGTGCAGAACCTCGCTTCCATAACAATCTTCCGGAAAACCTCTCGATCATAAACAAGATGTCCTGAGTCGAATACACCCATCTGGAGACCATTCGCCACATCCTGCACCCATCTTCTCTTCTGTCTTCCTCTTCCTCTCTTCCCAAGAATATCCATTATTGTTCTCTCCAAACTTTGCAATGGCAAACTAAAATAATAAATACTTCAATTCTCACGGAACAGTTTCCTGTCATGGGTCTCTGGTGTTGTAGCGCACTCACATGTTGTAGCGCACTCACAAATTATAGCGCACTCACATGTTGTAGGCCTGAATGCAATGAGGACAAGATGGCCAATGTATCCCTCACTTTCGCAGTCAAAACCTAGTCCGACCGTGCTCATGACATTACCAGCACAGTTCCCTATCAACTACGCTAGCGTCCGCTAATGGCAAACTACTGAACGTAACATTGCTAAGTAAATCACAAACAACCATTACAAAATTGGGCTGATTGAAACGTCCTGAACAGGACATACTACTAACAGTTAATGATTGGTTTACTGGATGACACATATTACTGGGGAATTGTGGAAGCACGCCAAATCTCTATAAGTACAGCGGGCAATGTGCAAGCAATTAGACACTGGCGGCATCGTTGGGGGATTCAGAAGCGCATTATTCTCTTAAAATTATTTGGAAAATTAAAGAAATTAATGATATGTATCTTGAGACAATGGAGCCATTGTAGCGCTATGACTAGCTGCTTGCCTGTCGGCGGTGGTCGTGAGTTCAAATTCGCGTCGAAGTAGAATTGTACAATTGAACTGGCCTCTCAGATCGACCCAGCTTTAAATGGGCACCGGGAAATCGCATGAGAAGGGAAGGCTGCCGTTGTAATATTAAAAACATCACTCTCCGAATACTGATTTGTCTATAAACATAGGTGTCTGACACCATATATCAACGACACCTTATGGCGTCAAACAATGGTCCTTTACTTTTTTTTTATTTACTTGTCTTGAGAGATTACCTATTCGAGGTCAAAATTATACCGCCTTCGTATGTGGAAACTGAAACTTGGAAGTAAACATAAAGATTACGTTACCTTTGAGTGCTCAAAGATTACGTCATCTCTGAATGACCAAAACAATACTTAGTATCTCTGAGTATGTGGAAACTGAAATTTGGAAGTAAACATAAAGAATACGTTAACTTTGAGTGCTCAAATATTAAGTCATCTATTAGTGACCAAAAGAGTACTTGGAATCTCTGAGTGATCCAGAAGATGATGCCGTGAGGCATTCGCATCTGTCTAGCTTCTATGTAACCTGATTATTGTGTAATGTGAGCGTGATGTGACGATTGTAACATTTCAATGTAACCCACGGATTATGTAATCTCTGAGTGGCCCAAAGATGTGTCGTCGTTTAGTGACTCAACGTTTGTGTGATTTCTGAGTGGCCCTAACATTATGTGATCTTGGAGTGATCCAAAGATTGTGTAGTCACTGAGTGAATTGCGTAGTTGGTAACATCTTACTAGCACACATTAAAATATGTTCGTGAATTCAATATAGAAGTGATACATATATTGTAAAATATCAACAACAGCGGAATGACATGACGATCTGTTGAAATATGTATGCATAGCTCTACCATAGATATGAGATCAAATCAGTAATAAAATCCATACATAACATGCCAGGAATATTTTTTTTTCTTTCTGATCGAATTATCGTAACTATCGTGTCTTCAAACTCCATTTAATTTTCTGCAAATCAAAAAGGCAATTGAACATATCGGAGGTTGTTTACATTATGCCACCCCCCCCCCCCCCCCCCCAAATCACTACGTCTGTTTCTCACCACTGACCCATCGGTGTAGATGACTATGTCACCTTGATGTGTATTACTCTGGATCAGTTGTTGCACTTCAAAATCAGTGCGGCCCGCTGCCCATTCTCTGCTCTCACGACCCAATGTTACTATTACATTGTGCCAGCCCGTCATGTCTTCCGGCACTTCAGCCCCCTCCTTTTCACGATTGATGGTCTCCAGATCACACACCTGACGTATAGATATTTCTGTCTGTGCCATCCAGGACCTGCCTCGTCTTACTCTATGACCCTTGACCATATCCATGGCTTCATGCAGGGGGTGCAGAATAGAAGAATCAAATACATTCAACAGAGTTAAAAGGGGAAGAAAATTCCATGACGCTAAATACGATACATATTCAGGAAATATAATTGATAATATACATAGGACGTCTTTCCTCTCAAACCCACAGGTTAAAAAAATAAATAAAGGGCGACCTTAAAGATTTGGAGAAGAGAATGAGAGAAAGAGATGAACCCCAGAGAAGGACATGGACGAGCTTCTGGAGATAGCTAAGAATAGGAGATTTGACGTGAACTGGCAGAGTGCCTATGTTCAATTCGTGGATAAATAGTAAAAGAGGAAGAAGGAGGAGGAGGCGGAAGAAGAAGGAAGATGAGGAACGAACGAACAGAACGAACGAACAGACTTTATTTTCAAAGGGTAACAAATTGGGCACGCAGGCCCGTCTTACATTCGGCCCTTCCAATCACTCATCTTTCTTTCATGAACAGTGCATAGGAAAAAAAACATTGTCACATGAATTTTGTAAACATAAACAATGCATATGACTATGTTATAAGACACATCCACCACCCACCCACACATCCCCCATTCACTCCAACTCCCCCACCCAACCACACACACATACAATACATTCCCCCACCCATCCACCACATCCCTATACATCTCCCCACCCACACACACCTCTCATCCACCACACATCCCATCCACCCACACCCCAAGCACACATACATTCAATAACCCACACATCCCCCACCTACACACATCTCCCCACCCACTCACATATCCTTTACCCGTCCCATTTCCCACCAACAATCACTCACCCAATATCCTCCTCCACCCACACACCTCCAACCACCCAACCAAACACACATTCCTCAGCCACACACACATCTCCCCGTCAACTCACATATTCCGCACCTACCCACACACAAATTCCGCACTCACCCACATAATCTCCCATCTCCCCCAGCCCACTCACTTATCCCGAGCCCACACCTACAAACATCCCCCACCATCTCCTAACCTGCATACACTCACCCACCCACATATCCTCTACCCACCCACACATCCTCTACCCACCTATCCCCCAACCAAACATCCCTTAACCACACACCCTTACTCATATACAATCACCCACCCACACATCCTCTACCCAACCACACATCCTCCACCCAACCACACATCCTCCATCCACCCATTCCCCCAGCCACACATCCCTTAACCACACACCCTTACCCATATACACACACATCCCCACCCACGCACAATCTCCCCACCCATACAAACATCCCTCACACACATCCCCACCCACCAACACATTCCCCATTCACAAACACACACCTCCCATCCACGCACACACAACCCATACATTCATCCCCTCACACATCCCTAGACACACGTACTTATCCCTCAACCACTAACACCCACACGTCCCTTACCCACTCATCAACACATACATCTCCTATCTACCCACCCACACTCACACATCCCAACCACCCATCTAAGCAAACATCCCCCACCCTCACACACATCATTCACCCACCCACAAACCCAACCACACCTTCACTTACCCACACAAACATCATTTATCCACACCCAGCTCCCCTCCCACACAATACCACACCCACACACATCCCAAAGACACATCCCTCACCCACACACACATCTATCCACACATCTCCTACCCATCCACACATCCCCCAACTACAGTCACCCTCACTACCCACACATACATCCTCCATCCAGCCACACACACCCCCACCCAGCCAGACATATCCCCCACCCACACACACATCTCCAAATCCATCACCCACACTCATCACGCACCCCTCCCCCAACCCACACACATCCCCCACACACATTCACCCACACATCTCTCATCCACACACACTCCCCACCCATCCACCCAAACATCCCACACCCACATACACATCCTCAAACCCACAACCACCCCCACCTGCACACATCTCCCACCCACCACATATCCCCACACCCACATCTCCCCACCCACACATATACCCCCACCCATCCCATAACCCACCATCAATCATCCACCAACATATCCTCCTCCACCCACTCACCCACAACCACCTAGACAAACACACATCCCCACTCACAAACACATCTCCCCATACACCCATACATCTCGCACGCATCTACACACAAATCCCCCACCCACCCACACAAACCCACCCCGCCCACCCACACACATCACGAATCCACCCACACACACATCCCCCGATCCCCCAACCTACTATTATGATCAAACTCCCACATTTTACACACACATACAGTGACGATTGTCGTGAGCATTGTCGCAAAATTGTAAAAAAAATGGAGAAAAATTGTACATATACATTTTGTAACTTAAAAATTAGTGATGCAATTCAACTCTCTCCCCCCCCCCCCCCTCTCTCTCTCTCTCTCTCTCTCTCTCTCTCTCTCTCTCTCTCTCTCTCTCTCTCTCTCTCTCTCTCTCACTCACTAGCGCTCTCACTCACATTACAGTAATGTTATATTATACATGATAAAATCAAGTGTCATACATACAAAATGATAATGTGAAAGATGAAAATACACAAAGAATATGGAATGGCATGTTACAGGACATGCGAGCACTGAATTCTCTCTCTCTCTCTCTCTCTCTCTCTCTCTCTCTCTCTCTCTCTCTCTCTCTCTCTCTCTCTCTCTCTCTCTCTCGCTCTCGCTCTCGCTCTCTCTCTCTCTTACATAGGCACACACACATTCCCCCCCCCCCACACACACACACATATCCCTCACATACACACCCATACATACATCCTCACATATAGACAAATACATGATGCCTCACATGATTACTGAAACTAATAAGAACAAACTCCTACACTTTACACACAATTTAGACACTGACGATTGTCGTGAGAATTCTCGCAGTTGCAAGAAGTGGAGAAAAAATTGTACATATACATTATGTAGCGTACAAATCTCTCTCTCTCTCTTCTCTCTCTCTCTCTCTCTCTCTCTCTCTCTCTCTCTCTCTCTCTCTCTCTCTCTCTCTCTCTCTCTCTCTCTCTCTCTCTCACTCACATCACAGTAATGTTATATTATACATGATAAAATCAAGTGGTATACAAAATGATAAGATGAGAATTAAAAGAAAAAAAATATGGAATGGCATGTTACAGGATAATCAGGTGGCATTAAACGATACCTCGTAATATGAAAGATGAGAATACATGAAAAATATGGAATAGCATGTTACATGACATGCGTGGGCTCAACTCTCTCTCTCTCTCTCTCTCTCTCTCTCTCTCTCTCTCTCTCTCTTTCTCTCTCTCTCTCTGTCTCTCTCTCTCTCTCTCTTTACATACTCACACTCTCACACTCATTCACTCTCTCTCTCTCACTTACACTCACTAACTCTCTCACTTTCTTTACAGTAATTTACATGAATTAATTTTATGCATGTTAAAATCAAGTGCATCAAAATGATAATATGAAAAAAGAATGAGAATACACAAAACATATGGATCAGCATGTTAGACGACATGCATGCCCTCAACTCTCTCTCTCTCTCTCTCTCTCTCTCTCTCTCTCTCTCTCTCTCTCTCTCTTGTCTCTCACTCACATGTACATACACACACACACATCATACCAACGCAATATACACACCTGCACACATCCATATACTTACTCACACGTACTCACATAACACCCGAATATACACTCCCTCGCATACACACTTACACATACACATACAGAGATATACAATACATACACGAGCACACACACACACACTCGTCCATACACACATACACACACGCATATAAACGCATATAAACACATGAACGCACACCTTAACACACGTACAGACATACACACAGAGTCACACACAGATGCACACATGTACACACATATACACCCATACACACATCCAGACATGCACACACATACATCACACTTTCTCATGCACTCTCTCATTCAACCACACTCTCTCTTTTACACACTCACTCGCTCTCACACTCACTCATTCGTGCACATACACGCATACCTACAAATTCTCTCTCACTCACTCACGCTCCCTTACTCACTCATTTACTCGATGACTCTCTAACTCACACTCACTCACTGACTTTCACACTCTATCACACAGACAGGCAGATACACAACACACCCACTCTCTCAGATTCACTCATTCTCTAACTAAATCTCTCACACATATGTCCACACACTCACTCACTTTTACACTCACCAGGCACATGCGCATGCATACTCTCTCACTCTCACTCATACTAATTCTTCCACTCACACTCTTTCTCACTCACTCTCTCACCCACTGTCTCGTTCACACACATACAGTGAAGAATGATAGTGGAAAAATGATACTAGTAGGTGACTTATGGATGCATATAGTCGGTATGAAGTAAGTATTGAAAGAGTTTTCGGTTGAATGTGTAGGGACTCATTGGTGTTTTCAGTTCTGGTTGAAGGCTATTCCACAAGTGAGCACCAGAATATGCGAAACAAGTTTTGTATAAGTCCAATCTAGGCTTAGGAAGCTGTAATAAATTTAAGCGCTTACTGTTCATTGCATTAGATTGAATTAGCGGTAGAAGATACTCTGGCGTATTTTCAGATATAATTTTATTCACTAATTTGGCTTTGTTAAAAAGGAAGCGCTTTTGAAGTGGTAGAAGTCTTAGATGGCTGTATAATTTATTACTTTCAACGTGCTTTATGCTAGAAACTAGACGTATAGCGCGGTTTTGAAGCGAACACAATCGTTTCATATTAGATTTAGGGCAGCCATCCCAGACTGTGGAACAATAATCGAGAGGTGATTGGATATAGGATGCATAGAATATTTTACGTGTGCTTTCATCCAAAAAGTGTTGAATTTTAGCAAGTTGGTAAACTTTTTGTGCTATTCTCTTGGTAAGGGCGTGAACATGAGGGCTCCAGTTTAAATGTCTGTCAATTAAAAGACCTAATGTTTTATGTTCATTTACATTAATTATAGGTAACGTGTCCACGTGGAGCTCGAGCGGTGTCCCAGTTATGGCTAGCGTCTGTAGTTTTTGTCTGGTCGTTATTAGCATGGATTTAGTTTTGTCGATGTTAATTAACATGCGATTTTCATTGCTCCATCTACTAAGGTTGTCAAGATCGTTTTGTAAAGAGCTCTCTAAGTCACAAAGGCTCTCTTGACTTGTGTAAATAGTGCAGTCATCCGCAAATAGATCACACGAAGTATTGAGGTATAAAGGAAGATCGTTAATATACACTGCAAAAAGCAGCGGACCTAGTATTGAGCCCTGAGGCACCCCAAAATTAAGTTGTGTGGGTCTTGATAGACAGTTATTGAAGGACACTACTTGTTGTCTGTCTGATAAAAATGACGTAATTAGGTTCACCATATTGGTGCTAGTCTTCATGTGTTTTAATTTTCTAATTAAAATATCATGATCTACCATATCAAAGGCCTTTTTAAAGTCTACAAATACTGCTCCACAGATGTTGCCATTGTTGATACAAAGATGCCAGTTATCGGTCATTTTTGTAAGGGCACTATGGCAAGAATATTTAGGTCGAAACCCAGATTGACTGTCAATTATTAGATCGTTGTTAATTAAATGATGTAGTGTTATTTTATGCATGTGTTTTTCTAATGGCTTTGATAGCGACGATAGTAAGGAAATAGGTCTATAATTACCCAAGACGCTAATATCAGTTGAGCCATTTTTAAGTAGAGGATACACTTTAGCAACTTTAAAGGCAGATGGAAAGTAGTTTTTGGATAGGCACTGGTTATATATGAACGTTAAGGACTCACTAATAATAGGTGCAGCACACCGAAGAATTCTATTACTGATACCATCTAGGCCTTCTGAATTTGTTGCTTTGAGATTTGAGAGATATTTATATACTTCTGCAACAGACATCAAGGGAATCTCAGAGGGAATATTTCTAGAGCACTTCCCTTCACAGAATGATGACAGTGAACTTAAATTACATACTGAGTCTGGTATTGAGGACTTTAGATTCTCTATTTCTGATTGAAAGAAGTAACTGAAATCCTCGCATGTTATAGAGTTTGGTATTGCTGACTCTGAAGTGTGTTTCTTGTTGGTTAGCGAGTTAATAGCCTTCCATATATTTGTATTATTTGATTTATCTACAATTAAATTTTTGAAATGATCTTTCTTTATCCTACGAATTTCATATTTAACTTTATTTCTTAGTCTGCGGTAATTGATAAAATCTTTATTTTTGTGTGCTGTATCTCGTTCTCTCATGATTTCGAGAACTTCGCTAGTGACCCACGGGGACTTATGTTGATTCTTGACTCGAACTTCTTTGACTGGCACATGTTTATCAAATACATTGTATACTGCCTTTGTCCAGTAAGCTAGTGCATCATCCGGATTTAAAAGGAGAAGAAGTTTGAGTAGGGAAAAAGAGGAGGAAGAAGACAGAAGAGGCTAGGAGGGAGGAGGAGGAAGTCGGACACAGAAGAAGCGTTCATTCTATGATAAGAGTAGCACAGTTATTGGTCATGGGTCTAAAACGTAATTTACACCCTGGTTATCTCTTAATCAATACTCTCTCACTAAGATTCAATGTCGAATGAGAAAAATCACATATCTCCATGAACGTGTGTTTGCCACTTGTAGCAATTATCACTGTTATATCAGTCTTTTACATCCACGGGATATTTATTACTAACATCGTTTCCACCAAGATTACTTGTGGGTTGCTTATTTATGTTTTATGACTATTATCATTTCTTATGTTGGCTTTTCATTTTTGGTTTACCAACTGGCAGAATGTTATGTAGTATATATTCTGGCTTCGTCCGTCGTCATGGTGACTTTTACTTGTTTTATCATTGTTCTCTGCCCCAATTCGCAAAGATCATCTTCCTGGCTTTCGTGGGTGTGTTTCATTTTCGGCTGCTATAATTATTAAGTAAAGTAAGTCGCGGTTCCAACTTCACTGTAAAGGGTCACCACATTGTACTCTTTCCTGTGCCAGTGAATATCACACAAAATGATCCCCACTGCCCCATATGAAAAGTGGAACAGACAGGAGTCTCGACAAACCAACAGCCCTCACGGTATACTGTTATAATTAGTTAATTTGGATGAGTAATATTGTAATGATTGTGAATCTACATCTTGACAAGATTGCAAGAATACCACATCAAAAGGGACGCTGCCAGGCGAACGCTACGTAGTGGACCAATGAAGAATAGTCAACTAACACATAACTTTTCAGAACATCAAAACAATGTTTTCCCGTAGTGAATTTGAATACTGAAGACACAAACCATAGATTGTATGGTTAATCTACAAAGGCCAATTTTGTGCAAACAGAAAGACATGATAGTCATTTTAAAATTACCGTGGTAGACAAATGACATTACCTGTATATATTTCAGCTTGAAGGATGTATCTAGTTATTTTACTCCATGTTGTGGGAATTATGCAGTATGTACCTGACGAGATGCAGCGAAATGTGCCAGGCAATAAATCGAATGAATTACCAAAATACGATAAGAAGATTGTGAGCTTTACTAGAACACGATTACAAGAAACAAAATGAACGTTGCGGCCAAAGCCTTCGTTAGCACAGAACAAAACAACACAGACACCAAACTAATAAAATAATCAATCACTACATAGAAAATACAGAGGTTACTTAGCTGAATCCTGTCTTGGTTGAATGTGTCTAAAGCGCTAGCCGTTTGATAAGTGTGGAGATGGCCGGATGTGAGGATTCAAAAGGAATGGTTCGATGTGCAGTTCTAGTCTATCCAGAAATGAATGCCTTCATTCACGATTAAGTATTTTGAAAACTGTCTGTTGTATCGTTATGAAACGATAGCTCACAATCTACGTATCGTATTTTGGTAATTCATTCGTATTTTAAGCTTTACTGCAGTTCACCTTATTTTTATCAACCACAGGCAATAAATCGTACAATCTATGGTTTTTGTCTTCCTTAATCAAAATAACACACAACTGATGTCGTTAGAAGCCACATGCCGAGAGAGATTTTCAAGGAGTTATTGGTTGGGGGAGGGGGAGAGGTGAGTGTTGCTTCCAAGGACATACGTATTGAATGGTTCGATGTGCAGTTCTAGACTATCCAGAAATGAATGCCTTCATTCACGATCAATTATTTTGAAAACTGTCTGTTGCATCGTTATGAAATTTGTCCTGCCGTCTTATATTTACAACCACCCAAGGAATATGTCTTTAATAGGTCAAAATGCAACTTAGATCATGGAAAGCGGCGACATTTCTTTGATGTTGTGGTGAGAAACTAATGTTTCTCGCTAACAAACTTGTTTTACAGTAATTTTCTGCCAGTTCCGATGACGACACAAGGCTCTACGCGAGGCACTTGTCATAATCCTATGTCCCACGAGAAAATTAACTATTCAGCGCTAGTGTTGAGAAGACGTAATACATTTAATAACATGGACTTCATCTCTGTCCCGTAAATTATATACCGCATATAAACAAACTTTGAAATCTGCTGTACAATCTCCAGAACAAAACATTTTTTGTTGGGTGGACATAATGATAAGGTTATATGCTAAATCTCATCATTTTTTCTAAGTTGGTTACTGAGATATGGAATTTTATATTGAGGCAGACAAAAGTAAACAGACTATAGGATAATCTGTACACTATATTCATTGGGTAGTTATCCTTAGTTTTCCATACCCACATGGCTTTTGGCAACGTATTCAGCCTGTGGAAATCGTTCAAGTTTCCATAGTAAGTATACGTCTTACTCTGTAGTACTCTAGCTAAAAGCGCAGGGTTCTCTAGAGATAAACGCTCATCCCGGCTGGTACTCGCCCCCTCCTACTCCCTCTCCCCTGGCTACGTGTTCAACAACCTAGTGTGTCTCTGTCCTGTAGTACGTGCAGCTTCACTTGCAATGTTCCTCTCTTCGAGTTACGAATCATGACGTCATTTCGCAAATTACCCAGCACTTGTTGGATTACCACGTGTCAATCAACCATCAAAACCAACAAAGGAAACATTTTGAAAATCGCAAATTGTGAATACAATGATTCCATATTCGATATCACGTGGGACTGTTCAGCAGATGTCACAAGGAGACTGGCCACAGCAACGCAGAGGATAAACAGCATTAATAACCTAGGGTACAATATCAGCACAACAGCATTAATAACCTAGGGTACAATACCAGCACAACAGCTTTAATAACCTAGGGTACAATACCATCAAAACAGCATTAATAACCACTTAGGGTACAATACCAGCACAACAGCTTTAAAAAACTAGGGTACAACACCAGCAAAACATTATTAATAACCTAGGGTACAATACCTGCACAACAGCTTTAATAACCTATGGTACAATACCAGCACAACAGCTTTAATAACCTATGGTACAATACCAGCACAACAGCTTTAATAACCTAGGGTACAATACCAGCACAACAGCTTTAATAACCTAGGGTACAATACCAGCAAAACAGCATTAATAGCCTGGGGTACAATACCAGCACAACGGCTTGAAGAGCATATGGTACAATACAAGCACAACAGCTTTAAGAGCATATGGTACAATACCAGCACAACAGCTTTAAGAGCCCATGGTACAATACAAGCACAACAGTTTTAAGAGCCTATGGTACAATACCAGCACAACAGCTTTAAGAGCCTATAGTACAATACCAGCACAACAGTTCTAAGAGCCTATGGTACAATACCAGCACAACAGCTTTAAGAGCCTATGGTACAATACCAGCAAAACAGCATTAAGAGCTTATGGTAGAATACTGGCAAAACAGCATTAAGAGCTTATGGTAGAATACTGACAATACAGCATTAAGAGCCTATGGTACAATACCAGCAAAACAGCATTAAGAGCTTATGGTAGAATACTGGCAAAACAGCATTAAGAGCCTATGGTAGATTACTGGCAAAACAGCATTAAGAGCTTATGGTAGATTACTGGCAAAGCAGCATTAAGAGCCTATGGTACAATACCAGCAAAACAGCATTAAGAGCTTATGGTAGATTACTGGCAAAACAGCATTAAGAGCTTATGATAGATTACTGGCAAAACAGCATTAAGAGCTTATGGTAGATTACTGGCAAAACAGCATTAAGAGCTTATGGTAGAATACTGGCAAAACAGCATTAAGTGCTTATGGTAGATTACTGGCAAAACAGCATTAAGAGCTTATGGTAGAATATTGGCAAAACAGCATTAAGAGCTTATGGTAGATTACTGGCAAAACAGCATTAAGTGCTTATGGTAGATTACTGGCAAAACAGCATTAAGAGCCGGTGGTACCATACCAGCACAACAGCATTAAGAGCCGGTGGTACAACACCAGCACAACAGCATTAAGAGCCGGTGGTACAACACCAGCACAACAGCATTAAGAGCCGGTGGTACAATACCAGCACAACAGCATTAAGAGCCGGTGGTACCATACCAGCACAACAGCATTAAGAGCCGGTGGTACCATACCAGCACAACAGCATTAAGAGCCGGTGGTACAACACCAGCACAACAGCATTAAGAGCCGGTGGTACAACACCAGCACAACAGCATTAAGAGCCGGTGGTACAACACCAGCACAACAGCATTAAGAGCCGGTGGTACAATACCAGCAAACAAATAGAAGAAATATATTGAAAATATGCATCTTGCCGATGACAATATACGAATGCGAATCATAGACCATCTCACAATCACTAAAGACATACCAGCGTACATGTTTGGTCTGGTAGCAAAGTGCTGTTATTTATTTATTAATGATACATACTTTTTACGTTACCTGGTTTGTATTCTTCAATTATCTATTTATTCTCCATTTATAAAGGTTTTTTTAAGTCCCGTATCAGAGATGTGATGTGGTATGTGAAGTGTTGGGAGCACTACAACTTTGCAGGCCTGAGTACACGGTGGAATAGCGCCCAATCTTTCCCTCTCGTAGCGAACGACTAGAGGTGAGTGGAACTCTTGTTCGATCATTCTCATGCATTGTTAGTGTCAATATCTAGCCATTGCAACAAAGTGTCCCCTAATAAACGTAATATTATTATTATTGTAGTTGTTGTTATTGTTGTTGTTGTTACTTCTGTTTCTGTTGCTGTTGTTGTTGTTGCCTGTGGACAGCGTACCATGTTTTATTGTTGCATTTCTCGTATTTGCCGTTAATTCTTGCTTTTTCCAGTCAAGATAATTCAGCTCAGAGATTTTAGAGATTTCTTTATGCAGCATAAATTAGTGACTGAGTCATTCGGATGTGTGCCTTCTGAAGATAAGACGGATCCATTCAAATGAATTATCTGTAATCATTTGGACGAATTCTCTTGCATCATTTGAGCACAATGATTTCAGCCACGTATATCCATTGCGTCTATACCTTGCTCTACTTTGGTTATCTTCATAAACGTTTACGGAACAATTTACCACATTCCTCATGCGTTATTACCCACAAAATCTGCCATCATGTACACACATCTACCCACACTTTCACACTTTACTTTCAGCTCCTACTTCTCTCTCCCCCTCCCGCTTTTCCTCCCTCTTATTCCCCCAACTGGGAATTTATGATTGACTCATCCTTGCTGATAATAAATAACGACTCATCTATTCTTATGTGATTTGTTGTTTGCGCTCATCCCACGTAATAGGATAAAACAATCAAATTCACATAAACCGCACCTCCCTCTGGGCAGCCACGGTGGCTGCTTTAAGGGGTCTTAACCCACACATTGACAGCCAGGAACTAAATCTATTTAGGGGGAAGTGTTTAGACTGGTGGCGTTCCAGCGCCTGGCCCGATCGCCGGACCTATCAATCTCCTGTGGAGTGGTAATCAAGACAAAGCTATACAGCGGTTATATTTTTGTGGCTGGGTTAGTTCGAGGCGCTGGAAATAGTTCACATGTAGTAGCCATGTGCTTTAACACCAGGGCTTCTCAAACTACCGTCTGGTTACCCATGTATGGTGTCTTGTTCAATGAGAGGTCGGCGGGAACCGTGGCTGAGAGGTTCCGGTGTCCACTTCTGTCTCAGAAGGTGTCGGGAATTCTTCTTCTTCTTCTTCTTCTTCTTCTTCTTCTTCTTCTTCTTCTTCTTCTTCTTCTTCTTCTTCTTCTTCTTCTTCTTCTTCTTCTTCTTCTTCTTCTTCTTCTTCTTCTGCTTCCTCTTCTTCTTCTTCTTCTTCTTTTTCTTCTTCTTCTTCTGCTACGTTCATCCGGAGGTGTTTTTTTCGGACGTGATTGCGCTGCGCATGCGCATGAGACACCTACAGCAGAGCTGCGTTCTTGCGCCGTTAGGCCGACACATCCGACTTCTGCTGGCTTTTGTTGACCGGGTTAACCTTCCCAGGGGTATCGTGAATTGATCCAAGACCCTCTGGTATCTAATGACATCACACGTCCCCCTGATCTTTGGCTAGTGAGATCGGATATCTAGCCTTCGCTGATAGGCAAACGCAGGAGGACCCGTGAAAAAGTTGGGCATGTTAGCAATTCCAAATGAAAGTTGGGCTCGTTAAAAATCTCGCGGCAGTTAGACATCGCAAGTGCCGTTAGGTCGCTGCCCTGGCAAAATTGTTAGGAAAGAAAACCAAACCACGGGTAGATAGAGCCCGTTACCTTGGATGGAATATATCTAGAGGAAGCAAGCCTAAACAAATTCTTACTGCAGTCGGAGATGAGCTGTATAAACTAGGTGTAACGCACTCTCCTCAACAGAGGAACGAATAAACAATGAGAGTTTAAGTGTGGGAGAAGAGCGCAGCATCTTGAGCCTGGTCGGAATGTCCGGATTTTAATTCCTTCAGTAGCTTAAGTCTAGCGAATGTCATCTCCACAATGAGGATTGGCTGCGATGAATCTGTGTGACGTTCTGTCTCTGGTTTTGTGTTGCACTCTGGCAGACTTATGTCCGTCCATCTCTGGATGTTGACTCTCCACGTGTATCGCTGTCTGTCTCTTGATGTCGTATCTCCACTTGTATCGCTATCTATCTCTTGATGTTTTCTCTCCACGTGTATCGCTATCTCTGGATGTTGTTTCTCCACTTGTATCGCTGCCTGTCTCTGTTCGTTTGACTTCAACATTTTTTCTTAAATTAGGCTTTATAATTGATTCAGTGCCGAAGCATAATATACCGCCAAATTTCACCTCACACTTGTATAAAACGTTTGCATATTCTTTACAGGACATCGCTGTCAACATCAGCATCTTTCATCTTTCAGCTGATTGTTGATTTCTTGGCAAGATTACGCTCAGTAGTTTGCCATTCTGAGCGGCCGGCTCACATACCCCGTAAGTTACCGACGCGATTCAAACCACTGCTCATTCTCACCGTGATCACGTTACTTACGAGAGTATACGAGATTACGGAGAAAAGTCGCTAACCTCTAGGCCAGGAAGCCGGCCACACTTGTATAGAAGGACGATATATCGCCATACTAAGGTCATCGTGCCATATGTTTTATTTCGTGATATCCACCGCAATTGCAATTATCATTGAACGGAAATTTACATTATAATAGTAATAATACTAGCGCATGTGATTCGTGGAGCATGTTTGAACCCAAGCTACTGTTTGTTTGGCACTGAATCGGATAAGATTGTCTTTTCAATGGTATCAATTTGTGAAAGTCAAAACATCGCTATTACAACAATGCTTGCCAGCTCACGCCTGACAGCTAATATGTACGCGTGGAAGTCAATACGTAAGTCACAAATGGCTGTAGAAAAAAAAATATGATAACAACTTGAAACCAGTTTATTTTTATACATACATTGTCCCTTTATTTCTTAACATAATTTCCACCAACATTGATGCACTTATCCCATCGTTTTATCAGTCCTCCCAAACCGGTTGCATAGAACTGCGTGCTCTGTTTTCTACACCACGTTTTCACTTCACATTCAACTTCGGCATCATTCGCGATATATCTCCCGCCGCCATGGTGGGTTTTCAGTGGACCAAAGAAGGTGGAAATTGCTAGGGGCTAAGTCGGGGATGTAAGGTGGGCGTTACTCGCCTGTCATCTCTAATCATCGCCTTCACCCTCTGCACGGATGCTTCTGTTGCAATCTCAACAGGACGACCAGATCGGATTTCATCAACAAATTTAGACTGTCCTTGAGAAAACTTTTCTACTCAGCTATGCACCTCTTTACGAGACAAACATTTGTCAGCATAAACAGAAAGCATTTCCTTCTGAATGTCCTTTGTATGCAGTCCTTGTGCCCACAGAAAAGAAAAAAAACGCACAACAGCACGTTTCTCATTGGTTGTATACTCAGTCGCCATTTTGTGTATGCGCTGCGCACCCGCATGAGACACCTAGCGCCACCTGACGAACGGGAATATAAAGTTTGATGTTGCTGTCACCTAATGACACCTGTAGAAAACACTAACTACATTTACCTGCCATCCCTTAGAACTGTGTGACTTACTTATTGACTCACACTAGTAAATGTCCTCTATCTGCAACTAATTGAATACAAGACGAATGGCTTTGCTAAGGATCCAGCGAATACAAGTGCAGTCTATCATGTACAATTCTCGCCAGTAATTAACTTAGAAAATGTACTTGCATGACCATGTGACTCGTGACGATTATTTGTTGAAAAATATTCTTCTAGATGCAATTGCAGGCAAGGGGTGAAACATCTTTATGTGCCTTGTTAAAGGACGTTGGCATTCATGTCCTTTCGCAGATCTCGACACTTGGTATTTTGAATCAACTGGGCAATGATAGTCCTCCATGTCACCATATCAGAACACCCAGCATCATTTCTCCCCATCTGCATCTTACTCTTCTAACTCTGTTCTTTTTGGTCATCACGATGTTCTCCAATGCCTCTGTTCTCATTACACGAGCAAAGAACACTGTTTCTTTCTTGTTGTTACGTAAAATATTCTTGTTTCATTAGTATCTTCCAAGTCGAAAGAGTCTTATAGCATCTGTTAATGTGCAACTGGGAGCACCCAAGTAAACTCCAAAGCCCTAGGCAGTCAGTCAGTCAGTCAGTCAGTCAGTCAGTCAGTCAGTTAGTTAGTTAGTTAGTTAGTTAGTTAGTTAGTTAGTTAGTCAGTTAGTTAGTTAGTTAGTTAGTTGGTTAGTCAGTTAGTTAGTTAGTTAGTCAGTTAGTTAGTTAGTTAGTTAGTTAATTAGTTAGTCAGTTAGTTAGTTAGTTAGTTAGTTAGTTAGTTAGTTAGTTAGTCAGTTAGTTAGTTAGTTGGTTGGTTAGTCAGTTAGTTAGTTAGTTAGTTAGTTAGTTAGTTAGTTAGTTAGTTAGTTAGTTAGTTAGTTAGTCAGTTAGTTAGTTAGTTAGTTAGTTAGTTAGTTAGTTGGTTAGTTAGTTAGTTAGTTAGTTAGTTAGTCAGTCAGTCAGTCAGTCAGTCAGTCAGTCAGTCAGTCAGTTAGTTAGTTAGTCAGTCAGTCAGTCAGTCAGTCAGTCAGTCAGTTAGTTAGTCAGTCAGTCAGTCAGTCAGTCAGTCAGTCAGTTAGTTAGTTAGTTAGTTAGTTAGTCAGTCAGTCAGTCAGTCAGTCAGTCAGTGAGTCAGTCAGTCAGTCAGTCAGTCAGTCAGTTAGTTAGTTAGTTAGTTAGTTAGTTAGTCAGTCAGTCAGTCAGTCAGTCAGTCAGTCAGTCAGTTAGTCAGTCAGTCAGTCAGTCAGTTAGTCAGTCAGTCAGTCAGTCAGTTAGTCAGTTAGTTAGTTAGTTAGTTAGTTAGTTAGTTAGTTAGTTAGTTAGTTAGTCGACAGATCATCCTCATTGCACACCGAACCATTCAGTCCATAAGTGCTCGGATCCCCTCCTCAGCAAATCCCACAGCGGCTAACGACACCAAGTTCTGTGTTGGTTTATCAGTCTTCTTTGGCTTCCTGCGTAGTGTTCTTGTTTGGCAACACCTCTTTTGATTTGCTGTTCTCGCAGTCTGCCCATGGTTGTAGATTCGCAGGAGGAAAGGACTTATCTTGAGTTCAAGAAGCTGAAGCATTAAAAAATCTAATGGTACTCTGTTGTACGCGACCTCAAGATCAATCGCTGCAGCAAATGTTTCAATGCCTGAGTGGAAAACTTCATAAACATAATGGGCAAAATCTGCTGCATTGGTTCAGATTTCTCTTTTGGGATGGTACCCTCAAAGGGTAGGTGGGAAAACACCTTGCTTTTCTAGCTGGCTTGATATTTTTCTGGCAATTAACTTCCCCAGCAGCTTGCCTGTTGTATTCTGCATGGCTATTACTCGATATCCCCGAATTTTTGTGTGGTCTTTGCCAGGCTTCGGCAAGGGAATCAGATAGCTGTGTAACCACTCATCCTTGATGCTAGCACTCCCAATATTGTTGTACATGTCTGCTAGTTTCTCTAGCTCGTTGTCGGTACACCTATTGATGTCATCATATCTTATGCCATCTGGCCCTGGAGCGCTGTATTTTTTTTTTAAACGTCCAGGACTCCATAGCCCATCTTACAAAACAGTTCAGAGGTTGTCAGACTGAAATAAATTCATTGAGATTGATAGACTTTCTTACAACTACATAGCATTTGTAAAGATTAGAGGGTGGCTAGACAATTTACGAGATTTGAAAGCTATAGTTTATGAATACACACGTGTTCCTTAAGCCAGTCGCTGTTGTCATTTGGATTGCTCATGTTGGAATCCCCGTATTAAGGCTTTTGGTTTGCATATAGTCTAGTGGGCCTTGTAATCTATCTTCTACATCGATGAGTGCAGATCGATAATGTGAAAGTACTACTCAGGCAGTTTCAATAGCTTCAAGTGTTTGTAACAATTATCGCAAGGAGAATAGAAATATGACCCACGAGAGCAATTATGCAATTATTCTTTTAAGTGCCGCCCGGGTTCCTTCTCTGATTCATGTCAGATTATTGAACAAGAAAGAAACGAGAGTGTGTAAGGAGGAGGATGTTGATGGAGCCAATATGGAGTCTCCGTGGCGAAGTGGTCAAGCCGTTTGACTAGAGCTCCGAAGGTTGTGTGTTCGATTCCGGGCCGCGTCCTTCGGTTCACGAGTTAAATTTTTCGGAGACTCCTGTGGGCCGTCGCTAAAGCTAAGGAGTTCGTGCTTTGTGCGATGCTTTCCGTGCTGCGGAAAGAGACCGAGCCTTATGGGATAAAACCCGGAGCAATGAAGTCGACCTTGTCGACTATTAAGCGACTTTTTTTTAAGTAGCCAATAACCAATCTCTCTCAGTGGCGTATGCATGCATGACTGTCTGTAAGTCTGTATGTCTGTATGTCTGTCTGTATGTCTGTCTGTGTGTTAGTGTATGTGTGTGTGTGTACGTGCGTACGTACGTATGTATGTATGTACATACGTGCGTACTCACGTTCTTACCTGCGTGCCTGTGTGTATGCGTGCGTGCGTGTGTGAATGTATGTGTGAATGTATGTGTGAATGTATGTATGTATGTATTTATGTATGTGTGTGTGTGTGTGTGTGTGTGTGTGTGACTGTATCATTCTCTCTCTGTGGCTGCATCTGTCTCTGTCAGTGGCTCTCTCTCTCTGTCTCTCTCTCTCTGTCTCTCTCTGTCTGTCTGTCTGTCTGTCTCTCTCTCTCTCTCTCTCTCTCTCTCTCTCTCTCTCTCTCTCTCTCTCTCCTCTAATAAAAGAAATAGCTGTCTCTTTATGTCCACTGCTCTCTATATCTTCGATTTTCACTATGACAGGGTTATAAATTGCTTTATTGAAACCTCTATTTTGTCTGACAACAACATGCTATGACCTGGCTGTATCCCGGCTAACCGTCAGTCTATGTGAATATGATCGCTATCGTCAGTCTGGTTGCCATGGTGTGTATGGCCTGAAAGATGTTGTTCCTCATTCCCCCTCTGTGTAGGTCACCATGGCCTAATGGATAAGAACGCGTGTTCTTAAACATCCGGTGTGCTGATGCCGAAGTAAGGAGTTCAACCCCTACACCGGACAGCTGAACTAAATATTGACCTCTCGTCTTTGACTTGGGGACGTAAAATTTCATGTTCCTCTGAATTCAGAGTCGGTTCGCCTAACGGCGTGCGATACTGGTAATAGGGAAAGGTAATCCACTCGCAAAATTTAGTCCAGCACTTCTAGAAGTAGTGTGTGTGGACTACGCTTGGGTTCAAAGCCAGCCAGTGCAAAAACAAAAATGCCTGTCTGTGCCTCCATGTCTCTGTCTTCCTACGTCTCTGTCTTCCTACGTCTCTGTCTTCCTACGTCTCTGACTTCCTACGTCTCTGACTTCTTACGTCTCTGACTTCCTACGTCTCTGTCTCCCTACGTCTCTGACTTCCTACGCCTCTGGCTTCCTACGTCTCTGGCTTCCGACGTCTCTGGCTTCCTACGTCTCTGGCTTCCTACGTCTCTGACTTCCGACGTCTCTGGCTTCCTACGTCTCTGACTTCCGACGTCTCTGACTCCCTACGTCTCTGACTTCCTACGTCTCTGGCTTCCTACGCCTCTGGCTTCCTACGTCTCTGATTTCCGACGTCTCTGGCTTCCGACGTCTCTGACTTCCTACGTCTCTGGCTTCCTACGTCTCTGACTTCCGACGTCTCTGGCTTCCTACGTCTCTGACTTACGACGTCTCTAACTTCCTACGTCTCTGTCTCCCTACGTCTCTGACTTCCTACGTCTCTGGCTTCCGACGTCTCTGACTTCCTACGTCTCTGACTTCCGACGTCTCTGGCTTCCGACGTCTCTGACTTCCTACGTCTCTGGCTTCCTACGTCTCTGACTTCCGACGTCTCTGGCTTCCTACGTCTCTGACTTACGACGTCTTTAACTTCCTACGTCTCTGTCTCCCTACGTCTCTGACTTCCTACGTCTCTGGCTTCCGACGTCTCTGACTTCCTACGTCTCTGACTTCCGACGTCTCTGGCTTCTGACGTCTCTGACTTCTTACGTCTCTGACTTCCTACGTCTCTGACTTCCTACGTCTCTGTCTCCCACCTACTCGACTGGCCTTCTTTTGTATTATTTGTTTTATCTCTGAAATGGTAATAAAGTATTATTTGTTTACATGAAACTTCCGTCTAGGAAACCCCTAGAAAAAACACAAAATATAGCCCCTTTAGTACTGACTACCTGTTGTATAGTAGAGGATACCTAACTAGCATTTACTTGTGCATATATTCACAACAATGTTTTCCCGTAGTGAATTTACACACAGACACCATAAACAAAATGTTGCACGGTTTCGTGTCTGGCATATTTGCCTGCATCTTATCAGTTGCATACTGCAGAGCTATGTATCATATGAAGTGAAGAAATAAATGATACTTTGACTGAAATGTTAAGTTCATAGTCGCTGATATTGTTCCAATGTCCATATATTCTTGGTTTTCCCCCAGGATAAACAGCATATCTTGACACTTCTGTGTTAATAACATGATGCTATTATGTATATTTCTGACGCAGATTGTGCTTCGCCCCCCCCCCCCCCCCGCCCCCCCCCCCTCCCCCAATTGATTGTCAATGCCGGATAATTAACACACAGTACTTCACAATATGTTCACTCCAGACAGCATAATACAGCTCTGCATGCATCAGTGATGGGTTATGTATGATCCTGGTCTTTCCCTCATGCGTCTCACTGAAAAACACTTGGCCGAGAACATTCCCTCACTCTGTTCATCTCACTGTAATGTATACAATTTAGTCAACAGTTCCCGTATCACGAACGGTCACTCGTGTACGGTGATGACCTGAGACACAAACTTCTGTTCATGATCTAGGCCAGTTGTAGGAAGCCTTTTTTTTTTTCTCTGCCAAGTGAAATTTGAATATTTATATTATCGTTCGCGGGTCATACACAATTACCATCTTAAAAATTAGCATGCAATATTTTGTCAACCTTGGCAGTTGTAAATCGAAAAAGAGTAGCTTAACGGAGCTGCCCGGGCAAAATTTCGAGTTAAAAAATCTACACAAAGTATTTCAGTATTCTCCCGGTGCTACGGAGTTCGTGCACTGAGCTGAGAATTTTCGGTTAGGAGTAGAACGGAGCACTTATGGATTACACCCCTGTGCCGTGATGTTGATTCGTCGACAAAACTAAACTAAAGTAAATATTTTATCAACCATTTAATTAACTCGCCCTTAATGTGATCCGTGGTACTGTTTCACCCCGGTGAGGAGTACGATGTTAGTTGGTATTGATGTTGTTGCTACTAGATTTATTATGAATGTTTATAAGGCTTCTTATTTATTGAATTTTAAGTCTCACCTGCGGTTGCCTTGGCAGGGCTAGACCATATGATTTCACGAGCCTTATACGGCCAGCGGGCCTACGTTCCCAGTCCCCGGAGTTCGCAAATATTGACCGGCGAAGAAGAAGTAATCCACTGTCATGACTTTTGTTATATTCACCACGGTTTTAAATCTTTAACACAGATCAAGAATTGTAAATATGAGAACACAGTGTGACTCAGTCAATTTAAAGGCTTCGTATAGCCATTGTCTCTTCATAAGAAAGAAACATCATAATTCAACAATATAAAATAACACAAAGTAATGTAGCTTTACAGAACACAATTACGAAAAACACAGGACGTAGCAGTGACTAGCCTTCACCAGCAAACAAATACATACACAAAACACAACATATTTTGAAAACATGAAAGAAATTAGAACAATGAAGGAAAAAATGAAAAATTTAAAAGAATGTGTTACTTATTTCAGGATTCTGCGATAAGTAGCACATGTTATTCAATGTTTTTCATGTTTTCTTCATTGTTTTCATCTTTTCATTCTTCTCATCCCGTTCTTATGCCTTAATGTAGTCACTGTAGTGTCTTCTTCGTGAATATATGTTGTGTTTTGTGTATGTATTCGTTTGCCGATGTAGGCTATTAGCCGCAACGTCCTGTGTTTTCCGTAATTGTGTTCTGTAAAGCGGCATGAATCTTGGAATGTAAATGAACAATGCAAGAAGAAATTAGAAGCAACAGAGATGTGGTTCCTGAGACGAATGTTGCGAATTCCTTGGACTGCCAGAGTAACTAACGACGACTGCCTGAAACAGGCTAATGAAACTAGAACATTATATACAACAATAAGACAGAGACAAACATCTTTCTTCGGTCACGTGATTGAAGAGAGGCATTGGAGAACATCGTAACAACTGGAAAGAACGAGGGGAAGAGAGGCAGGGGCAGACCAAGATAAATGATGCTGGATGGATTGAGACGGTGGCATGGAGGAATATCAGCAGCAGAGTTGATCCAGAAAACCAAAGACCGAGATCTGTGGAGAGCCATGAACGCCTACGCCAGCTGGCACGGCACTTGATGATGATGATGAAAGCTGCATTACTTTGTGTTATTTTATATTGTTTACATGTTCATAGCTTTACCGCAGTTCTACTAATTTTATTCAGAACCCAATAGCGCGCTTATTAAATGGATATTGGCGCATCCAACCATATTCATTACACATGCTCTGGGGTTTCATTCTCTTCCTGTGTTCTCCAGTTCACGCATGGGAAATTCCCCATCAACAGACACAAATGTATAACACTAAGTCTGGCGCGCAATAAGATTATTATAGTCGATTCGCATAAGGTTGACACATTCATTATTACTCAATTATCACAGTGCCATTCTAATGACGGGAGATGGATTACCCTGGAGACATCTTTTTTTTATGACAGGGCTATCTGCATTGTGGATATGATGGCAATATTTGACAGCAAAATGAATATTGTTCAAATTGTAAATGAATTAGTTTATGGTTGTTGCTGAAACATTTAAATATCCCGCATTAAATAAAAATACAAACGATCAATAATATGTTTACTTCATTTGTTTGTTATTAGTGTCAAGCATGAACTCTAACCAACGAGTAAAATAAACTGATAACATGTGCGTGAACTCACATGATAAAACAGTTGCACTTGACACAGAAGAGACACAATGCCGCGGGAGCAAAATAAATATCACGGAAAGCTGTTGAACACCTTGAATGTGCAGATGTATATTTTGAATTCGCTGAACTCGTTTGGTCAAGAGCTATGTTGAGGATGTCTGTCTGTCTGTCCGTAAAGCATCAACACTTGCGAAAGGTAAACTTCTGTCACGTTAAATAAGACATTGGCTATTTTATCCATGATATCTCCAGTAATTAAGACCGTTAAACCGCAACATTTCCACAGCCATCTTAGCCCCACATACAACATCCAACTGTAATATATAACCCGAAGCTCACTCTTAGGCTAACCGTATAACATCTAACAATGATCTGTAACTCCAAGATACCCGTTAGAATCTACATATGACATCTAACAGTGATCTGTAACTCCAAGATACCCGTTAGAATCTACATATGACATCTAACAGTGAACTATAACTCGAAGATCCCCGTTAGAATCCACATATAACATCCAAGAGTGATTAATAACTCGTAGATCTCTGTAACAATCCACATATAACACCCAACAGTGATCTCTAACTCGTAGATCTCTGTAACAATCCACATATAACACCCAACAGTGATCTCTAACTCGTAGATCTCTGTAACAATCCACATATAACACCCAACAGTGATCTCTAACTCGTAGATCTCTGTAACAATCCACATATAACACCCAACAGTGATCTCTAACTCGTAGATCTCTGTAACAATCCACATATAACACCCAACAGTGATCTCTAACTCGTAGATCTCTGTAACAATCCACATATAACACCCAACAGTGATCTCTAACTCGTAGATCTCTGTAACAATCCACATATAACACCCAACAGTGATCTCTAACTCGTAGATCTCTGTAACAATCCACATATAACACCCAACAGTGATCTCTAACTCGTAGATCTCTGTAACAATCCACATATAACACCCAACAGTGATCTCTAACTCGTAGTTCTCTGTAACAATCCACATATAACACCCAACAGTGATCTCTAACTCGTAGATCTCTGTAACAATCCACATATAACACCCAACAGTGATCTCTAACTCGTAGATCTCTGTAACAATTCACATATAACACCCAACAGTGATCTATTACTTAAAGATCCCCGTCAGAATCCACATATAACATCCAACAGTGATCTGTAAAGAGAAGAGCACTCTTAGATTCCACACTGTAATATGTGTGGCCTGTAATGACTATAATCTCTCTCTCTCTCTCTCTCT
Organism: Cepaea nemoralis; assembly: GCA_014155875.1. Lineage (NCBI taxonomy): Eukaryota > Metazoa > Mollusca > Gastropoda > Stylommatophora > Helicidae > Cepaea > Cepaea nemoralis. The sequence goes on along the minus strand of JACEFZ010009864.1, from coordinate 400,428 downwards.
CTCTCTCTCTCTCTCTCTCTCTCTCTCTCTCTCTCTCTCTCTCTCTCCCTCTCTCTCTCGCTCTCTTTCTCTCTCTCTCTCTCTTTATCTCTATAAACTCGTTTATCTCTCTGTCTCTATAAACTCGTTCATCTCTCTATCTCTATACAATCGTTTATCTCTCTGTCTCTATAAACTCATTCATCTCTCTGTCTATATAAACGTGTTCATCTCTCTGTCCCTATAAATTTATTCATTTTTCGGTCTCTATACACTCGTTCATCTCTCTGTCTCTATACACTAGTTCATCTCTCTGTCTCTATACACTAGTTCATCTCTCTGTCTCTATACACTAGTTCATCTCTCTGTCTCTATACACTCGTTCATCTCTCTGTCTCTATACACTCGTTCATCTCTCTGTCTCTATACACTAATTCATCTCTCTGTCTCCATACACTAGTTCATCTCTCTGTCTCTATACACTCATTCATCTCTCTGTCTCTATACACTAGTTCATCTCTCTGTCTCTATACACTCGTTCATCTATCTGTCTCTACACACTCGTTAATCTCTCTGTCTATATACACTCATTCATCTCTCTGTCTCTATTCACTCGTTAAAATCTCTGTCTCTATACACTCGTTAATCTCTCTGTCTCTATATACTCATTCATCTCTCTGTCTCTATACACTCGTTCATCTCTCTGTCTCTATACACTCATTCATCTCTCTGTCTCTATACACTCGTTAAAATCTCTGTCTCTATACACTCGTTAATCTCTCTGTCTCTATATACTCATTCATCTCTCTGTCTCTATACACTCGTTCATCTCTCTGTCTCTATACACTCGTTCATCTATCTGTCTCTATACACTCGTTCATCTCTCTGTCTCTATACATTCGTTCATCTCTCTGTCTCTATACACTCGTTCATCTCTCTGTCTCTATACACTCGTTCATCTCTCTGTCTCTATAAACTCGTTCATCTCTCTGTTTCTATACACTCGTTCATCTCTCTGTCTCTATACACCCATTCATCTCTCTGTCTCTATAAACTCGTTCATCTCTCTTTCTCTATAAACTCGTTCATCTCTCTGTTTCTATACACTTGTTCATCTCTCTGTCTCTATACACTCATTCATCTCTCTGTCTCTATACACTCATTCATCTCTCTATCTCTGTACACTCATTCATCTCTCTGTATCTATAAACTCGTTCATCTCTCTGTTTCTATACACTAATTCATCTCTCTGTCTCTATGCACTGGTTCATCTTTCTGTCTCTATACACTGGTTCATCTCTCTGTCTCTATACACTGGTTTATCTCTCTATCTCTATACACTGGTTTATCTCTCTATCTCTATACACTGGTTCATCTCTCTGTCTCTATACACTCGTTTATCTCTGGCTCTTTAAACTCGTTTATCTCTCTGTCTCTAAAAACTCGTTTATATCTCTGTCTCTATAAACTCGTTTATCTCTATGTCTTTATAAACACGTTTATCTCTCGGTCTCTTTACACTCTTTTATCTCTCTGTCTCTATAAACGCGTGTATCTCTATGTCTCTATAAACTCGTTTATCTTTCTGTCTCTATAAACTCGTTTATCTCTGAAATCGGAGTTCAGCATGGCCGAATGGATAAGAGCGTTCGTTCTTAAACATCCGGTGTGCTGATGCCGAGGTAGCGGGTTCAACACTTAACACTGGTCAGGTGAATTAAAATGTTGACTTCTTGTCCTTGACTTGGGGACGTAAGTTACATGTATCTCTGAAGTCGGAGTGGGTTTGCCAGATGGCGATGGACACTGGTAATAGGGAAAGTTAATCCACACGCATAAATCTGCCTTGTGCACTAGAAGAAGCGGCACGTATACGGATTATACGCGAGTTCAAACGGAGAAAACGAAAAACAAAAACATCTCTCACACCCACTCGTGATCTCTTACTATCCAATCTCTCTGTCTTTCTAATTTATGTATATCTAATCGCTTTAGTTCTACAATCTTTATATTTATCTATTATCTCTTTAATCTCCTCCCTCTAATGACACAATCTGATCCTCTGCCTAAATGTATTATTTTGTCTCACTATAACTCCCAGTCTTTCTAAGCTCTCATTGTCGCACGTGTTATCATATTCTCTCTGTGGTTTCTGAGGAAAATGCAAAGAATATCATGGACAGACAGAAAAACCAGGACCAAGTCCTACAAAAAACAAATGAAAACCGTAAACTGGTTAGAGAAATTAGACACAGACAGTCACAATGTTTTGGTCACGTTATGAAAAGAAATAAATTGGAGAACTTGGTGGCAACTTGCAGGGTCGAGAGGAAGAGAACAAGGGGAAGGCAGAGAAGTAAATATCTAGATGGTTTGCCCATGTCGTATGGTCGAGACAAGAACACTGAGCTGATCCATGACTCTGGTGATAGGGTGAGATGGCGAATCATGACCGCCCACGCTTATCGGCATGGCACATGATGAACGAATCTCGTTCTACCACGTCCACTTTAGGACACTTGAACCCATATATCTCCATTATCTCTCTATTCAACGCTATGTGAGTGCGTCTTGTCTGTTCGTCCACTCCTCCCTTTATCTCTCGATCCTTCATTTATGTTTGTTGATTGCCTCTATGTGTCTATCTGTAGTTTTCCCTGTTAGTCTGTTTAAACCAACCGATGTCATCAATCACTATATCCCTGTTGTTATAACACCTGATCGAGGACTTCTAAAGGTCCCACTTTAGCAATATGATTACTTGGTCTAATGAATTTACTCAGCACTATTGCATTTTGTGTAACACTGGTGCCACGCTAATTTCCGCATGTGAGCCTACAGCACTGACGAGTACTGCATATAGACACGCATTAGACTAACTACTTTGTTCTCTCTCCGTAGTTGCCGCAGGGGACATAATACAAAAATGATATTAATTACAGTCCCGTGGCTAAAAGCAGAAAAATCATTAAGGCATTACAGGCAGTGTGAGAAAGCACTGTCATTATTTGGAACGATAGAGTAGCAATGCTGTGAGAGGGAAATGTAATAGTTAGCAAATAGAACATGTATTTCACTTACAGTCAGTCTTCTTATCTAAAAAAATCTACAAAAGAGTTACTCTACAAATGATATTCTCTATCACAGATCTACTCCACTAATCATTTTCTCTACCATAAATCTCCACAACCAATCATCTCCACTACAAATAATCTCCCCTATTATAATCTCATCTAACAATAGTCTTTCCTAGCAATAATCTCCTGTACCAATAATCTCCACTACCAATAATCTCCTCTACCAATGATCTTCACTACCAATAATCATTCCCAGCATTAATCTCCTCTACCAATAACCTTTCCCAGCAATAATCTCCTCTACAAATGATCTTCACTACCAATAATCGTTCCCAACAATGATCGCCTCTACCAATAATCTCTTCTACCAATAATCTCCTCAACCAATACTCACCTCTACCAATAACCTCCGCTACCAATAATCTCCACTACCAATAATCTCCTCTACCAATGATATCCACTACCAATAATCTTTCCCAGCATTAGTCTCCTCTACCAATAATCTCCTCTACCAATAATCTCCTCTACCAATAATCTCCTCTACTAATAATCTTCTATACCAATATTCTCCTCTACCAATAATCTCCACTACCAATTATCTCCTCTGCCAATGATCGTCACTACAAATAATCTCCTCTACCAATGATCTTCACTACCAATAATCTTTCCCAGCAATAATCTCCTCTACTAATGACCTTCACTACCAATAATCTTTCCCAGCAATGAGCTCCTCTACCAATAATCTCCTTTACCAATAATCTCAACTACCAATAGTCTTTCAGAGTAATAATCTTCTCTACCAAACATCTAATCTACCAATAATCTCCTCTACCAATAATCTCCTCTACTAATAATCTCCACTACTAATAATCTTCTATACCAATAATCTCTTCTACCAATAATCTCTTCTACCAATAATCTCCTCTACCAGTAATCTCCTCAATCAGTAATCTCCTCTACAAGTAATCTCCTCTACCAGTAATTGCCTCTAAAAATAATCTCCTCTAACACTAATCTCCTCTAACAATAATCTCATGTACCGATAATCTCCTCTACCACTAATTTTTTCTATTAACAATCTCCTCTATCAGCTATCCCATCTACAAATAATCTAATCTACCAATAACCTCCTCTACCAATAATCTTCTGTACAAAAGATCTCTTCTACCAATAATGGTCACTACCAATTATCTCCTCTGCCAATGATCTTCACTACCAATAATCGCCATTAACAATAGTCTCCTCTACCAATCATCTTTCCCAGCAATAATCTCCTCTACAAATGATCTTCACTACCAATAGTCTTTCACAACAATGATCTCCTCTACCAATAATCTCCTCTAAAAATAATCTCCTCTACCAATAATCTCATCTTCAAATAATCTCCTCTACCAAAAATATCCACAACCAATAAACTATTGTACCAATAATCTCATCCACCTTTAATCTCCTCTACCAATAATCTCCACCACCAATAATATCCTAACCAATAATCTTCTTTACCTATAATCTCCTCTGCAAATAATCTACTCTACCAATAATCTCCTTTACCAGAAATCTTCTCTACCAATAATCTCTTCTACAAATAATCTCCTAAACCTATAAACACCTCTATCAATAATTTCCTCTACCAATAATCTCCTCTACCAATAATCTCAGCTAACAATAATATCCTATACCAATAATCTTCTCTACTAACAATCTCCTCTACCAATAATCTCCTTTACCAATATTCTCCTCTAACAATTCTCTCCTCTACCAATAGTCTCTTCTGCCAATAATCTCCTCTGTCAATGATTATCTCTGTCAATGAGCTTCTCTACCAATAATCTCCTCTACCAAAAAATTCTCCTCTACTAATAATCTCCTCTAACCAATAATCCCCTCTGCCAATAATCTCTTCTACCAATAACCTCTTCTACCAATAGTCTCCTCTACCAATAATCTCCTCTGTCAATGATTATTCCTGTCAATAATCTTCTCTGCCAATAATCTCCTCTACCAATAATTTTCTCTACCAATAATCTCCTCTGCCAATGATTATTTCTGTCAATGATATTCTCTACCAATAATCTCCTCTACCAATACACCCGTCTACCAATAATCTCCTCTACCAATAATCTCCTCTACCAATAATTCTCTATACCAATAATCTCCTCTACTAATAATCTCCTCTACCAATAATCTCCTGTACCAATAAATCTCCTCTACCAATGATCTCCTCAACCAATAATCTCCTTTACCAATAATCTCCTCTACCAATAATCTCCTCTACCAATAATCTCGTCTACCTGTAATCTCCTCTACCAATAATCTCTTGTACCAATAATCTCCTATACCAATAATTTCCTCTACTAATAATCTCGTATACCAATAATCTCCTCTACCAATAATCTCCTCTACCAATAATCTCTTCTACCAATAATCTCATCTGCCAATAATCTCTTCTACCAATAATCTCCTCTACTAATAATCTCCTCTACCAATAATCTCTTCTATCAATAATCTCTTCTATCAATAATCTCCTCTACCAATAATCTCCTCTACCAATAATCTCCTCTACCAATAATCTCTTCTACCAATAATCTCCTGTACCAATAATCTCCTGTACCAATAATCTCCTCTACCAATAATCTCCTATACCAATAATCTCCTCTACCAATAGTCTCCTCTACCAATAATCTCCTCTATTAATGATCTCTTCTACCATTTATCCCTTCTCCGACGATCTTCATGATACTTTTATTGTGCTGACATAAATGCACCCATTCCTATTAATTGTTTCTGAAAGAAAACAAGCGAAAATTGTTTCAAAGGACCCAGAAATAGTAAAGTGAATGTAGTCGTATGACAAATCCTGTGATGTACTATGTATCCCATGACAGATCCTGTGATGTGCTATGTATCCCATGACAGTTTCTGTGATGTACTATGTATCCCATGACAGTTTCTGTGATGTACTATGTATCCCCTGAAGATCTTGACATGAAATTGGTGACTAGCTCACGTCTTCGTTGCCCCTCCTTGCAATACATTTAAAGCATTTTTTAAATACATGTTGTAGTATACGTAGCCTATTTTATAAAGACGGGTAGATGTCAGAAACGCATTATTTCCGATAGAAATCCTGACACTGATCGTTCTCCTTTGTGTCAGGTATTAGTCAGATATGACTAAGCTACCGTATAACAGTAGACGGTACTACCTGCTTTCTGTTAGCGCCGAACGTTGGGTGGCGCTTACCAAACCCGACACCCCACATTGTGCCAACGGCTTCGGGTTGAAGAGCGCAATTGGGAGGGTACAAGCCTTACCCTGGTGCGAGGAAATGCAAGCTAAAGACAAAATGTCATGGCAGGGCAGACCAGGCCCTAAGCCTTGGTTGGCGACTGGTCTAGGATTGAAGCTCCGACAGGCGGACAGTTAGAGCATTGCTTTGCTGATCCGGCAGCTTCTGCAGCTTGTCTTGTTCCAGATGTAGGGGTGTTACCTTTCCTCTGGAGTGAACTAGGCAGGCCGAGAGAGGGATCATGCTGCATGGGCAACACATGATCTCTATATTTTAGCCCAGGCTTTGTGCTATGGAGAGGCAATAACTCCATCCCTTGTCTTAACTCATTTGCATTCTCCAATGCTTGCTCTGAATTTGGTTTAACAATTAGCAAAAAGAAGACTGAGATTATGTCACAAGGTGCACATGGGTACCGTCAATCTTTATTGACGACGCCGAACTAGAGTTGGTAGACCATTTTACATATCTAGGATCAGTGGTAAATAGCAAATTATCCCTAGATCAGGAAATCAACATCCGGATTGGTAAGGCAGCAACAACAATGAACAGGTTAAGAAAAAGATTCCGGGAGAACAGGAAGCTTACTGCAAAAACAAAAGTCCTTGTCTATCAAGCCTGTGTCCTTAGTACTCTTCTTTATGGCAGTGAAACCTGGACAACTTACTCACACCAAGAGAAACATTTAAACAGCTTTCATATCCGGTGTCTGCGAAGAATTCTTGGTATTAAATGGCAAGACAAAATCACAAATACTGAAGTATTGGAAAGATCAGGTTGTGTGACAGTTTATTCCATGCTCAGTCTTCGTAGACTTAGAATAGATGGATAGGACATCTTAGGAGGATGGATGATGGTAGAATACCAAAGGACATCTTTTTTGGTGAATTACAGATGGGTAAGAGATCTCAGGGTCGGCCTCTACTGCGATACAAAGATGTGTGTAAGTGGGACATGATTGATATAGGCATTGACAATGCACATTGGGAGCAAGTCGCCGCTGAACGTGTTGCATGGAGGGCAAACATCAGAAATGGAATAAAGACAAAGGATACAATTATTGCAGATAAGTCACACACCGAGCGTTTGAGACGTAAGATTGTGCATGATGGTGGAAATGACCACGTGTTCACATGCACCCACTGTGAACGGACATTTACAGCGCAATTTGGCCTTATCAGTCACATTCGCTACTGCTATAGGTAAAAGTTATTATGCCTTTTTAAAGCACAAACTATCATCTGTCAAGACGGCAAGGTGCCAATAAATGAATGATCGTTCTTGAATTGGGGTCATTGTGTTTAGTATATCTAGTCACTAACCGCCGGCTTCGTGGCTTAGAGGTTATGACTTTTCTCCGTAATCTCGTATACTCTCGTAGGTAACGTGATGACGGTGAGAATCAGTGGTGGTTCGAATCGCATCGATAATTTACAGGGTATGTAAGCCGGCCGCTCAAAATGCAATGGCAAAATACTAAGCGTAATCTTGCCAAGAGATCAACATACAGCTGAGAGATGCTGGTGTTGACAGCGATGTCCTGTAAAAGGATATGCCCAAAAAAAATGTCACTAACCGCCATTCCCATGACTCAGGGGTATTAACAACATGTTAAGTTAGAGATACATGGTATAGATGCTAATGAGAAGGTGAGACTGTAATTCCCAGACTGGTTTCATAACCTTTGTATAAGCTGCTTCTTTCCTTCAACCGATTAAGTGCTATGGGATGATTCATTGTCTTAAGCGACTTGCTGTATCTGCAGTGGGCTTATATACAGTAGGTTTCCAAGCAGCCCCCTTTAATTTGGTATATAATACAACACGCCTACTACCATATCAACCACTTTAAACTCAACACTGTGCTCGCCTAAGTCACCCCATAAGGACAACAATCACCTTCGGATTAATAAGCCTGTTAAGGTAAAACTGTGGGCAGCTGCGTTTGCCGCTGATTCATCTCCTTTGCCAATAATCACTTCAACTATCAATCTGAGCCGGTGATGGACCCTACTATAACTTCTACTTGAGGTTGAACGGGGTAGGGGTAATGGTAGAGTCGAATAGAATCGAACACTGTGACACACCGCTACGTCCCATTTCCCGGCATCCTTGTGTGATTAGTCCTAACCTACATTTTGTTTAGCACTGAATCTGTTAATGTCAACACTCTCTGGCTAAGGGGTTACAAACGCGATTCGCAAACTCGCATACCGCATATTAAGCTGCGGGCGAGTCTTTCATACAATGGTGTGAGTGCCGAATGTTCAGAAAGCAGTGGCAAACTACTGAGCGTAAACTTGCCAAGAAATCACAAATAGTAGAACAATGTTGGGGTTGACTACGACGTCCTGTAAATGATGTATTTTCTAAGAGAGTCGCTATAAAACATGACTATTGTATGTGCCTAAAATCGTATTGGACATATATGTTGCTGAAAATATTTGTAAAACCAATCTGTAGTTGGTGGTTGATATGGTCACTAGCTCACCTGCCTCCATTACTACCAAGACAGTTCCTGGTACCCGGTTTATGTCGGGTCAATCCGGGAGCCGGAGTACACTAATACAATGTTGAATCTGCCCCGATGCAAATCGAACTCTTGATCACCGGGCGACAAGCGAGTATCTAGCCACTTCGCTGCCGTAGTTCACTCACTTTTACTTTGGTGCAATTCTAACCCCACCCTGCTCACAAAGGAACGCAGAGTAGTTAACGATGTAACAGTGCGGTCAGTAAAGACGTTTAGTTTAGTGGACGGATCAACATCACGGCACACGGGTGCACCCCATAAGTGCTCCATTCTCCTCCTAACTTAAACCTGAGTCTGGAGAAACTCAGCTATTTTCATGAGCTCCGTAGCACCGGCGAGGATCCTGAAATACTTTTGGTAGATTCTTAACTCGAAATTTTAGGCTACTCTCTTTTGATTTCCAACTGCCAAGGGATTTTTTACGTGCACAACAATATACACGAGCGTCCGATCTCACTACCCAGAGACCAGGGGAAATTTATTACTAGAAGTCCACGAGAAAAACTCCCGGCATCACTGGGATGCTTGAACCCGGGACCTCCAGGTGGACTCGAGGCGGACACCATACCTCGAGACCACGCAGCCCCCTGGTCAGTAAAGAGAGTTAATTCTCACTACAAACCATTGACCGAGTTCATATTAGTTATGTCCTCTATATGCTATCGGCTAATGCGATGAAAACCTGCTGACATTACAGACAGCAACTTAATGTAAACCCTCTAATGGTTAACGTTCTTACACTTGTCATTTTTTCCCATCAATGTTGCTACTTAACCAGGTAACATGAGTTCTTTAATTTTATTTTATAAGTTACAAGTTGTCTGTGCTAAGTAAGCATGTTATGTGCTTAATGTTTCCTTGATTTTCATTCCAAATAAAGGCCGTCAGTGCCCCTTTCATTCAACAATGTTGTTTTATAAAGCTGAAAGATGTTGCTGTCTTTTTAAAAATTGTATTTCCTATAGTTAATATGGAATTAAACCTATGTTGAAATAACTCGCTAGATAAATAAGAAAATATTTTGTGGAGAGTTTGTTTAGTGATAAAATAAAAACGCTGCATATTGAATAATTAGTTCATATCAGGAAGAAAAGTTAACCATTTTTAGGTTGATTGATTGATTGACTGATTGATTGATTTAAGAACCGACATCACAGCATTCGGGGCATTCCCATAAGCGCTCCGTCCCCATCCTCAGCAGCCAGCGAAGAGTTCCAACCCCAATAGTACCAGTAGCAATCTGATTATATGTGTTGTTTGATAAACTGTATCCAGGAGAATTGTTGGTTGATAAATTGTATCCAGGAGTATTGTTGGTTGATAAATTGTATCCAGGAGTATTGTTGTTTGATAAATTGTATCCAGGAGTATTGTTGTTTGGTAAATTGTATCCAGGAGTATTTTTGGTTGATAAATTGTATACAGGAGCATTGTTGGTTTATAAATTGTAGCCATTAGTATTGTTGGTTGATAAATTGTATCCAGGAGTATTGTTGTTTGATAAATTGTATCCAGGAGTATTGTTGTTTGGTAAATTGTATCCAGGAGTATTTTTGGTTGATAAATTGTATACAGGAGCATTGTTGGTTTATAAATTGTAGCCATTAGTATTGTTGGTTGATAAATTGTATCCAGGAGTATTGTTGGTTGATAAATTGTATCCAGGAGTATTGTTGATTGATAAATTGTATCCAAGAGTATTTTTGGTTAATACCTTCTGTTAAAGAGTATTGTTTTTTGATAAATTGTCTCCAGTATTATTGTAGTTTGAAAGATTGTATCCAGGAGTATTCTTTGTTGATAATATGTATCCAGGATTATTATTGTTTGAAAAAATTGTATACAGAAGTATTGTTGGTTGATACATTGTGTCCAGGAGTATTGTTAGTTGATAAATGTGTCCAGGAGTAGTGTTGCTTAATAAATTTAACAACGAGTATTGTTTGTTGATACAGTTAACCAGACTAGTGTTCGTGTATTAATTTATCTAGGAGTAGTGTTGTTTGGTAAATATGTCCAGGAGTAGTGTTGTTTGGTAAATATGTCCAGGAGTAGTGTTGTTTGATAAATGTGTCCAGAAGTAGTGTTGTTTGATAAATATGTCCAGAAGTAGTGTTGTTTGATAAATGTGTCCAGAAGTAGTGTTGTTTGGTAAATATGTCCAGGAGTAGTGTTGTTTGATAAATGTGTCCAGAAGTAGTGTTGTTTGATAAATATGTCCAGGAGTAGTGTTGTTTGATAAATGTGTCCAGGAGTAGTGTTGTTTGATAAATATGTCCAGAAGTAGTGTTGTTTGATAAATATGTCCAGGAGTAGTGTTGTTTGATAAATGTGTCCAGAAGTAGTGTTGTTTGATAAATGTGTCCAGAAGTAGTGTTGTTTGGTAAATATGTCCAGGAGTAGTGTTGTTTGATAAATGTGTCCAGAAGTAGTGTTGTTTGGTAAATATGTCCAGGAGTAGTGTTGTTTGATAAATGTGTCCAGAAGTAGTGTTGTTTGATAAATGTGTCCAGAAGTAGTGTTGTTTGATAAATATGTCCAGAAGTAGTGTTGTTTGATAAATGTGTCCAGAAGTAGTGTTGTTTGGTAAATATGTCCAGGAGTAGTGTTGTTTGATAAATGTGTCCAGAAGTAGTGTTGTTTGATAAATATGTCCAGGAGTAGTGTTGTTTGATAAATATGTCCAGAAGTAGTGTTGTTTGATAAATGTGTCCAGAAGTAGTGTTGTTTGGTAAATATAACCAGAAGTAGTGTTGTTTGATAAATGTGTCCAGGAGTAGTGTTGTTTGATAAATATGTCCATGAGTAGTGTTGTTTGATAAATATGTCCAGAAGTAGTGTTGTTTGATAAATGTGTCCAGAAGTAGTGTTGTTTGGTAAATATAACCAGAAGTAGTGTTGTTTGATAAATGTGTCCAGGAGTAGTGTTGTTTGATAAATATGTCCATGAGTAGTGTTGTTTGATAAATATGTCCAGAAGTAGTGTTGTTTGATAAATGTGTCCAGAAGTAGTGTTGTTTGATAAATATGTACAGTAGTAGTGTTGTTTGATAAATGTGTCCAGAAGTAGTGTTGTTTGGTAAATATGTCCAGGAGTAGTGTTGTTTGATAAATGTGTCCATGAGTAGTGTTGTTTGATAAATATGTCCAGGAGTAGTGTTGTTTGATAAATGTGTCCAGAAGTAGTGTTGTTTGGTAAATGTGTCCAGAAGTAGTGTTGTTTGGTAAATATGTCCAGGAGTAGTGTTGTTTGATAAATGTGTCCAGGAGTAGTGTTGTTTGATAAATATGTCCAGAAGTAGTGTTGTTTGATAAATGTGTCCAGGAGTAATGTTGTTTGATAAATATGTCCAGAAGTAGTGTTGTTTGATAAATGTGTCCAGAAGTAGTGTTGTTTGGTAAATATGTCCAGAAGTAGTGTTGTTTGATAAATGTGTCCAGGAGTAATGTTGTTTGATAAATATGTCCAGAAGTAGTGTTGTTTGATAAATGTGTCCAGAAGTAGTGTTGTTTGGTAAATATGTCCAGAAGTAGTGTTGTTTGATAAATGTGTCCAGGAGTAGTGTTGTTTGATAAATATGTCCATGAGTAGTGTTGTTTGATAAATATGTCCAGAAGTAGTGTTGTTTGATAAATGTGTCCAGAAGTAGTGTTGTTTGGTAAATATGTCCAGGAGTAGTGTTGTTTGATAAATGTGTCCAGGAGTAGTGTTGTTTGATAAATGTGTCCAGGAGTAGTGTTGTTTGATAAATATGTCCAGGAGTAGTGTTGTTTGATAAATATGTCCAGGAGTAGTGTTGTTTGATAAATGTGTCCAGGAGTAGTGTTGTTTGATAAATGTGTCCAGGAGTAGTGTTGTTTGATAAATGTGTCCAGGAGTAGTGTTGTTTGATAAATATGTCCAAGAGTAGTGTTGTTTGATAAATATGTCCAGAAGTAGTGTTGTTTGATAAATGTGTCCAGGAGTAATGTTGTTTGATAAATATGTCCAGAAGTAGTGTTGTTTGATAAATGTGTCCAGAAGTAGTGTTGTTTGATAAATATGTCCAGAAGTAGTGTTGTTTGATAAATGTGTCCAGGAGTAGTGTTGTTTGATAAATGTGTCCAGAAGTAGTGTTGTTTGATAAATGTGTCCAGAAGTAGTGTTGTTTGGTAAATATGTCCAGAAGTAGTGTTGTTTGATAAATGTGTCCAGGAGTAGTGTTGTTTGATAAATATGTCCAGGAGTAGTGTTGTTTGATAAATATGTCCAGAAGTAGTGTTGTTTGATAAATGTGTCCAGAAGTAGTGTTGTTTGATAAATATGTCCAGTAGTAGTGTTGTTTGATAAATGTGTCCAGAAGTAGTGTTGTTTGGTAAATATGTCCAGGAGTAGTGTTGTTTGATAAATGTGTCCAGAAGTAGTGTTGTTTGATAAATGTGTCCAGAAGTAGTGTTGTTTGATAAATATGTCCAGGAGTAGTGTTGTTTGATAAATATGTCCAGGAGTAGTGTTGTTTGATAAATGTGTCCAGAAGTAGTGTTGTTTGATAAATGTGTCCAGAAGTAGTGTTGTTTGATAAATATGTCCAGAAGTAGTGTTGTTTGATAAATATGTCCAGGAGTAGTGTTGTTTGATAAATGTGTCCAGAAGTAGTGTTGTTTGATAAATGTGTCCAGGAGTAGTGTTGTTTGATAAATGTGTCCAGAAGTAGTGTTGTTTGATAAATATGTCCAGGAGTAGTGTTGTTTGATAAATATGTCCAGGAGTAGTGTTGTTTGATAAATGTGTCCAGAAGTAGTGTTGTTTGATAAATGTGTCCAGAAGTAGTGTTGTTTGGATAAATATGTCCAGAAGTAGTGTTGTTTGATAAATGTGTCCAGGAGTAGTGTTGTTTGATAAATATGTCCAGGAGTAGTGTTGTTTGATAAATGTGTCCAGAAGTAGTGTTGTTTGATAAATATGTCCAGAAGTAGTGTTGTTTGATAAATGTGTCCAGGAAGTAGTGTTGTTTGATAAATGTGTCCAGAGTAGTGTTGTTTGATAAATAGTGTCCAGAGTAGTGTTGTTTGATAAATGTGTCCAGGAAGTAGTGTTGTTTGATAATATGTGTCCAGGAAGTAGTGTTGTTTGATAAATAGTGTCCAGAAGTATGTTGTTTGATAAATATGTCCAGAGTAGTGTTGTTTGATAAATGTGTCCAGGAGTAGTGTTGTTTGATAAATATGTCCAGAAGTAGTGTTGTTTGATAAATGTGTCCAGAAGTAGTGTTGTTTGGTAAATATGTCCAGAAGTAGTGTTGTTTGATAAATGTGTCCAGGAGTAATGTTGTTTGGTAAATATGTCCAGAGTAGTGTTGTTTGATAAATGTGTCCAGAAGTAGTGTTGTTTGATAAAATGTGTCCAGGAGTAGTGTTGTTTGATTAAATATGTCCAGGAGTAGTGTTGTTTGATAAATGTGTCCAGAAGTAGTGTTGTTGGTAAATATGTCCAGAAGTAGTGTTGTTTGATAAATGTGTCCAGGAAGTAGTGTTGTTTGATAAATATGTCCAGAAGTAGTGTTGTTTGATAAATGTGTCCAGAAGTAGTGTTGTTTGATAAATATGTCCATGGAGTAGTGTTGTTTGATAAATGTGTCCAGAAGTAGTGTTGTTTGATAAATGTGTCCAGAAGTAGTGTTGTTTGATAAATATGTCCAGTAGTAGTGTTGTTTGATAAATGTGTCCAGAAGTAGTGTTGTTTGATAAATATGTCCAGGAGTAGTGTTGTTTGATAAATGTGTCCAGGAGTAGTGTTGTTTGGATAAATGATGTCCAGGAAGTAGTGTTGTTTGATAAATATGTCCAGGAGTAGTGTTGTTTGATAAATATGTCCCGAAGTAGTGTTGTTTTGATAATTATGTCCAGGAAGTAGTGTTGTTTGATAAATGTGTCCAGAAGTAATGTTGTTTGATAAATGTGTCCAGGAGTAGTGTTGTTTGATAAATGTGTCCAGAGTAGTGTTGTTTGATAAATGTGTCCAGAAGTAGTGTTGTTTGATAAATGTGTCCAGGAGTAATGTTGTTTGATAAATATTGTCCAGAGTAGTGTTGTTTGATAAATGTGTCCAGGAGTAGTGTTGTTTTTTTTTTGGTAAATATGTCCAGAAGTAGTGTTGTTTGATAAATGTGTCCAGGAAGTAATGTTGTTTGATAAATAGTGTCCAGAAGTAGTGTTGTTTGATAATGTGTCCAGAAGTAGTGTTGTTTGGTAAATGTGTCCAGAAGTAGTGTTGTTTGATAAATGTGTCCAGGAGTAGTGTTGTTTGATAAATGTGTCCAGAGTAGTGTTGTTTGATAAATATGTCCAGAAGTAGTGTTGTTTGATAAATGTGTCCAGAAGTAGTGTTGTTTGATAAATATGTCCAGGAGTAGTGTTGTTTGATAAATGTGTCCAGAAGTAGTGTTGTTTGATAAATATGTCCAGGAGTAGTGTTGTTTGATAAATATGTCCAGAAGTAGTGTTGTTTGATAAATGTGTCCAGAAGTAGTGTTGTTTGATAAATATGTCCAGGAGTAGTGTTGTTTGATAAATATGTCCAGAGTAGTGTTGTTTGATAAATGTGTCCAGGAGTAGTGTTGTTTGATAAATGTGTCCAGGAGTAGTGTTGTTTGATAAATGTGTCCAGAAGTAGTGTTGTTTGATAAATGTGTCCAGGAGTAGTGTTGTTTGATAAATATGTCCAGAAGTAGTGTTGTTTGATAAATGTGTCCAGAAGTAGTGTTGTTTGATAAATATGTCCAGAAGTAGTGTTGTTTGATAAATGTGTCCAGGAGTAATGTGTTTGATAAATATGTCCAGATAAGTAGTGTTGTTTGATAAATGTGTCCAGAAGTAGTGTTGTTTGAGTAAATATGTCCAGAAGTAGTGTTGTTTGATAAATGTGTCCAGTAAGTAGTGTGTTTGATAATGTGTCCATGAAGTAGTGTTGTTTGATAAATATGTCCAGAAGTAGTGTTGTTTGATAAATGTGTCCAGAAGTAGTGTTGTTTGATAATATGTCCAGTAGTAGTGTTGTTTGATAAATGTGTCCAGAAGTAGTGTTGTTTGGTAAATATGTCCAGGAGTAGTGTTGTTTGATAAATGTGTCCAGGAGTAGTGTTGTTTGATAAATATGTCCAGAAGTAGTGTTGTTTGATAAATATGTCCAGAGTAGTGTTGTTTGATAAATAGTGTCCAGAGTAGTGTTGTTTGATAAATGTGTCCAGAAGTAGTGTTGTTTGATAAATGTGTCAGGAGTAATGTTGTTTGATAATATGTCCAGAAGTAGTGTTGTTTGATAAAGTGTCCAGAGTAGTGTTGTTTGGTAAATATGTCCAGGGAGTAGTGTTGTTTGATAAATGTGTCCAGAAGTAATGGTTGTTTGGTAATATGTCCAGAAGTAGTGTTGTTTATAAATGTGTCCAGAAGTAGTGTTGTTTGGTAAATATGTCCAGGAGTAGTGTTGTTTGATAAATTGTCCAGAAGTAGTGTTGTTTGATAAATGTGTCCCAGGACGTAGTGTTGTTTGTATAATATGTCAGGAGTAGTGTGTGATAAATGTGTCCAGAAGTAGTGTTGTTGATAAATGTGTCCAGCAGTAGTGTTGTTTGATAAATATGTCCAGGAGTAGTGTTGTTTGATAAATGTGTCCAGAAGTAGTGCTGTTTGAGAAATGTGTACAGGAGTAGTGTTGTTTGATAAATATGTCCAGGAGTAGTGTTGTTTGATAAATGATGTCCAGAAGTAGTGGTTGTTTGATAATATGCTCCCAGAAGTAGTGTTGTTTGATAAATGTGTCCAGGAGTAGTGTTGTTTGATAAATGTGTCCAGAAGTAGTGTTGTTTGATAAATGTGTCCAGGAGTAGTGTTGTTTGATAAATGTGTCCAGAAGTAGTGTTGTTTGATAAATGTGTCCAGGAGTAGTGTTGTTTGATAAATGTGTCCAGGAGTAGTGTTGTTTGATAAATATGTCCAGAAGTAGTGTTGTTTGATAAATGTGTCCAGAAGTAGTGTTGTTTGATAAATATGTCCAGAAGTAGTGTTGTTTGATAAATGTGTCCAGGAGTAGTGTTGTTTGATAAATATGTCCAGAGTAGTGTTGTTTGATAAATGTGTCCAGAAGTAGTGTTGTTTGATAAATGTGTCCAGAAGTAGTGTTGTTTGATAAATATGTCCAGAAGTAGTGTTGTTTGATAAATGTGTCCAGGAGTAGTGTTGTTTGATAAATATGTCCAGGAGTAGTGTTGTTTGATAAATGTGTCCAGAAGTAGTGTTGTTTGATAAATGTGTCCAGAAGTAGTGTTGTTTGATAAATGTGTCCAGGAGTAGTTGTTGTTTGATAAATATGTCCAAGGAGTAGTGTTGTTTGATACATATGTTCCAGAAGTAGTGTGTTTGATAAATGTGTCCAGGAGTAATGTTGTTTGATAAATATGTCCAGAAGTAGTGTTGTTTGATAAATGTGTCCAGAAGTAGTGTTGTTTGGTAAATATGTCCAGAAGTAGTGTTGTTTGATAAATGTGTCCAGAGTAATGTTGGTTTGATAAATATTCCAAAGTAGTGTTGTTTGATAAATGTGTCCAGAAGTAGTGTTGTTGGGTAAATATGTCCAGAAGTAGTGTTGTTTGATAAATGTGTCCAGGAGTAGTGTTGTTTGATAAATAATGTCCATGAGTAGTGTTGTTTGATAAATATGTCCAGAAGTCAGTGTTGTTTGATAAATGTGTCAAGAAGTATGTTGTTTGATAAATATGTACAGTAGTAGTGTTGTTTGATAAATGTGTCCAGAAGTAGTGTTGTTTGGTAAATATGTCCAGGAGTAGTGTTGTTTGATAAATGTGTCCAGAAGTAGTGTTGTTTGATAAATGTGTCCAGAAGTAATGTTGTTTGATAAATATGTCCAGGAGTAGTGTTGTTTGATAAATATGTCCATAAGTAGTGTTGTTTGATAAATGTGTCCAGAAGTAGTGTTGTTTGATAAATGTGTCCAGGAGTAATGTTGTTTGGTAATATGTACAGAAGTAGTGTTGTTTGATAAATGTGTCCAGGAGTAGTGTTGTTTGGATAAATATGTCCAGTAAGTAGTGTTGTTTGATAAATGTGTCCAGAAGTAGTGTTGTTTGATAAATGTGTCCAGAAGTAAGTGTTGTTTGATAATATGTTCCAGGAGTAGTGTTGTTTGATAAATGTGTCCAGAAGTAGTGTTGTTTGATAATATGTCCAGAGTAGTGTTGTTTGGTAAATATGTCCAGAAGTAGTGTTGTTTGATAAATGTGTCCAGGAGTAGTGTTGTTTGATAAATATGTCCAGGAGTAGTGTTGTTTGATAAATGTGTCCAGAAGTAGTGTTGTTTGATAAATGTGTCCAGAAGTAGTGTTGTTTGCTAAATGTGTCCAAGAAGTATGTTGTTTGATAAATGTGTCCAGAAGTAGTGTTTGTTTGATAATATGTGTCCAGAGTAGTGTTGTTTGATAAATATGTCCAGGAGTAGGTTAGTGTTGTTGATAAATGTGTCCAGAAGTAGTGTTGTTTGATAAATGTGTCCAGAAGTAATGTTGTTTGATAAATATGTCCAGAGTAGTGTTGTTTGATAAATATGTCCAAGAGTAGTGTTGTTTGATAAATGTGTCCAGAAGTAGTGTTGTTTGATAAATGTGTCCAGGAGTAATGTTGTTTGGTAAATATGTACAGAAGTAGTGTTGTTTGATAAATGTGTCCAGGAGTAGTGTTGTTTGGTAAATATGTCCATAAGTAGTGTTGTTTGATAAATGTGTCCAGAAGTAGTGTTGTTTGATAAATGTGTCCAGAAGTAGTGTTGTTTGATAAATGTGTCCAGAAGTAGTGTTGTTTGATAAATGTGTCCAGAAGTAGTGTTGTTTGGTAAATATGTCCAGGAGTAGTGTTGTTTGATAAATGTGTCCAGAAGTAGTGTTGTTTGGTAAATATGTCCAGAAGTAGTGTTGTTTGATAAATGTGTCCAGGAGTAGTGTTGTTTGATAAATATGTCCATGAGTAGTGTTGTTTGATAAATAGTCCAGAAGTTAGGGTTGTTTGATAAATGTGTCCAGAAGTAGTGTTGTTTGATAAATATGTACAGTAGTAGTGTTTGTTTGATAAATGTGTCCAGAAGTAGTGTTGTTTGGTAAATATGTCCAGGAGTAGTGTTGTTTGATAAATGTGTCCAGAAGTAGTGTTGTTTGAGAAATGTGTCCAGGAGTAGTGTTGTTTGATAAATGTGTCCAGGAGTAGTGTTGTTTGATAAATATGTCCAGGAGTAGTGTTGTTTGATAAATGTGTCCAGAAGTAGTGTTGTTTGATAAATGTGTCCAGAAGTAATGTGTTTGATAAATATGTCCAGGAGTAGTGTTGTTGATAAATATGTCCAAGAGTAGTGTTGTTTGATAAATGTGTCCAGAAGTAGTGTGTTTGATAAATGTCGTCCAGGTAGTAATGTTGTTTGGTAAATATGTAACAGAAGTAATGTTGTTGATAAATGTGTCCAGGAGTAGTGTTGTTTGGTAAATATGTCCATAAGTAGTTGTTGTTTGAATAAATGTGTCCAGAAGTAGTGTTGTTTGATAAATGTGTCCAGAAGTAATGTTGTTTAGTAAATATGTCCAGGAGTAGTGTTGTGTGATAAATATGTCCAGGAGTAGTGTTGTTTGGTAAATATGTCCATAAGTAGTGCTGTTTGACAAATGTGTCCAGAAGTAATGTTGTGTGGTAAATATGTCCATAAGTAGTGCTGTTTGATAAATGTGTCCAGAAGTAGTGTTGTGTGATAAATATGTCCAGGAGTAGTGTTGTTTGATAAATGTGTCCAGGAGTAGTATTGTTTGATAAATATGTCCAGGAGTAGTGTTGTTTGATAAATATGTCCATAAGTAGTGTTGTTTGATAAATGTGTCCAGAAGTAGTGTTGTTTTATAAATATGTCCAGGAGTAGTGTTGTTTGGTAAATATGTCCATACGTAGTGTTGTTTGATAAATGTGTCCAGGAGTAGTGTTGTTTGATGTGATAAATGTGTCCAGGAGTAGTTCTGTTTGATAAATGTGTCCAGAAGTAGTGTTGTTTGATAAATGTGTCCAGGAGTAATGTTGTTTGATAAATATGTCCAGAAGTAGTGTTGTTTGATAAATGTGTCCAGAAGTAGTGTTGTTTGGTAAATATGTCCAGAAGTAGTGTTGTTTGATAAATGTGTCCAGGAGTAATGTTGTTTGATAAATATGTCCAGAAGTAGTGTTGTTTGATAAATGTGTCCAGAAGTAGTGTTGTTTGGTAAATATGTCCAGAAGTAGTGTTGTTTGATAAATGTGTCCAGGAGTAGTGTTGTTTGATAAATATGTCCATGAGTAGTGTTGTTTGATAAATATGTCCAGAAGTAGTGTTGTTTGATAAATGTGTCCAGAAGTAGTGTTGTTTGATAAATATGTACAGTAGTAGTGTTGTTTGATAAATGTGTCCAGAAGTAGTGTTGTTTGGTAAATATGTCCAGGAGTAGTGTTGTTTGATAAATGTGTCCAGAAGTAGTGTTGTTTGAGAAATGTGTCCAGGAGTAGTGTTGTTTGATAAATGTGTCCAGGAGTAGTGTTGTTTGTAAATATGTCCAGGAGTAGTGTTGTTTGATAAATGTGTCCAGAAGTAGTGTTGTTTGATAAATGTGTCCAGAAGTAATGTTGTTTGATAAATATGTCCAGGAGTAGTGTTGTTTGATAAATATGTCCAAGAGTAGTGTTGTTTGATAAATGTGTCCAGAAGTAGTGTTGTTTGATAAATGTGTCCAGGAGTAATGTTGTTTGGTAAATATGTACAGAAGTAGTGTTGTTTGATAAATGTGTCCAGGAGTAGTGTTGTTTGGTAAATATGTCCATAAGTAGTGTTGTTTGATAAATGTGTCCAGAAGTAGTGTTGTTTGATAAATGTGTCCAGAAGTAATGTTGTTTGGTAAATATGTCCATAAGTAGTGTTGTTTGATAAATGTGTCCAGAAGTAGTGTTGTTTGATAAATGTGTCCAGAAGTAATGTTGTTTGGTAAATATGTCCAGGAGTAGTGTTGTTTGATAAATGTGTCCAGAAGTAGTGTTGTTTGAGAAATGTGTCCAGGAGTAGTGTTGTTTGATAAATATGTCCAGGAGTAGTGTTGTTTGATACATGTGTCCAGAAGTAGTGTTGTTTGATAAATGTGTCCAGAAGTAGTGTTGTTTGATAAATGTGTCCAGGAGTAGTGTTGTTTGATAAATGTGTCCAGAAGTAGTGTTGTTTGATAAATGTGTCCAGGAGTAGTGTTGTTTGATAAATATGTCCAGGAGTAGTGTTGTTTGATAAATGTGTCCAGAAGTAGTGTTGTTTGATAAATGTGTCCAGAAGTAGTGTTGTTTGGTAAATATGTCCAGAAGTAGTGTTGTTTGATAAATGTGTCCAGGAGTAGTGTTGTTTGATAAATATGTCCATGAGTAGTGTTGTTTGATAAATATGTCCAGAAGTAGTGTTGTTTGATAAATGTGTCCAGAAGTAGTGTTGTTTGATAAATATGTACAGTAGTAGTGTTGTTTGATAAATGTGTCCAGAAGTAGTGTTGTTTGGTAAATATGTCCAGGAGTAGTGTTGTTTGATAAATGTGTCCAGAAGTAGTGTTGTTTGAGAAATGTGTCCAGGAGTAGTGTTGTTTGATAAATGTGTCCAGGAGTAGTGTTGTTTGATAAATATGTCCAGGAGTAGTGTTGTTTGATAAATGTGTCCAGAAGTAGTGTTGTTTGATAAATGTGTCCAGAAGTAATGTTGTTTGATAAATATGTCCAGGAGTAGTGTTGTTTGATAAATATGTCCAAGAGTAGTGTTGTTTGATAAATGTGTCCAGAAGTAGTGTTGTTTGATAAATGTGTCCAGGAGTAATGTTGTTTGGTAAATATGTACAGAAGTAGTGTTGTTTGATAAATGTGTCCAGGAGTAGTGTTGTTTGGTAAATATGTCCATAAGTAGTGTTGTTTGATAAATGTGTCCAGAAGTAGTGTTGTTTGATAAATGTGTCCAGAAGTAATGTTGTTTGGTAAATATGTCCATAAGTAGTGTTGTTTGATAAATGTGTCCAGAAGTAGTGTTGTTTGATAAATGTGTCCAGAAGTAATGTTGTTTGGTAAATATGTCCAGGAGTAGTGTTGTTTGATAAATGTGTCCAGAAGTAGTGTTGTTTGAGAAATGTGTCCAGGAGTAGTGTTGTTTGATAAATATGTCCAGGAGTAGTGTTGTTTGATAAATGTGTCCAGAAGTAGTGTTGTTTGATAAATGTGTCCAGAAGTAGTGTTGTTTGATAAATGTGTCCAGGAGTAGTGTTGTTTGATAAATGTGTCCAGAAGTAATGTTGTTTGATAAATATGTCCAGGAGTAGTGTTGTTTGATAAATATGTCCAAGAGTAGTGTTGTTTGATAAATGTGTCCAGAAGTAGTGTTGTTTGATAAATGTGTCCAGGAGTAATGTTGTTTGGTAAATATGTACAGAAGTAGTGTTGTTTGATAAATGTGTCCAGGAGTAGTGTTGTTTGGTAAATATGTCCATAAGTAGTGTTGTTTGATAAATGTGTCCAGAAGTAGTGTTGTTTGATAAATGTGTCCAGAAGTAGTGTTGTTTGGTAAATATGTCCAGGAGTAGTGTTGTTTGATAAATGTGTCCAGAAGTAGTGTTGTTTGATAAATGTGTCCAGAAGTAGTGTTGTTTGGTAAATATGTCCAGAAGTAGTGTTGTTTGATAAATGTGTCCAGGAGTAGTGTTGTTTGATAAATATGTCCATGAGTAGTGTTGTTTGATAAATATGTCCAGAAGTAGTGTTGTTTGATAAATGTGTCCAGAAGTAGTGTTGTTTGATAAATATGTACAGTAGTAGTGTTGTTTGATAAATGTGTCCAGAAGTAGTGTTGTTTGGTAAATATGTCCAGGAGTAGTGTTGTTTGATAAATGTGTCCAGAAGTAGTGTTGTTTGAGAAATGTGTCCAGGAGTAGTGTTGTTTGATAAATGTGTCCAGGAGTAGTGTTGTTTGATAAATATGTCCAGGAGTAGTGTTGTTTGATAAATGTGTCCAGAAGTAGTGTTGTTTGATAAATGTGTCCAGAAGTAATGTTGTTTGATAAATATGTCCAGGAGTAGTGTTGTTTGATAAATATGTCCAAGAGTAGTGTTGTTTGATAAATGTGTCCAGAAGTAGTGTTGTTTGATAAATGTGTCCAGGAGTAATGTTGTTTGGTAAATATGTACAGAAGTAGTGTTGTTTGATAAATGTGTCCAGGAGTAGTGTTGTTTGGTAAATATGTCCATAAGTAGTGTTGTTTGATAAATGTGTCCAGAAGTAGTGTTGTTTGATAAATGTGTCCAGAAGTAATGTTGTTTAGTAAATATGTCCAGGAGTAGTGTTGTTTGATAAATGTGTCCAGGAGTAGTGTTGTTTGATAAATATGTCCAGAAGTAGTGTTGTTTGATAAATAGTGTCCAGAAGTAGTGTTGTTTGGTAAATATGTCAGGAAGTAGTGTTGTTTGATAAATAGTGTCCAGGAGTAGTGTTGTTTGATAAATATGTCCATGAAGTAGTGCTTGTTTGACAAATTGTCCAGAAGTAAGTGTTGTTTGAGTAAATATGTCCAGAGTAGTGTTGTTTGATAAATATGTCCAGAAGTAGTGTTGTTTGATAAATGTGTCCAGAAGTAGTGTTGTTTGATAAATATGTCCAGGAGTAGTGTTGTTTGATAATATGTCCAGACGTAGTGTTGTTTGATAAATATGTCCAGAGTAGTGTTGTTTGATAAATGTGTCCAGAAGTAGTGTCTGTTTGGTAAATGTGTCCAGAAGGTTGGGTTGTTTGATAAATGTGTACCCAGAAGTGTATGTTGTTTTGGTAAATAATGCCCCAGGAGTAGTGTTGTTTGATAAATGTGTCCATAAGTTTGTTGCTTTGATAAATATTGTCCAGGAGAGTAGTGTTGTTTGATAAATAGGTCCATAAGTAGTGTTGTTTGATAAAGTATGCCCAGGCAGTAGTTGCTTGTGTTGAATAAATGTGCCCAGGAGTAGTTGTTGTTTGATAAATGTGTCCATTAGTAGTGTTGTTTGCATAAATGTGTCCATAAGTATGTTGTTTGAAATAAATGTGTCCAGGAGTTAGTGGTTGTTTGATAAGGAATTTGTCCATAAGTAGTGGTTGTTTTGATTAAATGATGTCCCACACGGAGTAGTGTTGTTTGATAAAATGTGTCCAGGAGGTAGTGGTTGTGTGATAAATAATGTCCATAAGTAGTTGTTGTTTGATAAACATGTTGTCCAGAGAGTAATGTTGTTTGATAAATGTGTCCAGGATTAGGTGTTGTTTTGGATAAATGATGTCCCATAAGTAGTGTTGTTTGATAAATGTGTCCAGAGTAGTGTTGTTTGATAAATATGTCCAGAAGTAAGTGTTGTTTGATAAATGTGTCCAGAAGTAGTGTTGTTTGATAAATATGTCCAGAAGTAGTGTTGTTTGATAAATGTGTCCAGAAGTAGTGTTGTTTGATAAATGTGTCCAGAAGTAAGTGTTGTTTGAGTAAATGTGTCCAGGAGTAGTGTTGTTTGATAAATGTGTCCAGAAGTATTGTTGTTTGAGTAATATGTCCAGAAGTAGTGTTGTTTGATAAATGTGTCCAGAAGTAGTGTTGTTTGATAAATGTGTCCAGAAGTAGTGTTGTTTGATAAATGTGTCCAGAAGTAGTGTTGTTTGATAAATGTGTCCAGAGTAGTGTTGTTTGATAAATGTGTCCAGAGTAGTGTTGTTTGGTAAATATGTCCAGAAGTAGTGTTGTTTGATAAATGTGTCCAGAAGTAGTGTTGTTTGGTAAATATGTCAGAGAGTAGTGTTGTTTGATAAATGTGTCCAGAAGTAGTGTTGTTTTGATAAATGTGTCCAGGAGTAGTGTTGTTTGATAAATATGTCCAGAAGTAGTGTTGTTTGATAAATGTGTCCAGAAGTAGTGTTGTGTGGTAAATATGTCCAGGAGTAGTGTTGTTTGATAAATATGTCCAGAAGTAGTGTTGTTTGATAAATGTGTCCAGAAGTAGTGTTGTTTGATAAATGTGTCCAGGAGTAGTGTTGTTTGATAAATATGTCCAGGAGTAGTGTTGTTTGATAAATGTGTCCAGAAGTAGTGTTGTTTGATAAATGTGTCCAGAAGTAGTGTTGTTTGATAAATGTGTCCAGGAGTAGTGTTGTTTGATAAATGTGTCCAGAAGTAGTGTTGTTTGATAAATATGTCCAGGAGTAGTGTTGTTTGATAAATGTGTCCAGGAAGTAGTGTTGTTTGAGTAAATGTGTCCAGGAAGTAGTGTTTGTTTGATAAATGTGTCCAGAAGTAGTGTTGTTTGGTAATATGTCCAGAAGTAGTGTTGTTTGATAAATGTGTCCAGGAGTAGTGTTGTTTGATAAATGTGTCCATGAGTAGTGTTGTTTGATAATATGTCCAGAAGTAGTGTTGTTTGATAAATGTGTCCAGAAGTAGTGTTGTTTGATAAATATGTACAGTAGTAGTGTTGTTTGATAAATGTGTCCAGAAGTAGTGTTGTTTGGTAAATATGTCCAGGAGTAGTGTTGTTTGATAAATGTGTCCAGAAGTAGTGTTGTTTGAGAAATGTGTCCAGGAGTAGTGTTGTTTGATAAATGTGTCCAGGAGTAGTGTTGTTTGATAAATATGTCCAGGAGTAGTGTTGTTTGATAAATGTGTCCAGAAGTAGTGTTGTTTGATAAATGTGTCCAGAAGTAATGTTGTTTGATAAATATGTCCAGGAGTAGTGTTGTTTGATAAATATGTCCAAGAGTAGTGTTGTTTGATAAATGTGTCCAGAAGTAGTGTTGTTTGATAAATGTGTCCAGGAGTAATGTTGTTTGGTAAATATGTACAGAAGTAGTGTTGTTTGATAAATGTGTCCAGGAGTATGGTTGTTTGGTAATATGTCCATAAGTAGTGTTGTTTGATAAATGTGTCCAGAAGTAGTGTTGTTTGATAAATGTGTCCAGAAGTAATGTTGTTTGGTAAATATGTCCAGTAGTAGTGTTGTTTGATAAATGTGTCCAGAAGTAGTGTTGTTTGATAAATGTGTCCAGAAGTAGTGTTGTTTGGTAATATGTCCAGGAGTAGTGTTGTTTGATAAATGTGTCCAGAAGTAGTGTTGTTTGAGAAATGTGTCCAGGAGTAGTGTTGTTTGATAAATATGTCCAGGAGTAGTGTTGTTTGATAAATGTGTCCAGAAGTAGTTGTTGTTGATAATATGTGTCCAGAGTAGTGTGTTTGATAAATGTGTCCAGGAAGTAGTGTTGTTTGATAAATGTGTCCAGAAGTAGTGTTGTTTGATAAATATGTCCAGGAGTAGTGTTGTTTGATAAATATGTCCAAGAGTAGTGTTGTTTGATAAATGTGTCCAGAAGTAGTGTTGTTTGATAAATGTGTCCAGGAGTAGTGTTGTTTGGTAAATATGTCCAGAAGTAGTGTTGTTTGATAAATGTGTCCAGGAGTAATGTTGTTTGATAAATATGTCCAGAAGTAGTGTTGTTTGATAAATGTGTCCAGAGTAGTGTTGTTTGATAAATGTGTCCAGAAGTAGTGTTGTTTGATAAATGTGTCCAGGAGTAGTGTTGTTTGATAAATATGTCCAGAAGTAGTGTTGTTTGATAAATGTGTCCAGAAGTAGTGTTGTTTGGTAAATATGTCCAGAAGTAGTGTTGTTTGATAAATGTGTCCAGGAGTAGTGTTGTTTGATAAATATGTCCATGAGTAGTGTTGTTTGATAAATATGTCCAGAAGTAGTGTTGTTTGATAAATGTGTCCAGAAGTAGTGTTGTTTGATAAATATGTACAGTAGTAGTGTTGTTTGATAAATGTGTTCAGAAGTAGTGTTGTTTGGTAAATATGTCCAGGAGTAGTGTTGTTTGATAAATGTGTCCAGAAGTAGTGTTGTTTGAGAAATGTGTCCAGGAGTAGTGTGTTTGATAAATGTGTCCAGGAGTAGTGTTGTTTGATAATATGTCCAGGAGTAGTGTTGTTTGATAAATGTGTCCAGAAGTAGTGTTGTTTGATAATGTGTCCAGAAGTAATGTTGTTTGATAAATATGTCCAGGAGTTAGTGTTGTTTGATAAATATGTCCAAGAGTAGTGTTGTTTGATAAATGTGTCCAGAAGTAGTGTTGTTTGATAAATGTGTCCAGGAGTAATGTTGTTGGTAAATATGTACAGAAGTAGTGTTGTTTGATAAATGTGTCCAGGAGTAGTGTTGTTTGGTAAATATGTCCATAAGTAGTGTTGTTTGATAAATGTGTCCAGAAGTAGTGTTGTTTGATAAATGTGTCCAGAAGTAATGTTGTTTAGTAAATATGTCCATAAGTAGTGTTGTTTGATAAATGTGTCCAGAGTAGTGTTGTTTGGTAAATATGTCCAGAAGTAGTGTTGTTTGATAAATGTGTCCAGGAGTAGTGTTGTTTGATAAATATGTCCAGAAGTAGTGTTGTGTGATAAATATGTCCAGGAGTAGTGTTGTTTGATAAATATGTCCATTAGTAGTGTTGTTTGATAAATGTGTCCAGAAGTAGTGTTGTTTGATAAATGTGTCCAGGAGTAGTGTTGTTTGATAAATATGTCCAGAAGTAGTGTTGTTTGATAAATGTGTCCAGGAGTAGTGTTGTTTGATAAATATGTCCAGGAGTAGTGTTGTTTGATAAATGTGTCCATAAGTAGTGTTGTTTGATAAATGTGTCCAGGAGTAGTGTTGTTTGATGTAAATATGTCCAGAGTAGTGTTGTTTGATAAATGTGTCCAGAAGTAGTGTTGTTTGATAAATGTGTCCAGAAGTAGTGTTGTTTGGTAAATATGTCCAGGAGTAGTGTTGTTTGATAAATGTGTCCAGAAGTTGTGTTGTTTGATAAATAGTGTCCAGGAGTAGTGTTGTTTTGATAAATAGGTCCATAAGTAGTGTTGTTTGATAATATGTCCAGGAAGTAGTGTTGTTTGATAAATGTGCCAGGAAGTAGTGTTGTTTGATAAATGTGTCCATTAGTAGTGTTGTTTGATAAATGTGTCCATAAAGTAGTGGTTGTTTGATAAATGTGTCCAGGAGTAGTGTTGTTTGATAAATGTGTCCATAAGTAGTGTTGTTTGATAAATGTGTCCAGAAGTAGTGTTGTTTGATAAATGTGTCCAGGAGTAGTGTTGTTTGATAAATATGTCATAAGTAGTGTTGTTTGATAAATGTGGACCAGGAGTAAGTGTTGTTTGATAAATGTGTCCAGAGTTAGTGTTGTTTGATAAATGTCCAGAAGTAGTGTTGTTTGATAAAATGTGTCCAGAGTAGTGTTGTTTGATAAATATGTCCAGAAGTAGTGTTGTTTGATAATATGTGTCCAGGAGTAAGTGTTATTTGATAAATATGTCCAGAAGTAGTGTTGTTTGATAAATGTGTTCCAGGAGTAGTGTTGTTTGATAACATATGTCCATAAGTAGTGTTGTTTGATAAATGTGTCCAGGAGTAGTGTTGTTTGATAAATTGTCCATAAGTAGTGTTGTTTGATAAATATGTCCAGAAGTAGTGTTGTTTGATAAATGTGTCCATAAGTAGTGTTGTTTGATAATATGTCCAGAAGTAGTGTTGTTTGATAAATGTGTCCAGGAGTAGTGTTGTTTGGTAAATATGTCCATAAGTAGTGTTGTTGATAAATTAGTCCATAAGTAGTGTTGGTTGATAATATGTCCAGAAGTAGTGTTGTTTGATAAATAGTGTCCAGAAGTAGTGTTGTTTGGATAAATATGTCCAGAAGTAGTGTTGTTTGATAAATGTGTCCAGGAGTAGTGTTGTTTGATAAATATGTCCATGAGTAGTGTTGTTTGGATAAATATGTCCAGAAGTAGTGTTGTTTGATAAATGTGTCCAGAAGTAGTGTTGTTTGATAAATATGTACAGTAGTAGTGTTGTTTGATAAATGTGTCCAGAAGTAGTGTTGTTTGGTAAATATGTCCAGGAGTAGTGTTGTTTGATAAATGTGTCCAGAAGTAGTGTTGTTTGAGAAATGTGTGCAGGAGTAGTGTTGTTTGATAAATGTGTCCAGGAGTAGTGTTGTTTGATAAATATGTCCAGGAGTAGTGTTGTTTGATAAATGTGTCCAGAGTAGTGTTGTTTGATAAATAGTGTCCAGAAGTAATGTTGTTTGATAAAATATGTCCAGGAGTAGTGTTGTTTGATAAATATGTCCAAGAGTAGTGTTGTTTGATAAATGTGTCCGAGAAAGTAGTGTTGTTTGATAAATGTGTCCAGGAGTAATGTTGTTTGGTAAATATGTACAGAAGTAGTGTTGTTTGATAAAGTGTCCAGGGAGTAGTGTTGTTTGGTAATAGTGTCCATAAGTAGTGTTGTTTGATAAATGTGTCCAGAAGTAGTGTTTGTTTGATAAATGTGTCCGAGAAGTAATGTTGTTTGGTAAATATGTCCAGAAGTAGTGTTGTTTGATAAATGTGTCCAGAAGTAGTGTTGTTTGATAAATGTGTCCAGAAGTAATGGTTGTTTGGTAAATATGTCCAGAGTAGTGTTGTTTGGATAAATGTGCTCCAGGAAGTAGTGTTGTTTGAGAAATGATGTCATGAGTAGTGTTGTTTGTAAATATGTCCAGGAAGTAGTGTTGTTTGATAAATGTGTCCAGAAGTAAGTGTTGTTTGGATAAATAGTGTCCAGAAGTAGTGTTGTTTGATAAATGTTCCAGAAGTAGTGTTGTTTGATAAATGTGTCCAGAAGTAATGTTGTTTGATAAATATGTCCAGGAGTAGTGTTGTTTGATAAATATGTCCAAGAGTAGTGTTGTTTGATAAATGTGTCCAGGAAGTAGTGTTGTTTGATAAAATGTGTCCAGGAGTAGTGTTGTTGGTAAATATGTACAGAAGTAGTGTTGTTTGATAAATGTGTCCAGGAGTAGTGTTGTTTGGTAAATATGTCCATAAGTAGTGTTGTTTGATAAATGTGTCCAGAAGTAGTGTTGTTTGATAAATGTGTCCAGAAGTAGTGTTGTTTGGTAAATATGTCCAGGAGTAGTGTTGTTTGATAAATGTGTCCAGAAGTAGTGTTGTTTGATAAATGTGTCCAGAAGTAGTGTTGTTTGGTAAATATGTCCAGAAGTAGTGTTGTTTGATAAATGTGTCCAGGAGTAGTGTTGTTTGATAAATATGTCCATGAGTAGTGTTGTTTGATAAATATGTCCAGAAGTAGTGTTGTTTGATAAATGTGTCCAGAAGTAGTGTTGTTTGATAAATATGTACAGTAGTAGTGTTGTTTGATAAATGTGTTCAGAAGTAGTGTTGTTTG
This sequence comes from Cepaea nemoralis, assembly GCA_014155875.1. NCBI lineage: Eukaryota > Metazoa > Mollusca > Gastropoda > Stylommatophora > Helicidae > Cepaea > Cepaea nemoralis. Next base: position 370,206 of record JACEFZ010009864.1, on the reverse strand, counting down.
GTAAATATGTCCAGGAGTATGTTGTTTGATAAATGTGTCCAGAAGTAGTGTTGTTTGAGAAATGTGTCCAGGAGTAGTGTTGTTTGATAAATGTGTCCAGGAGTAGTGTTGTTTGATAAATATGTCCAGGAGTAGTGTTGTTTGATAAATGTGTCCAGAAGTAGTGTTGTTTGATAAATGTGTCCAGAAGTAATGTTGTTTGATAAATATGTCCAGGAGTAGTGTTGTTTGATAAATATGTCCAAGAGTAGTGTTGTTTGATAAATGTGTCCAGAAGTAGTGTTGTTTGATAAATGTGTCCAGGAGTAATGTTGTTTGGTAAATATGTACAGAAGTAGTGTTGTTTGATAAATGTGTCCAGGAGTAGTGTTGTTTGGTAAATATGTCCATAAGTAGTGTTGTTTGATAAATGTGTCCAGAAGTAGTGTTGTTTGATAAATGTGTCCAGAAGTAATGTTGTTTAGTAAATATGTCCAGGAGTAGTGTTGTGTGATAAATGTGTCCAGGAGTAGTGTTGTTTGGTAAATATGTCCATAAGTAGTGTTGTTTGATAAATGTGTCCAGAAGTAGTGTTGTTTGATAAATAGTGTCCAGGAGTAGTGTTGTGTGATAAATATGTCCATGAGTAGTGTTGTTTGGTAAATATGTCCAGAAGTAGTGTCTGTTTGACAAATGTGTCCAGAAGTAGTGTTGTTTGATAAATATGTACAGTAGTAGTGTTGTTTGATAAATAGTGTCCAGAAGTAGTGTTGTTTGGATAAATATGTCCAGGAGTAGTGTTGTTTTATAAATAGTGTCCAGGAAGTAGTGTTGTTTGAGTAAATAGTGTCCAGACGTAGTGTTGTTTGATAAATGTGTCCAGGAGTAGTGTTGTTTGATGGATAAATGTGTCCAGGAGTAGTGTCTGTTTGATAAATGTGTCCAGAAGTTAGTGTTGTTTGATAAATGTGTCCAGAAGTAATGTGTTGTTTGATAAATATGCCAAGGAGTAGTGTTGTTTGATAAATGTGTCCAAGAGTTAGTGTTGTTTGATAAATAGTGTCCAGGAGTAGTGTTGTTTGATAAAGTGTCCAGAAGTAATGTTGTTTGGTAAATATGTACAGAAGTAGTGTTGTTTGATAAATGTGTCCAGGAGTAGTGTTGTTTGGTAAATATGTCCATAAGTAGTGTGTTTGATAAATGTGTCCAGAAGTAGTGTTGTTTGATAAATGTGTCGAGAAGTAATGTTGTTTGGTAAATATGTCCATAAGTAGTGTTGTTTGATAAATGTTTCCAGAAGTAGTGTTGTTTGATAAATAGTGTCCAGAAGTAATGTTGTTTGGTAAATATGTCCAGAGTAGTGTTGTTTGATAAATGTGTCCAGAAGTAGTGTTGTTTGAGAAATGTGTCCAGGAGTAGTGTTGTTTGATAAATATGGTCCAGGAGTAGTGTTGTTTGATAAATGTGTCCAGAAGTAGTGTGTTGATAAATGTGTCCAGAAGTAGTGTTGTTTGATAAATGTGTCCAGGAGTAGTGTTGTTTGATAAATGTGTCCAGAAGTAATGTTGTTTGATAAATATGTCCAGGAGTAGTGTTGTTTGATAAATATGTCAAGAGTAGTGTTGTTTGATAAATGTGTCCAGAAGTAGTGTTGTTTGATAAATGTGTCCAGGAGTAATGTTGTTTGGTAAATATGTACAGAAGTAGTGTTGTTTGATAAATGTGTCCAGGAGTAGTGTTGTTTGGTAAATATGTCCATAAGTAGTGTTGTTTGATAAATGTGTCCAGAAGTAGTGTTGTTTGATAAATGTGTCCAGAAGTAGTGTTGTTTGGTAAATATGTCCAGAAGTAGTGTTGTTTGATAAATGTGTCCAGAAGTAGTGTTGTTTGATAAATGTGTCAGAAGTAGTGTTGTTTGGTAAATATGTCCAGAAGTAGTGTTGTTTGATAAATGTGTCCAGGAGTAGTGTTGTTTGATAAATATGTCCATGAGTAGTGTTGTTTGATAAATATGTCCAGAAGTAGTGTTGTTTGATAAATGTGTCCAGAAGTAGTGTTGTTTGATAAATATGTACAGTAGTAGTGTTGTTTGATAAATGTGTTCAGAAGTAGTGTTGTTTGGTAAATATGTCCAGGAGTAGTGTTGTTTGATAAATGTGTCCAGAAGTAGTGTTGTTTGAGAAATGTGTCCAGGAGTAGTGTTGTTTGATAAATGTGTCCAGGAGTAGTGTTGTTTGATAAATATGTCCAGGAGTAGTGTTGTTTGATAAATGTGTCCAGAAGTAGTGTTGTTTGATAAATGTGTCCAGAAGTAATGTTGTTTGATAAATATGTCCAGGAGTAGTGTTGTTTGATAAATATGTCCAAGAGTAGTGTTGTTTGATAAATGTGTCCAGAAGTAGTGTTGTTTGATAAATGTGTCCAGGAGTAATGTTGTTTGGTAAATATGTACAGAAGTAGTGTTGTTTGATAAATGTGTCCAGGAGTAGTGTTGTTTGGTAAATATGTCCATAAGTAGTGTTGTTTGATAAATGTGTCCAGAAGTAGTGTTGTTTGATAAATGTGTCCAGAAGTAATGTTGTTTAGTAAATATGTCCAGGAGTAGTGTTGTGTGATAAATGTGTCCAGGAGTAGTGTTGTTTGGTAAATATGTCCATAAGTAGTGTTGTTTGATAAAAGTGTCCAGAAGTAATGTTGTTTGGTAAATATGTCCAGGAGTAGTGTTGTGTGATAAATATGTCCAGGAGTAGTGTTGTTTGGTAAATATGTCCATAAGTAGTGCTGTTTGACAAATGTGTCCAGAAGTAATGTTGTGTGGTAAATATGTCCAGGAGTAGTGTTGTTTGATAAATATGTCCATAAGTAGTGTTGTTTGATAAATGTGTCCAGAAGTAGTGTTGTTTTATAAATATGTCCAGGAGTAGTGTTGTTTGGTAAATATGTCCATACGTAGTGTTGTTTGATAAATGTGTCCAGGAGTAGTGTTGTTTGATGTGATAAATGTGTCCAGGAGTAGTTCTGTTTGATAAATGTGTCCAGAAGTTGTGTTGTTTGATAAATGTGTCCAGAAGTTGTGTTGTTTGGTAAATATGCCCAGGAGTAGTGTTGTTTGATAAATGTGTCCAGAAGTTGTGTTGTTTGATAAATATGTCCAGGAGTAGTGTTGTTTGATAAATATGTCCATAAGTAGTGTTGTTTGATAAATATGCCCAGGAGTAGTGTTGTTTGATAAATGTGCCCAGGAGTAGTGTTGTTTGATAAATGTGTCCATTAGTAGTGTTGTTTGATAAATGTGTCCATAAGTAGTGTTGTTTGATAAATGTGTCCAGGAGTAGTGTTGTTTGATAAATGTGTCCATAAGTAGTGTTGTTTGATAAATGTGTCCAGGAGTAGTGTTGTTTGATAAATGTGTCCAGGAGTAGTGTTGTGTGATAAATATGTCCATAAGTAGTGTTGTTTGATAAATGTGTCCAGGAGTAATGTTGTTTGATAAATGTGTCCAGGATTAGTGTTGTTTGATAAATATGTCCATAAGTAGTGTTGTTTGATAAATGTGTCCAGGAGTAGTGTTGTTTGATAAATATGTCCATAAGTAGTGTTGTTTGATAAATATGTCCAGGAGTAGTGTTATTTGATAAATATGTCCATAAGTAGTGTTGTTTGATAAATGTGTCCAGGAGTAGTGTTGTTTGATAAATATGTCCATAAGTAGTGTTGTTTGATAAATGTGTCCAGGAGTAGTGTTGTTTGATAAATATGTCCATAAGTAGTGTTGTTTGATAAATATGTCCATAAGTAGTGTTGTTTGATAAATGTGTCCATAAGTAGTGTTGTTTGATAAATATGTCCATAAGTAGTGTTGGTTGATAAATGTGTCCAGGAGTAGTGTTGTTTGATAAATATGTCCATAAGTAGTGTTGTTTGATAAATATGTCCATAAGTAGTGTTGGTTGATAAATGTGTCCCGGAGTAGTGTTGTTTGATAAATATGTCCATAAGTAGTGTTGTTTGATAAATGTGTCCATAAGTAGTGTTGTTTGATAAATATGTCCATAAGTAGTGTTGGTTGATAAATATGTCCATAAGTAGTGTTGTTTGATAAATGTGTCCATAAGTAGTGTTGTTTGATAAATGTGTCCATAAGTAGTGTTGTTTGATAAATGTGTCCATAAGTAGTGTTGTTTGATAAATATGTCCATAAGTAGTGTTGTTTGATAAATATGTCCATAAGTAGTGTTGTTTGATAAATGTGTCCATAAGTAGTGTTGTTTGATAAATGTGTCCATAAGTAGTGTTGTTTGATAAATGTGTCCATAAGTAGTGTTGTTTGATAAATATGTCCATAAGTAGTGTTGTTTGATAAATATGTCCATAAGTAGTGTTGTTTGATAAATGTGTCCATAAGTAGTGTTGTTTGATAAATGTGTCCATAAGTAGTGTTGTTTGATAAATATGTCCATAAGTAGTGTTGTTTGATAAATGTGTCCATAAGTAGTGTTGGTTGATAAATGTGCCCAGGATTAGCGTTGTTTGATAAATGTGTCCAGGAGTAGTGTTGTTTGATAAATGTGTCCAGGAGTAGTGTTGTTTGATAAATATGTCCATAAGTAGTGTTGTTTGATAAATGTGTCCAGAAGTAGTGTTGTTTGATAAATGTGTCCAGGAGTAGTTTTGTTTGATAAATATGTCCATAAGTAGTGTTGTTTGATAAATGTGCCCAGAAGTAGTGTTGTTTGATAAATGTGTCCAGTAGTAGTGTTGTTACATAAATGTGTCCAGGAGTAGTGTTGTTTGATAAATGTGTCCAGGAGTAGTGTTGTTTGATAAATGTGTCCAGGAGTAGTGTTGTTTGATAAATATGTCCATAAGTAGTGTTGTTTGATAAATGTGTCCAGAAGTAGTGTTGTTTGATAAATGTGTCCAGGAGTAGTTTTGTTTGATAAATATGTCCATAAGTAGTGTTGTTTGATAAATGTGCCCAGAAGTAGTGTTGTTTGATAAATGTGTCCAGTAGTAGTGTTGTTACATAAATGTGTCCAGGAGTAGTGTTGTTACATAAATGTGTCCAGGAGTAGTGTTGTTTGATGTGATAAATGTTATCCAGGAGTAGTGTTGGTTGATAATGTTATCCAGGAGTAGTCTTCTTCTTCTTCTTCCTCTTCAGCGTTCCGAGCCATTGAGGTTCTTTGCTGCAGATACAATCCTTCTCCATTCGTCTCTCCGGTGGACCTTCTCTTGCCAGTCGCTGATTCCAAGTGCTTGTAGGTCTGTATATATATTATCTCTCCACAGTCTTCTTGGTCCACCTCGAGGTCTACGGTCATTTATTTCCTGAGTGTAAGCGAGTTTTGTTTCCCTAATATCTTCCATTCTTTCTATATTCCCCAGCCATTGTAGTCTATTAGCCTTCATGATACCAGTGATTAGCGGGGACTTAAACAGATCATAAATGTCTTTGTTACTTCTTCTTTTCCACTCTCCACTTTGTGTATCCCTAATTGGTCCAAAGAACGTCTTAAAATTTTGTCTCAAAAGTTTGTAACAAGGCTTCGTCTCCTTTCGTTGTACTCACGGTTTCAGAGCCATGCAGCACAACTGGTCTGATCAGTGTTTTGTATATTGTGATTTTGGTGTTACGAGATAGTGCATTTGATTTTAGTAGATGTTGTAGTGCATATAATATCTTATTTCCATAGTTGATTCTAGTTTGTATTTCTTTCCTTATGATGTTGGAGCAGTTGAAGATTGTACCCAGGTATTTGTATGTTTCCGTTCTTTTAATGGTCATATTATCTATTTGTATGTGGCCAGAGTTTTTAGCCATTCCGTCTCTAGAAATTACCATATATTCTGTCTTATCTTGGTTGATAACCAGCCCCATCTGTTGGGCTTTTTCCTTTAAGTGAGTCAATATTTCCAATGTCTTTTGTTCACTTTGCCCTATAATATCTATATCATCTGCATAATCAAGCAGCTTGGATGTTCCTCCAATATCACATTCCTCCTTTACCTTCCTTACAACTTTCTCTAGAAGAGGAGCGGCGATAGTACATCACAATGTTTCAAGCCAGATGTTATTTGGAAAGGGTCTGATTTCCTGCCTTTATATGTTACTATATTATAAGTATCTTCCATGCATAGTCTGGTCATATTGATTAACTTCCTTGGTGTTCCAAATTCCTGCATAGCATTCCATAGATCCAGGAGTAGTGTTGTTTGATAATGATATCCAGGAGTAGTGTTGTTTGATAATGTTATCCAGGAGTAGTGTTGTTTGATATTGTTATCCAGGAGTAGTGTGGCTGTTGCCAGCTCCGTGGCTAAGGGTTTACGGACGCAGTTCATAATCCCGCATACCGCGTTCAAATCACAGCTGCGGGGAATTTGGCAGCAGACCGCCTTGCGTTGGTTTTTTTATGAAAATGGTATGAGCGTATGTCGTTCTGAAAGCAATGTCAAACTACTGAATGTAAATTTGCCAAGAGATCACAGACACAAAAATGCTGCAGTTGACTGCTACGTCAGACTACGTAGAGGACATATAACTAACTCTTTTTTAAAAACATATGTATGTCTGTATGTGTGTATGTATGTGTGTGTGTGTGTCTGCATGTTTGTGTAAGAGGCTTGCCAGCAGAAATTGTGTATAGTGTTTATTCGTTTTTACTGTAGCTATAATTTCAATTGACTTCCTTATGCCATCACTGATTAACATTCACGAAAACCTTGGGAACAAAGACTATTTTTCGAACTAAGCTAGTTTGCATATGCCATAATGACTTCTTCATCGCGGTCAACATTATTTGCATTAAGATAATTTTTTTAAAGAAACATGTATGAATGAGCTAACTCAGGAGAATACGGTGAGTGTTGAAGAATCTCAATATTCAAACTCTGGCTGCTAGCAGCACAAGTCGTGCTTTGTTAGAGGGTCTGTTGTTTTGAAACAATGGACAGTTTTGGATACGTGCTTTTCCTTGATTTCTAGTTATATCCTTTATTTTAGTTTGGGAAGGAGATCTGAATAGTGCTGTCCGTTAACCGGGTTGTTAAGAGGCACATCATATTTCAATGGAACGCTATTGACGTCCTAAACATGGTCAGGAGCATCTTGCTGTCAATGTTTGTGTTCTCGGCTTGACGGACCTTGGTTGGTTTGTTTGTTTTACTTTTTCTTGGAATATTTAAATTTCGGGTCACAGTGATGTATACAAGGCTGATCTAATGACATCATGGTTGTCAGCATATTTTCCAACTGGCAAATGTTGAACACCTGGCCAGAAATTTACCCTCGTTAATGTCAAGAGTCACGGAATCTGGCGGCCGCATACTTTGCTTGTGTTGAGCCTGTAGTGTGCAATGCTATTAATTGTTCTTTTAATCAGTTTTACTGCTTCAGTTAAGTCTGCAATTGTCATTATCCGATCATGCAGAGATTTTCTTCACTCTTTCTGAATTCATGCCGTTTCACTTCGATGATGGTCTTCCACGTGTTGACAGATCTGCACCATTTAAACGGTCACACTTAAACTGTGTACAGACGTTTTTACCGAAACATAAGATAGGCAAGAATATCACGAAACATGTTTGTATATCTCCCGGTTTATTTATATCTATCGGTATTTGTACGTGTAACATCAGAAATGTTATCACAGTCCTGACCTCTGACTTCTCCATTGTTCTTTAAAATGTTGTGAACAGCAGTTTCCGCTATTATGGTATATGATACGTATATACATGTCTGTGTATGTGTTTGTGTGTGTGTGTGTGTGCGCGCGCGCGCGCGGGCGCTCTAATGCAGTGCAGAGCACTGATGCTATCTGATACATTATTTGCCTTGTAATAATTTTATTTGATAAATAAATTTCCCAGGGTTATTTTTTATAAGTAAGTTTACATGATGCTAATGTTGTTTCATAAATACATTACATTTAAGTAATGTCCGATAAACTAGTCGACAATATGTAATACTGTGTTATTGGATGATTGAGTTAGTTGAGTTAAATCATTCACCATTAACAGGCTCAGTCCCAATGCCTAGAGAGGACGGCAGTTATATAAACACTCATGCCCCCCTGCCCACACTGGCCACCGGTCAGGGTGTTAGCTGACTCGATGGCACATGGACCTTATGGGGCGTCTGATGAAGAGGGCCCCCTTAAACATGAAGAAGAATATTTAAAATGTTAATGTCCTTTCAGTAATTTTGTCTCCTGCCAACCAATATTTTAGGATTGCACCCGCCACAGCCGAACAGAAATAACAAACACAAGAAGGCAAGCAAGTGAGAAATCATGACCAACACGCTGAGTGGATAATTGAACACATGAGGCGAATAATTCCCATTGTTTTCGTCTAGTGCAATGCTTGACATACTGCGTGGAAAACGTTTCAGTCGTGTTTTACAAGGTACTTTAAAACGTGCAGACAGCAGACCATTTGCCACTCAATTTCCTCGAGCGTGATGATGGTAGCTCTCAACATTGCTCCATTGATTTTTCCTTCGGGCAACAATGCTCAAGTAGACAAGCCAATAATTGCTATTTTTATCTTGCTGGATTGCTTTTAGCAGTATCATGTATCTGGTTAATTTGCAATGTGTGCACGGTTTAAATTTCCTTAGAAGTCTGTTTAAGAGCGAAATACACGTGCTTATATTTAGAGTTTCCATTTTGCTTTACATAATCGTATCTTCCAACGTTGGGCTGGTCGTGATGATTCTGATCAATCTATATTTCATGGTTGTCTGTATTGCATTGCTCTGTTGAATTTAATAGAGGTTCCCCGGTAAGGCTCGGGAGATCTTGCCTGTCGAAGATGACATGCAAATCCCAGCTCAACACGGCGTGGCGACTGCTTGAGCCAGCTTTCTTGACTCTGTAAGTTCTGGAACACTTGCCTTCAGAATCCATCATTGGTACTATTGTAGTAGTGGTTTTGTGAAAGGTGCTGAAGGCGTACTACTTCCTGTAGCAGTGCAAATAAATATAGTCGGGAATCACCGAAATTGTTCATATATCACATGAACATCATCATCAAAGTCATGTACGATAATCGTGGGTGGTTATGAGTTTCCATCTCAAAAGATTATCAGAGTCTCGGAACACTTCCGTGGTTTTGTCTTGATTATACTTTATTTCTCGTCACTTCGAATATCTACAAGCATATGTAGTCGAAAGCCATGTGAATATGGAAAGCAAAGAGAAACTATCACACACCTAGACACCAGTCATGTCATCCGAGAAGTGAATGCAAAGATGTGACTTGTGCGGCACGCAGGGCGGGCAAGTCATTTTCGCGAAACGGGGTAGCGAACGAAGTCAGCGCCAGTAGGAGCAGAATTTAGAATAGAAATGCTTGAGGCAAGAGAAGAAAACGATGTCACAGCCAGTAGCAGTATCTCTGACATCGTTCTCTTTCTTTGCCTCGGGTATTGGGTCTATTTTTAATGATTATGAGGTTTTTGAAAATATTACCGTTCCAAGTTTTGTATTCACCCTCTGTGGAATTCATGCACTATAAATAGTAAACACACAAATTTGAACGGCAATATTTTCAAAAACCCCACAGTCATTAATAATATACCCTATATGTCCATACCCAGTTGTACTACTCCTACTTCCTCTGACATCCCTCTCTTCCCCTGCCTCAGGTATTTCCATTCCCAACTGTACTAATGCACTGAAGAGTATAGCACCAAGGGTCATGCAGCAGAAAAATCTATTCACACTTTTTCAGCATTAGATTATTTCGGTGTTAGGGTATGGAATGGGAGTGCTCATTGTCTCAAATCGTGAACTGGTTAAACTAGAGCGCTTACAGGATGAAGCCATGAGTTTGATTCCGGGATGTACAAGGGATACCTCAATAGTGTGTATGCCGATCATTGCATACAGACTCAAGGTGTTGCAGGCAAGGTCATAGCTCAAGATAGCCGCGGACAAGGAACACTTTCTGTAGAATTCCCTGGATGCAGTCAAGGGACACAGGCGGCTAAGAAGACGATCATGGGTGGCTGAGGCAAAATATACCATCAGAGAAGTGTGCACACTTGAGAAGATTTGCAGAGACAAGGAGTGGGTCAGAGTGCCAAATAGTCATTTAGACTTGTGTGAAGTCATAATCACAGTGGGTCGTGAGTGTAGGGAATGACCACGAGGCGCTACGGAAGCAGAAATTTAGCAATTAATTCACGACTACTCTCGTCCTGGTGATGTGATTATCTATATCGATGGTTCTGTGTTAAGAAGCAAAACAAGAAAAAGACAATGGTCGATTGTAAAGTAAAATGATGGTAAAGTAGAGCATGACATTTGACACCACAACATTAAGTCTGAGAATGGAGGTGGATGTGGTTACTGTAGCTTTCCGCTGGTTGGAGAACAAACAGTATACGAATGTTGTGATTGTAACTGATGCACAAAGCATGCTGACAAGAGTGAAGACTGGCATGCTTCGTCCAGAATGGTATGCATCAATTCAGAGGTCACGGGTTGTGAGCATTCGCTGGATCTTTTCTGCCGGACACTCTGGTGTGGTTGGAAGTGAACAGGCAGACATACTGGCTGGTGCCGGACCATTAAGGGTTATTTTATGCATAATGTGGTGAAGATCCTCGGGGAGAACGTAGAAGAACAGATAGACCTTCATGGTCTCGAGAGAATGCAGCATCAAGGGGTGGTCAGTGGATCTGGTCTACAGTTGTCGTTCAGAGGTAAAGCAAGACGGACGCATAATCGAATTGCATCGGACACCATTAGCATTGGAACTCTTCGCTGGTATTGAAGATGAGGACTGAGAGCTTATGGGAATGCCCCGAATGCAGTGATGTCGGTTCTTACACACCTCAACTCAAATCTGGAAATACCGGAAGCATGGATAGAGAACGATGTCAGGACCAGTATGAGCAGTAGAGTTGGGTATGGAAATACCTGAGGCAAGAGGGAAAACAATGTCAGAGCCAGTAGGATTCGTACAGGGGTCACCAAACTACGGCCCGCGGGCCGGATCCGGCCCGCGACGTCATTTCATCCGGCCGGCCGACGTACTCGAACTTGCTATGCGTCTTAAATTTACAATTCTCAATTATAAATTATTGTACCTAGATTTTCTTGTTTATTGTAATGTTTGCTTATTTCGCGCCATCCCAAGTCCTTCCCCGGCCTGTGGTAGCGCCGACTACGCTCTGATGTTACCATGGTTTCCATGGCAACACACACAAACATCTTTCCCTCCCCCAGATGCGTCCGGCTGTCAACACAGGTCCGTTGCTCCAGAAATATTTACTTCTGTTTGCCAGTCATCCATTGTATAGGTATGTAACGAGGATTTCTTTGTTTGACAGTGATACGTAAGTGAACTACACGTGTGAATAGAGGCAATAAAGTAGCAAACGCAGAATAAAAATGCCATAGAAGCCTCGCGTTATTACGAAAATATTATTCCCAGCTCAGAAGAATTCCCCGGTCAAGGTGTTAATCGAGCTGGTCTCTAGGCCAGTGTTTTTCAACCTTTCTGTTGGAGCAGATCCTTACGCAAATGTTTACGTTGCTCAGGGAACTCAGTGCGATGATCCAAGTGTCTGTCCTACTTTATGTAATAAACCAGATGGGCAGAAATGTTGCATTTAGGCGATTTCGGTCTGTTTCGGCGGAACCCCTGGCTGCCACTCGCGGAACCCCGGTTGAAAAACTCTGCTCTAGGCTGCTTATTTAGGCCGGCCCTATTTATATAGTTTGCGAACCTTATTATGAGATAAATTATATTACCAAAGGTACCTATAAACTTTATATGTACATTTGGTGAGCCGTAGCTTCGCCAGTGACACCTAGTCCTCTGCTTTTCATGTGTTTCAATAGGATTTTAATTATGTTTCGAATTCAATGTCTTTTTCATTTTCAGATCCCGTTTACTTCACCCTTCATTATGGCTACTAAGAAAAGAAAAGTGAACGCCGAGTGTCGCGTTTTCAATTAAGAATGGGGAGTAAATACTTCTTTGTGGAAACAAAGGACCAGAAAACCAGTTGCGTAATATGCAGCGAAAGTGTTGCCGTTTTAAAAGAGTACAATCTTCGGCGTCACTACGAAACAAAACATCTATCAACATATTCAAAGTTTTCTGGAAAGTTACGCTCTGAGAAATATGAGTCCATGAAACGTGGTTTAGAAACACAAAGAGATCTCTTCACGAGAAAGTTTGCTGAAAATGAATCTGTCACTCGTACATGTTACAAAATAGTGCATAAGATGGCAGAACGAGGAAAACCGTTTACTGATGTCAACTTCATCAAAGAGTGTATGATGGAAGCAGCAAATGATTCGTGTCCTGAGAAAGCCGATTTGTTTGGAACTATCAGCCTTTCGGCAAGTTAAGTTGTGCGAAGAACAGAAGAACTTGGAGAGAACATAGTGCTACAGATACGCGAGAAAACTAGGAACTTTTTGTGGTATTCTCTGGCGCTGGATGATTCTACTGATTTCTCGAGTACGTCACAACTTCTCGTGTTCATTCGTGGTGTCAATTTGGACTTTCAGATAACGGAAGAGTTGGCATCCGTTTGCAGCATGCATGGAACAACAACTGGAAAAGACATTTTCATGGAAGTGCAAAAAGTTTTGCAAGACTATAGCATTTGCAGCAACTTATGTCTGTGAGCAAACATTTTCAAAAAAGAAGTATGTGAAGTCAACACATCGAACGAGATTGACGTATGAACATATTAAAGCAATACTCTTTATTCGATGTAGCAATTCCAAACCGCACATTGATGATATCTTGAAAGCCAAATATCAGTTTCACAAATCTCACTAACTTTTTCTGCTGCTTAGTTTGTGAGATTCGGATATGTCACACTAGGTCTGATGTAACTATCTTTTTGCTAACGCCGCCTTTTTTGATAACTTTTATTTTAGTAAATAAATATGTTGATTGTCTTTGTTATATATATATATATATATATATATATATATATATATATATATATATATATATATATATATATATATATATATATATATGTGTGTGTGTGTGTGTGTGTGTGTGTGTGTGTGTGTGCGCGCGCGCGAGCGCATTGCACGCCACTCACCCATGATTAACTTAGTGTTTCGTCTTTTTTACCAGAGCTTTCGTTTTGGCTTGCAAGTATTTTTAAAGTTAGTTGCATATTCTTTACAGGAAGTTTGCAGTCAATACCAGCATTTGTTGCTGTTGTTGATGTCTTAGCAAGTTAACGTTCAGTAGTTTGCCATTGCTTTCTGAACGACCGGCACCCATATCATTGCTTAAAAACCCAGCACAACGCGGTCTGCTGTCAAATCCCGCGCAGCTGTGTTTTGAACGCGGGCATATGGGATTACAAACCGCGTCCGTAAGATCTTCGCAACGGAGACCGGCGCAAGTATTCTACAGAATGAGTATCCGGCCCGCGCTTGTCATTTTGTCAGTTATCCGGCCCGCCGTGAAAAAAGTTTGGTGACCCCTGGAGTAGTAGAATTGGGGATGAAAATATGTGAATCAGGGGAAGAGAACGATGTTAGAGCCAGTAGGAGTAGTAGGGTTGGGAATGGATATACTTGAGGCAGGAAAAGAGACAGGTTTGTTGCCGTGAAGGAAGCGACGATTTGCCAAAAAATCTGCTGTATGATGATGACGATGATGACGGGTGAAATTATGAACACATCTCAGGGTGATATGTTAAGTACAGTATGCCATCATCTGGTTTTTAATTCGGATGTTCATGAATGAGAAACGCGTAGTCTAACAGTTAGGGTGATTGCTCCTCATATATATAGTAGGCCTCTTTCAGTCCTGAAGGACTATAGAGTTGTGCCGCTTGGGAGGTGCATGGCAGCACCGCTGGTGACTGTATAGTCCAATTCGAGAATGACAATCCCTGTCACAGTTTCCGCATCTGTAAGACGAGGCAAGTCCCGCAGTAAGTGACTGCTCTTTGAGCCTGTGCCGTCTCTCCTCAGTTTTTTGGATCTGATTGCGCTCAAAGAGCACCAGTCCGTTTCGTACATCTCTTCTCCAGGAGCATCTGTCTGTTGCAACTCTCTCCCACGTGTCTGGATCTATTCCAATGGTTTTCATATCTTGTTTACACACATCCCTATACCGCATTTGTTTACACACATCCCTATATCGTCTTCCGGTTGGCCTCTTTCCTGTGGCTAGTTCTCCGTAAAGGAGATCTTTGGGAATACGTTCGTCCTCCATTCGAGATACGTGGCCCAACCACCGGAGGCGTCTCTGCTTGAGGAGGGTGTGCACTGTGGTAATATCTGCTCTTTCAAGCACCTGTTTGTTTGTTATGTGGTCTTTCCATGTTATGCCCAGGATACGTCTCAGACATCTAATGTGGAAGGAATTCAACTTCCTTTCCTGTCTTGAGTACAGGGTCCAGGATTCAGACCCGTAGAGTAGTGTGCTAACAACACAAGCTTTATATACTTGAGCTTTTGTACGCTCTGTTAGTCTATTATTCTCCCAAACTCTTTTAGCTAACCTGGAAAATGTTGTGGCTGCCTTTCCAATGCGTCTGTCGATTTCTGTCTCTAATGAAAGATTATCTGATATTGTCGATCCCAAATACACAAAATCGTGGACGATTCGTAATTAGAGATTTTGATTGACGGAGGCGCATCAGCATCTTGTTCCATCACCTGTGTTTTATTTAGGCTAATGGTGAGCCCAAAGTCTTTGCAGGCAGCTGCAAAACGATCCATGAGCCTTTGGAGATCTTCTGCTGTATGAGTATTCAGTGCTGCATCATCTGCAAAAAGTAGTTCTCTTATGCATCTTGATCTTATTTTGGTCTTTGCCTTGAGTCTTGATGGGTTAAAAAGTTTGCCATCAGATCTTGTGTGGAGGTATATGCCTTCAGTGGCAGTCCCAAATGCTTGCCTTAAGAGAACAGCAAAGAAGATACCAAAGAGTGTAGGAGCAAGCACGCATCCCTGCTTTACTCCGCTGCTGATGCTGAATGACTGGGATGTTGAGCCGTCAAATAAAATGGTCCCCTGCATGTTTTCGTGGAATGATTTCACGAGACTAAGAAGGGTGGGTGGACATCCAACCTTTTCAAGGACCTTAAAAAGGCCGCTTCTGCTCACGAGGTCAAATGCCTTTGTGAGGTCGATGAAGGCAATATATAATGGCTTCCTCTGTTCTCTGCACTTCTCTTGGAGCTGCCGGAGTGAGAAAATCATATCGATGGTGGACCTGTTGGGTCTAAATCCGCACTGCGATTCGGGGTAGATTCTTTCAGCAAGAATGTGTAATCTTTTAAGGATTACTCTGGCAAAAATCTTGCCTGTAATGCTGAG
Organism: Cepaea nemoralis; assembly: GCA_014155875.1. Lineage (NCBI taxonomy): Eukaryota > Metazoa > Mollusca > Gastropoda > Stylommatophora > Helicidae > Cepaea > Cepaea nemoralis. The sequence goes on along the minus strand of JACEFZ010009864.1, from coordinate 354,898 downwards.
AAGGGAAATGCCGCGATAGTTGTTGCAGTCGCTTCTGTCGCCTTTGTTTTTATAAAGGGTAACGATGTTTGCGTCTTTCATATCTTGTGGTATTGATTTTTCTCTCCAGCAGAGCTGTAATATTGCATACAGTTCTGGGATGATTGTTTCTTTGCTACATTTTAAAATTTCAGGTGGAATACTATCTTTTCCAGGTGCCTTGCCGGATTTGAGAGAGTCTAGTGCTTCGCTGATTTCTGTGAGGCAAGGTTCGTTATCCAAGGCATGCATGGCGGACTGTTGATCGATGGCTTCCAGAGCTTCTTCGCTGACAGTGTTATCCACTGAGTATAGCTCTGAGTAGTGTTCTACCCAGCGATCCATTTGTTTCGCTCGATCTTTTATGATTACCCCCTCAGTTGATCGTAAAGGGGCCATCTTATTTTTTGATGGACCGACAGCTTGCTTGATGCCCTCATACATTCCTCTTATATTTCCAGTGTCTGCACAAGTTTGAATTTGAGCAGAGAGCTGTAGCCAGTACCTGTTCGCACATCTTCTTGCCATCTGTTGTACTCTATTTCTGGCCGTTCGCAATGCCTGCAGTGTTTTCTCTGAAGGTGATGTTTTATACATCTGAGAATGCATGTCTCTTTATCTCCAGGACTGGGAGCATCTCTTCAGAGTGTGCTTCAAACCAGTCGGTTGACTTAGTTTGCTTCTTGCCAAATGTTGATAGTGCTGTATTGTAGATGGTGTCGCGAAAATGACTCCATCTCTCGGTGGAATCTCCGTCTGTGGGGCCAGGGCAGAGTATCCGCTAGAGCCTGCATGAATTTGTTGACCTTCTCTTTATTTTGGGTGCCACTGGTGTCAATGCGTGGTCTTCCTTCTGTTCGGCTTCTGTAGATTCTCTTGGGCTTTATCTTCACCTTGCTGGAGACGAGTGAATGGTCGGTGTCGCAGTCAGCACCATGATAGCTGCGAGTCAGCCGTACATTGCGGAGGTTGCTGCGTTTAGTGAGCACCAGGTCGAGTTGGTGCCAGTTCTTTGATCTGGGGTGCCTCCATGACACCTTGTGTTGAGGTTTCGTGTCAAAGAAGGTGTTGGTCACGCACAGATTATGGTGGCTGCAGAATTCCAAGAGACGTTGTCCATTGTCATTGATCTTCCCAACGCCAAACTGTCCTAGACATGAAGGCCAAGATTCGTGGTCGGAGCCAACCCTGGCATTGAAATCCCCCAGGATAAAAAGATGTTGTTTCTCTGGTGTTTCACTGACTTCTTTGCTAAGGTCGTCATAGAACTTGTCTTTAGATTCTGATGCTGCAGTTAGTGTTGGGGCGTAAACGCTTATAATACTAACTGGGCCTGCCTCTGTCTGGAGTTGGAGCTTCAATATTCTTTCAGTGCCATCACTTGGTGGTATGATGGAATTGAGCAGCTTGTTTCTGATAGCGAAGCCAACTCCATGCTCCCTGGTCTCTCCGCACGGCTTGCCATGCCAGTAGAAAGTGAAGTCCCTCTCCTTGATGCTTCCAGATTCTTGGAGTCTGGTCTCTTGCAGGGCGACAATGTCTATCCCCAGTCTTAGTAGTTCGTTGTTTATCACTGCAGTTTTGCGGGCATCCACAATCTCATTTAGATCGTCTGAGATGCCAGGGGTCATGGTTCTTACGTTCCATGTTCCCAGCCTTAGGGCCGGTTGTTTTGTTTTTTTCTTGTTGCTAGGTGTATAGATTGCGGTCCATGTGTCAGGATTTTCCCCTAAGCTCCACACACCCTCAGGAGCAGATGAACCGTGGCGAGACAACACCTTATTGACTGGGGGCTGCCCAGCTTAGGCGGGCGGTAGCTGTCTAGTGAGATACGATGATCTCTCCCACCGTCGGAAGTAGCCCCTGGCGCCTTGCTCTACGCCAATCGAGCATTAAGACTTATAACCGGCAAATGCTACTTCCCGTGTTGTGTCACCGCTTTACGCGGTGCTGAAGTGACCTCTTCAGGGCACAAGCCTGGGCAATGGAAATCGGAGAACCAGCTGTTGCCCAGTAGCAGGTTCCCCCTCTCCACGTCGCCGATGTTGACCAAGGGAAAGGCAGTAGCCAATGCAACTTGGCATCGGTGCCGTCGCAGGAGTTGCCAGAACTATGTTGTTTACAACATGGAACTGCCTTAGGGACTCCATCTCCGGATTTGTCCTCAGGGTTTACTCCCGAAGCCTTTCCCATATGGGTATACCCGCAAGGCAGCGGAGGTTTGAGATTTAGAGTTCCCTCTCTTAGAAGAGATACCAACCAAGGCTGACGAGCCTCCTCTGCCCGGGAATCAATAAGGAGGGAAGTCTACCATTCTTCCTTCCTGGCAGTGACCATACTGATCGGATGACTGTAGCCATTGTCTCTACTGAGAGATCCTCTGCCCACTGTCACTGACTTGAAACCATAACCAACAACTATCTGTCGGCTGATCCCAAGTCCAATCCACCACCTGCTCACATGGCTTCACGTTACCCTGTTGGGGGGGGGGGGGGGCTAAACGGGTACTCCACCTTGCCCAAGGGTGTCCCGTAGGCTAGCGGAGGGAAGGAGGCACCTTACTTCTCCTTTGATAGGGTATACCCCTACCCCGCTACCCATTATTATATATTGGGGGGGGGGGGGGGGCTGCGTGGTCTCGAGGTATGGTGTCCGCCTCGAGTGCTGGAGGTTCCGGGTTCAAGCTCCGGTGATGACCGGGATTTGTAATTACTTCTATATCCTATTACTCACTTTCTGCAACCACTATATCTATCATTATTTGTAGTTCCTTCTGACTTGCTGCTAACAAGACGGTGTCATCAGCATAACGTAATTATTATTTTCTTTTTGATTACCATTACCAACAGCGAAGTCTGGCATATTTCCTCCCTGAAGATCTGATTATATGCTCACTGCTACTGGCAGTTGCTGAATTGACTGTTTTTTTTTCGCTTTCGGTTCACGAGTGCATTTTTCGGGAGACTCCTGGGAATCGGCGCTAAAGCTGCGGAGTTCGTGCTTTGTGCGACACTTTCGGCGGGTCGCCCTGCGATAAGAGACCGAGCCATGTCAGAAAAACCGGGTCAATTAGGTCTTTCTGGTGACTGCCGAGTTCATCAACGATGAACTGTGGTATTCGTGGATGAATTTTGTGTTGACATCCTGACGGCGGCATTATGCAGTGTACCTGTGCGGGCTGTTGGATTGCCGAGACTCCCGTCTATTCCACTTTTCACATTTAACAGTAGGGTTCATTTTGTGTGATATTCGATAGCACGGTAATGGAGCATAATGGGGACGACCCGTTGCCGTGAAGTTGGAACCTGGACTAACTAACTAACTAACTATACATTGAGTGTCTGTAGTTTGGTTTTTACACTTTATTTCTTGTAATAAATGGTTTTCCTTCACCAAACATTAGTAAGCTGCTGAAATAAATGGTTTCCCTTCACCTAATATGTGTAAATTGCTGAGATAAATTGTTTCCCTTCACCCAAAATCTTAAGCTGGAGAAATGAATTGTTTCCCCTTCATCTAAATTCTGTAAGTTGCAGAAATTAATTGTTTCCCTTCATCTAACATCTGTAAGTTGCAGAAATGAATTGTTTCCCTGTTCCTAAGATCCGTAAGTTGCACACATGAATTATCTCTCCTAACTAATATTTGTAAGCTGCCGAACTTGGTTGATTCCCTTTATCAGGCATCTCTAAGTTGCTGTAATAAACTGTTCTCCTTCACCCAACATCAGTAAGCTACCTTAATAAGATGTTTCCCTTCACCCAACATATGTAAGTTGCTGTAATTAACTTCTTTTCCTCCTTCCAATATATGTAAATTGCAGTAATAAATTGTTTCCTTTCATCGAAAATCTATAAGTTATTGTAATAAATTGTTTTCCTTCATCGGACATCTGTTAATTGCTGTAATGAAATATGCCCCATCACCGTACATGTGTAAGTTGCAGTAATAAATTGTTTAACGTAACAGTACATATGTACATTGCTGTTATAATGTATCCCGTCACTGGTCATATGCGGGCTAGTTGTAATACATAGAACGTCTGTAGGTAATTGTAACATATTTTTTACACCTTAAATCACCGTAGATCGCGTTGCTGTAATAACTGTTTTCCCTGACATCTGTAAGTTGCTGTGATAAAATGTTTCATCCTACCAAACATCTGTAAGTTGCTGTGATAAAATGTTTCATCTTACCAAACACCTGTAAGTTGTTGTAAGAAGCTGAGTTTCACTTCATGTAAAGATTCTAAGCTGCTTTCGATTCACATGATACGTTACTGTAAGAAGCCGTGTTCACCTTCACCTAATGATTTTAAGTTACTGTAAGAAGCCGTGTTCACCTTCACCTAATGATTGTAAGTTACTGTAAGAAGCCGTGTTTCTCTGTACCTAACGATTGTAAGTTGGTGTAAGAAGCCGTGCTTCTCTACACTTATCGATTGTAAGTTGCTGTAAGAAGCCGTTTTTCTCTTCACCGAACGATTATAAATTGCAGTAAGATGATGTTTCTCTTCATCTAACATTGCTTGTAAAAGTTATGTTTCCTTTCACTGTACGGTTGGAAGCTGCTGTATCTTCATCGAACATTTGTAAATTGATGAAGAAGTTTGAATTGCCATATACCAAACAAATACGCCGCTTTAGTAAATGTTTCACTAATTTGTTACCGGAGTCCATAATAGAGGTAAAGAAAAGCCACATTGTGTCCTGCCATGAATGTCGTAAGAGGCACCAAATAGGGCTGGCGTAAGGCTGGCTTTCTCATCCCGAAACAAACTTTAATTCCAACATCCAACCAATGATGAACAAATTCTCAACGGACTTGGCGGGAGTTGGTTGATGGTCTCTGCTCTATTAGGGAATGAAAGGCGGAAGGGGAAGTTGAATGTTTTTCTTTCATTTGTGTGTCCGTTGATAATATATTTAGTTCACAGTGTTTTGTTATAATTGGAAAAGTGTTTCTTCTGCTTCAGATAAAGCACTTTACTCTTTAATTTGTTATATTTAGAATAGCGCCTCTGCTGATTCGAGTAAGGAACTATACTCTTTCATTTGTTTTAATTGGAATAGTGTTTCTGCTGCTTCGAGTAAGGCACATCACTCTTGCATTTATTATAATTGAAATAGTGTCTCTGTTGCTTTAGATGGGGCAGTTTACTGGTTCATTTGTTGTAGTTTTAATGTTGTCACCGCTGCTTCAGAAACGGCTCTTTACTGTCTGTTTAATTTGTAATAACACTGATGAATCCAGACAACAAAAACCAGTGTAAGCGCTTAGATCTGGGATGTTTGTGTAATCCTGCACATTATAAATCTATAAACAGCAGTATGTTTGTTACAGCTAAAACTACATTACCTGTTAATATGACCTATTTATACAATAGTAGTCTATGACAAAACGGAGAAGTTAACAATGAAAGAAAACTAAAAACTTAAAATATTTTGGGGAAAAAAATAGCATTGTCCACTCCAGACGTGACATTTCACATAACATTTGCCGTAACTATGGCAACTGTCTGTTTTCATCTTTCACATTTTTTTCTAAGGAATTATATGTTCTTTGATTCTCAGAAAATCAATGAAACAGTAAAAGTGTATTCTGCTTAGCTTGAAACATCGGTGTATATTTGAAAGATTTATCTTACTTTTGCGGGATATTAATAGGTTTATTACCTTCTGTTGACTCCAAGAGGCCCACGCTGGTTTTATGGCGTTGGTCCATATTTTTAAATCAATCGGTACTACGAATTCTGTGGCCAATATTCCGCTTGTCGCATTTACTTTACATAAAACTTCCAGGTACCAGTTTAGGCTGGACGAACCTAGGAGCCCGATTACTGAACATAAATATTCCGCTTCGAAGTGAATTAGAACATATTACCACAGACTGGCGGGTAAGCGTTCTAGCCCACTGTTCTCTCTTGTTTGGGTGGACTTGATTTATTCTTATGGTTGAATCTGGGTCGTGGTAGACGACCCACTAGTACCGCGGATGTCCAGAGTTCAGCACTCCTTGCGACATATGCCTGGTGTTGTTAGGCCAGTTTAATACACTCCGCGCCACAATAACCGGGCTGAAACTTATGGGATAGTGAGACTCGCAGTTTCACAATTCCCTATCATACCGATTCCGGTTCGAAATCAGCCGCGGATGAATTGGAAGGAGACGGTTTTGCGCTGATTTCGATGGTATGAGGCGCCGGCCGTTCAGAAAGCAACTTACTAATCTAAAATATGCCTAGTAAATCACAAACAGCCAATAGATGCTGGAGTTTTCTGCAATGTCCTGAAAAAAAGGACATTACATTTACTTGACCAGCACGAAAATAAAACAAGACCGAAGTCCCTTTCTATCCAAGGGAAGAGAAGGAACAACTGACACACAATGGTTTGGGTGTATATATTAAAATGAAAATTATGATGCTATTTTCTATAACACGTGGCGTTGTTTACAAGCTGTGACTTCTCGCCTACAGGCCTGTACAGGACAATATCGTTGCTTATTGTTGATTGGCGTCTTCACTACGGTAGGAAGATCGTAAGCATTACTTGGATACTAGAACAGGATTCTTCTTCTCTTCCAATTCTGCTTCTTGTGCTTCTTCTTTCGCAGCTTCTTATTCTTTCTTTATTATCCTTCTTTCTTCTTCCTTCATTCTTCTTTCTTTCACTTTTTTCTTCATTCTTCTTTCTTCGTGCTTCTTCTCCTTCGTTCGCTTCTTCTCTTCTTCTTCTGCTTTTTCTTCTTCTTCTTCTTCTTCTTCTTTTTCTTCTTCTTCTTCTTCTTCTTCTTTTTCTTATTCTGCTGTTGCTTTCTTTCTTTCTTTCTTTCTTTCTTTCTTTCTTTCTTTCTTCTCTCTTCTTCTTCTTCTTCTTCTTCTTCTTCTTCTTCTTCTTCTTCTTCTTCTTCTTCTTCTTCTTCTTCTTCTTCTTCTTCTTCTTCTTCTTTTCCTGCTTCTTCTTTAACTTCATCATCTTGCGATCGTTGTCTTTATAACTAACACTGACAGGAGGGTGATGAAATTGATGGATCGACCTGGGAGTTCAAGTCAATGATTTTACATTTGAAACCACAATTGTGTGGATACAATCTAAGACCACTGTTGTAAACTTCACTACCTCGGCTCCCTGTATATATCGCAGGTTAAAGAAAATGTCTGATTTCAACATAAATAAACGGTGCTGGGGATGACAGTGGCTACGTCAGTCCAGCAAACAAAGCCATTTCTACGGTGTTATGACCATTTAATAAATTACTTCATGGCTCTGTCTAGGGGCTTAAATAAAACAAACACATTTGAGCAAGTTTCTAGTCAAACACAGACAGATTATCCATTGATTTTACCGAACCACACATTCTCATTTCTATGCTTGTAATTAGCAAAATTATACACCTTCAGAATACCGACTTTGTTTTAAAACAAACCATATATCTTAAATAATCAACTGCCACATTTTTGCAAAACAACAGGCCAGATTTAATAGCGTCATTTACAAAATTGTAACATTTTGTAATTATCAGAATGTCAATGTTTTTTTTTAAATTTAAGAATAAATTTAATTTAAGTCCGACGTATGGATTTTCTGAGGGTTCTTTTGCTCCCCTTTAGAGTAAAGGCCCTCAACCAGCTCATGCCAAGCCGGTCCATCTGTTGCGATCTCATGCATCTCCTTCCATATTCTCTCTATAGGGGGCTGCGTGATCTCGAAGTATGGTGTCAGACTCGAGTGATGGAGGTCCTGGGCTCGAGCCCCGGTGACGACCAGGATTTTTCTCACTGTACTTCGAGTAATAAAATTTCCCCTGGTCTCTGAGTAGTGAGATCGGACGCCCGTGTGTTGTTGCGCACGTAAAAACATCCCTTGGCAGTTGGAAATCGAAAAAGAGTAGCCTAACGGCGCTGCCCGGGCAAAATTTCGAATTAAAAATCTACCCAAAGTATTTAAGGATCCTCGCCGGTGCTACGGAGTTCGTGCACTGAGCTTAGTTTCTCCAGACTCAGGTTTGAGTTAGGAGGAGAACGGAGCACTTATGGGTTACACCTGAGTGCCGTGATGTTGATCCATCGACTAAACTATACTAAACTAAACATATTATCTCCATATTATTTATCTAAGTCTCTAGTTCTCTTCTCCATGCGTGTTTAGCTCTCCCTCTATTGTGTTCGTCCTGTGGCTTTAAGAGAAACAAACACTTTCTAGCTGCAATGTAATCGGGGTTTTAACTTATTAAACTGATTGTCTCAATAACTGTGCTGACGTGATTGTTGTCCTTCATGTAGGATGGCGGGTTGGTAAGCTGACATATGATGCCAAGGAATTCTCCCACATGTTGTGTAGGACAAAAACAAGCTGATACAGTGGGTCAGCCGGTGCTGTCTGTTTTGTGTATCTTAGGCAGTATGTAGAGGTAAGTTTGCCTGAGCAAATGTCGTTGATGCACAGGGGTTAGTTGAATCAAACTTATTCAGATGCACAGAGGTTAGTCGAATCAACCTTATTCAGATGCACAGAGGTTAGTCGAATCAACCTTATTCAGATGCACAGTGGTTAGTCGAATCAACCGTATTCAGATGCACAGAAGTTAGTCGAATCAACCTTATTCAGATGCACAGAAGTTAGTCGAATCAACCGTATTCAGATGCACAGAAGTTAGTCGAATCAACCTTGTTTGAAGATTGCATTGTTTATGCTCTTTACGGTGTAGTAGTTGTCCACTGCTCCATCTTGCAGCTGTGATTGGCAAATTCAATGCACCTTAGGTCGTGTGTTTCCTTCCCGTATATACAGATTCAACAGCCAAACTACGACTGTCCCTTCTTCTGCAGCATTTTGATTAATATCGTCATCGTTCCATTTTATTTGTGAGAACGCTTCTGTTGAAATTTTAACATGATGTAGTGGTGTTAGCCTTAATTGTATTTCGAAGTTATTGTTGTTGTTCTTCGATATACAAATCTAGTGCTTTGAATATACGCGGACTAGAAATTGGACAGACTTAGGTTTAGAAAAGAAAGAACAAACTCTATGCAGATATCACCAGCTCAAGCTGACTGCTGCTTTCTTTGAATATATTCACGTTGACGTCTAAAGATATACAGAGAGCACACAGAAAAGCCAAAAACACAGCCAGAAGAGCCTAGAACCTTGTTCCTGTCAAGCTGTAAACAGACACACTTCAGACAGAGACAGAGATAGAGACACACAGAGAGAGACACAGAACAGAGAGAGAGAGAGTGTGTGTGTGTGTGTATGTGTTAATACATATAAGTGGAAGTTGTGTAGGTGAGCAGCTTAAATAAGGTTCAGTGGACATCTGTCCAGAAAAAAATAAAAGAATGTATTTTCTACCCTATATTGGGACTTATACTTATATTTTCACTACATTTGTTTATTCCAAAATTACATTTAGTATGCATTTTATGTAACATAAACTTCGAAAGTGTTGAATGGTCTTGATAAGCGTATGATTGTAGTGCGGCGTTGCTGCAGTAATATGGAAGAAATGGACGTACTGGAGCAGAGCGTATCGGTCCTAACGGTACACTGCAGAGGATCTTACCAAGAACGGATTTCTCGAACGCGGATTAGGAAGAATACAACCTGAGTGTCGGTACAGGCAGTTTTTAATGAAATCTGGGAGAAGAGCTTAAGAAAGAAATACACTGAGTTTTGCTAACTTGCTGTTTTTATTTGAGCTCTATCAGTGTGTTACAAATAAGTAATCATATTTGCACTCGTGACTCCCCATATGAGAACATCACATCTTATTGTCTTGATTTCTTCATACAGACATTGCTATTTGTTATTGTTTCTCATCTCATCGCATCTTGTTCCTCGTGTACCTTGCGGTGTTGAGGTGAAGTATAAACAGCTGAAGAGTGCCCGTTTATGGGCTTTATGTATCGAGATTTCCATTGATTCTGCTATTCCCTCTGTCCATCGGTGACGTAATCACCCCCTTCTTCTGCTTCCATTTGGTCTGTACATCATTGCTTCTTGTGGTATATAGGGTATTTGGTAGCCTAGTTACACGGCCAAACTGACTCTGTGCTATTTATTATTTTAGCTGTTAAATCCCAGACATTACTACTTTTACAACCATATATCATTTTTTATTCCTCAAAATTACCAATGGCTGACATTGCAACAGTACACACAGACCAAATGTCACGTTTAATTCCAGAAATATTGCAGGCGTTGCGAAATGTTTAGTCCGATTGTAATACCACAATAAAAGAAAAATAAACTGGAGCAATTAGTGGGGGGTAAATCAATGTATGCGTATATTCTAAGTCTCGACTATCCAACCGGCAGCACTCTACTGTCGAAGGATCACAAACGACCGTAGGACACACGGAGAGGACCATTGATCTAAGAGATAAAGTCAGGGGCATGTGCCTACATATGCCTGACTTGCATTACTTCCAAATCACTCGTGACATGTAAGTGAATAATTCGTGTATATGATTTGAGGCTTATTGGTTACGTGGACCATTCCGTTTCCTGATACTCATGTTAGCCTGAGTGGACCTGATCAGTCTTAAAATGTATATTAATGGGGTATAAAAACCCATGATTTCAGGGTGGCCGGGCATTAGTGCTAGCCACTGAACTACGGCGGCTCCAACATCATGTGTCGGTTGCTGACAATCTCTTTTAGTATTATCATGTTAGTCATTTTCAAATAATTTTCACATAGTTTTCATATTTGTATATGCCTCAATAGCATTCGTGTGTTCTTTTCTTTACCCAAGATATTCTTAGAACCCGTCTATAACATTCATATTCAAAGGCGTTTATTTATGCGCTGTTCAGCTTGTTTAGTGAGTGCCCAAGTCTCACAGGCGTATGTTGCAATGGGAAAGGTACATTCTCTTAAAAATATACATTTTGTTGTTCTATCTGTCCCCCTCCATTGTCTCTCTCTCTCTCTCTCTCTCTCTCTCTCTCTCTCTCTCTCTCTCTCTCTCTCTCTCTCTTTCTCAATCTCTCTCTCTCTCTCTCTCTGTTCTTCTGTATGTCTTTCGGTCTGTCTTTCTCTCTGTCTGTCTCTCTGCCTGTCTCATTCACACACACACACACATACACATACACACACGCATCCTAGTTACATACGTAATCACTTGGTATGCACTTGGTCACGTGACCCCCAACATGGAGTAGATGACAATGAAACTAAGTTTCATACAAACCTGAAGGCACGTTGGCCACGTGGCGCTAGACCCACATTTGGATAGACCACTCGGCACCAGGTGAGTGTTGTAGTCAATATGAAACCGGCCGCCTTTACTTTACAAGATATTCCCGGGTACCAGTTGTAGGTTGGGCTGACCTGGAAGCTCAGGAAAATTTTTAGCATACATACACCCAGTAAACTGCAAACAAATATTCATAGTGACATATACACAGTTTATAACGGACATCGTGTTTCCGAACAATGTAAAGATTGAAGCACATCGAGATTGACAACGGAAGACGCTTAATCGCATATTTATGGTGGGAACCGTGTTGCCACTAATACTTCTTTTGTATGTTTTGTTAATCAAAGAAGATATTGTTACCGAAATATTTTCAGTGTGTATTCGTAATTTATCTGAAACTAATAGATCATATGGTTTTCCTGTCATTTGCCACGTGGCACATTAGAATGTATTTTCTATATTCAAGTTATTTTGGAATTTATTTATGTCTTTCTAAGTTTCTTGTAGTCTCTCATATATGTGACCTATTTGAGCGTTCTAGGATAACGACTTGTTATATTTGAATGAAAGATATACTCTTGTAATAAACATATATTATAATTATGTTTAATAGAAATGATTATCAATGGTTTTCCGGTGTCAGATAATGTTTTAAAATGAGACTATATAAACCGTTAGCTTGCTGGCTGGTGAGTCCACTTAATTGCTTAACTAATTAGGTCTGAACATGAACTGTCAGGTCGTATGGTTTGAGCTGTGACAAGGGCTTACACATATTGGAGTGAGGTTGGTGTAGAGATTCTTCCAGACACGGTGTGAAAGCAGCATCTCCAAGGGGATTGTGCTGAAGAGCTTTGCTTTCCCTCTACAAGCTGAAAACAACGGTTGGGTGTGCAAGGCTGGTACTGAAAGTTTACTCAAGGGAAGGTGCTTATTAGGATAGAACCGCTGTCATGACCCAGTGTATTACGTACTGACTGGCAGAGAATGGCAGTGTTTCCACCACGAGTTTTAGTTATATCATTGTCAACAGAGTTCAGCCCAATGCCTAATAGAAACACTGATGCTGGAAGCACAAGTAAACCATGCCCTGTTTCCTGGTGACGCGGCTGTATGTGCCACCAGATTTTATCCGTGGCCTTCCTTGCGGTTCTTACAGCAAGCTTTCTTAGATGAAATGGCAGGGTTGGCGTACTGGTGTTCAACTCTGGTGCACCTGCGATAATAAACATATTGTTCATGAATGAGAAAGACTACTCGTCATCAAATGAGATTCAAATGACACAGGATGTAAGAGCAAGGTGTCCCTGTATCGCTGTTTCCTGCTCCTCAAAATCTATTTCAATGCATTAGATCGTCATAAAATAATATTGGAAGCCGATGGCCTAGTGAATGAGCTAGGTGCCCAACCAAGCGAGTCAGTTATTTTATCAGTATCATGTGCATGTTTTCCAGGATTATCAGGTCGAGAACTGTTGTATTTGAAATCATGTTCTGCCATCTGATGTTTAGTAGAGTTCAGTAGAGTTATGAGACAAGTTATGTGCAATTGATTTAGCTTGTTAGCAGGGGGCTGGTACACTGACCAAGCTTGGCCTGCATTCAGCAGTATTGGTAAAATTGTTGCTCTGTACATTTGTGACATGACGTCCTTCATCATGTTACAGCACGTCAGCTATTGCACACCAAAAAGAAAAAATATTGCACTTGACCGCATGAGAAAACACATAACACCCCACTTGACACTGGAGATGGACACATGTCACCCTATTTTTGGACTGAACAGCGTCTTCAATACACGGGATCATTGGAGTAGACCAGTCACGTGATTGCTGGGTCGGCCCGTCAATAGCGTCTCACTTGTAAATTGCGCATTCTTCATTACAAGATCCAAGCAGACGGTCCTGTCTCTTGCGTGGTGGCCGAATTTACCAAATACAATGTGCAATTGGTCCTGAACCGAGGTAAGCTCATCAGTCTATAGATCTACATGATGCCCAGAGATGTACAGTTGAGGTAACCAGTGTTTGTGCGTCATTTTAAGTGTATTATTAATAATATAAAAACTCTGGCGTGTCAACTTGCAAGCCGCCATTTCTGGCTGAACAACGCCATTCTCCGGCCGATCTGATGCGATCACCTTTTTCTTAAAACTCCTCGCTCTAAAGGGATTCTTTAATTCTGTTGTCGTTAATGTGTGCATATTACAACATACCATCATAGGAAATTGTAGGAGGTGGAATTCTTAATGCACTCTTAAGCATTCATCAAAATTGCCTATTAAACTATCTGCTATCTCGAAGACAGTTTGTGCATGAACCACTGCCTCACTTGAAACCTATATGTTTTTGCCTGTACATCATCTAGAGAGAGAGAGAGAGAGAGAGAGAGAGAGAGAGAGAGAGAGAGAGAGAGAGACAGACAGACAGACAGACAGACAGACAGACAGACAGACAGACAGACAGACAGACAGACAGAGACAGAGACAGAGACAGAGGAGCTTCTAGCTTTCCTCACTCCTTTCCAAGCTGAGTCAACATGGTTTGATGTGATATTGTTGTAGATGTGTGACAGACTTTGCACTTAGACACAGCACCAATTAACTGCAGTGCCTAGTAAGTTTACGCTTCACAAATTGCCATTTGTGACAGTTGTGCTTAAACGATCTGTCCAGACCTGAGGAGACTCAAACCTCTGTCTATAACCAACTGTTGATAGCCAACAGAATGGGACAAGTGCACAATGACTCCAGAAAAAGAATAAGATGAAGAATTAGTGGAAGAGGCATAACTACATGTAAACCTCTCACACTGATGTACATTGATTGTTCTCATGATTTTGTATGGCTTACAGTTTGTAACAGTACACATAAAAGTTTTCTTTATGTAATTCATGAACAAGAATCAATGCTATGTGAGTTATACTCATATGTAACTGCTGAAGACTGGAGGGGAAGTTGTTCGAATCTATCAGAGCCCCAGTCAACAGAGGTTAACACAACTCAACACAACACAGCACAACACAACACCACAAAAGATAGTCAGAGGTGAGTGAAGGAGAAGAAGAAATACCAGTGCTTAACATGAAAGGCTCAGGAACAATTACACACAACATGCATAGTTAAAATGAATGAATGAAGATGTAGTATTTGTATGTCATTTATTAATGCCATCCTACCATCATCATTTTCTAGTCCTATCAGCTTGACTTGATTTGCTCATGAAATAATATATCATCAGTCTTGTCAATGCCTGTTTGCACACATCTCAATGAAACCCCAGGTACACTGAGAACACATGCATACAGCAGGGCCAGATGATATCAACATGCATACAGTGTGATAACCCCTGACATTCATAGTTGACACGACACCAGCTAGGAGGGGGGGAAATAGTTCCTACTCTCAGGTGTTAGATTTCTTCCTTCCTTATCATCCTCCCTGTACTGTCCTTTTTCCATTCTTGACTATCACTACAAAACAACAAGTTGGTTAGAATATAAATATATATATATATATATATATATATATATATATATATATATATATATATATATATATATATATATATATATATATATATATATGCTTATTTAAACACAGTGGTGCGACCTGGTGGAATTTTAGAGAAGATGTTCCCAAAACTTGTGAGAAAGTGAGACAACTCAGGCATCTACCAGAGTAAGAGCAGCCTTCATCTTGACCGAACTGGCAGGTAATGAAGCGGATCCACTAACCCATGGACCCAGGCTACAGCTCAGTCTCATTGCTCAAGGTGACATGTTCTACTGATATAAATATCCACACAGAAGCAGAAGAGGCCAAACAAACCAGGCCACACACACTTTTGTCTTTTGTTTCAGGAGGATCCACTGATTCTTTCCACAGCTAACTACCAGTAGTACATATAGATATATGATTTGGTTGTAATCTTGAGGAGGGAGGGCATAATATTCTGGCATTTTATGTATAACTGATTTGTATCAATCTAACATGCATGTAAAATGACTGGGATGGTGTTCCCTTGACCCAAGAGCAGTTTTACAACAAATAAACCCATTAACACTAGATACTTCTCTATTTTATTTAAAGTTCACTTGTATTGTATAAGATTGTTCGTCAACAAGTTGTTAGTGTTATTGTTGTTGTTGTTGTTTGTGTACAATTTACATACAACATTATCACAATAACCAGAATGGGAAATAAAGTAAGAAGAGGGATGACATCTGCAGAGAAATAGATAAACCTTCTCCAGATCTATCCACAGTCCATATTATTCTTTCACTGAATCCTTTATCAATTTTCTGATGAAGTCATTCCAGACTAATTAGAATTTCACAATCTAAAGAGGGCTTGAGAGCTATTGCGGATTCTTATGTGAGAGAGATAAATTGAATTGATAATATGCCTCTATCTTCCACGGGACTACCCTAGACAAACCCTAGCTTAATGGTCAATGTTCTTATTCTTGACTATTACACATTAGAGAGGAATGGGGCCCAACTTCTATGAACATTAGAAAAAGGGTAATGCACAACGTGATCCTCATTTCAGTCGCAACATATGACAACATTTTAGCCATATCTAAAGGGCTTACTCTTTTGTTCTAGATGTTGGCGAAAAGTCTGCCCAAGCTGCTACTGACTTTTGAAATGTTGGCATTGATTTCATAGTCAATAGTGGCATCATCATCATCAAGTGCCATGCCGGTGAGCGTGTGCTGTCATATTTTGCCATCTTACACGTTCACCAGAGTCGTGGGTCAGCTTGTGTTCTTGTCCCGACCATGCCTTGTAATCCAGACAACCATTTACTTCACTGCCTTTCCCTTGTTCTTTTTCCCTCAATCTTGCCTGTTGTCACCCATTTCTCTAGTTTGCCGCACAAAATGTATAATCATCTACTTCTAATTTATATAATCAGTTTGCAGTTTGCATTTGTTTCTTGCATGACTTGCCCACTGATTTTTCTTTCTGCCCGCTTTATTCTTTGCATTTTCCTCAGAATTCACAGTTCCACTACTATTAGATGTTTTTCAGCAATAGTAACATACTGAAACAGTGAACATACATAAAGATGACAAGCCTGCAGTAAATGACCAATTGATGAATAACAAAATAAAATACTATTACGTGTAAGTGTGTATATACACAAACATACTAAGTATGAAAGAAATAATTAAAGTGAACTTCCCGCTAGGTTATCATACGTGCAGAGATGTGTTAGGTTTGTTCATCTCACGGACCTTAGACCAACGGCTAAGAATGGTTGACTATTATTTCGTATGGCGTATTTAGCTTCTCCAGCCATAGTTATCACACAATGTTTGCTGTTTAATGATGGCCGTGGATTACATTAGATGTAGTTTCAAAATAAGTGACAGTAAATGACTATTCTCCACTTGTTGAAATATATTGGGTATATGGTGCTAGCCTCGTATCTTTAGAGACCATTCGGCACTCGATGTGGCATGTGGTCAATTTCAAGCCTGATATCAAAGAGCGTGATCATCATTCCTTAAACCAACATTTGTTTAAATGTTATGAGTTTATAAAGTATGTCATATTCATTAATAGTGTGTATTAAATTACCTCGAAAAATGACTTTCTCTCGGTCTCTCCATTATGTATATATGTGTCTGTCTTCCAATGTCTAATGTTTATATATTGTGTGTGTTTGATAATTTTTCTAAAATATTACAGGTCTTATGTTGCCAAAGATTTCTTGCTCCTTATTGACTCATATATTGTCCACATGGCAGTCCACTCATCGCTTTACCTTGTCCACATATAGTTTACGACACGGCTGTCCACTCATCGCTTTACCTTGTCCACATATAGTTTACGACACGGCTGTCCACTCATCGCTTTACCTTGTCCACATATAGTTTACGACACGGCTGTCCACTCATCGCTTTACCTTGTCCACATATAGTTTACGACACGGCTGTCCACTCATCGCTTTACCTTGTCCACATATAGTTTACGACACGGCTGTCCACTCATCGCTTTAACCTTGTCCACATATAGTTTACGACACGGCTGTCCACTCATCGCTTTAACCTTGTCCCATATAGTTTACGACACGGCTGTCCACTCATCGCTTTAACCTTGTCCACATATAGTTTACGACACGGCTGTCCCATCATCGCTTTACCCTTGTCCACATATAGTTTACGACACGGCTGTCCACTCATCGCTTTACCTTGTCCACATATAGTTCACGACACGGCTGTCCACTCATCGCTTTATCTTGTCCACATATAGTTTACGACACGGCGGTCCACTCATCGCTTACCTTGTCCACATATAGTTTACGACACGGCTGTCCACTCATCGCTTTAACCTTGTCCACATATAGTTTACGACACGGCTGTCCACTCATCGCTTTACCTTGTCCACATATAGTTTACGACACGGCTGTCCACTCATCGCTTTAACCTTGTCCACATATAGTTTACGACACGGCTGTCCACTCATCGCTTTACCTTGTCCACATATAGTTTACGACACGGCTGTCCACTCATCGCTTTACCTTGTCCACATATAGTTCACGACACGGCTGTCCACTCATCGCTTTACCTTGTCCACATATAGTTTACGACACGGCTGTCCACTCATCGCTTTACCTTGTCCACATATAGTTTACGACACGGCTGTCCACTCATCGCTTTACCTTGTCCACATATAGTTCACGACACGGCTGTCCACTCATCGCTTTATCTTGTCCACATATAGTTTACGACACGGCTGTCCACTCATCGCTTTACCTTGTCCACATATAGTTTACGACACGGCTGTCCACTCATCGCTTTACCTTGTCCACATATAGTTTACGACACAGCTGTCCACTCATCGCTTTACCTTGTCCACATATAGTTTACGACACGGCTGTCCACTCATCGCTTTACCTTGTCCACATATAGTTTACGACACGGCTGTCCACTCATCGCTTTACCTTGTCCACATATAGTTTACGACACGGCTGTCCACTCATCGCTTTACCTTGTCCACATATAGTTCACGACACGGCTGTCCACTCATCGCTTTAACCTTGTCCACATATAGTTTACGACACGGCTGTCCACTCATCGCTTTACCTTGTCCACATATAGTTTACGACACGGCTGTCCACTCATCGCTTTACCTTGTCCACATATAGTTCACGACACGGCTGTCCACTCATCGCTTTATCTTGTCCACATATAGTTTACGACACGGCTGTCCACTCATCGCTTTACCTTGTCCACATATAGTTTACGACACGGCTGTCCACTCATCGCTTTACCTTGTCCACATATAGTTTACGACACGGCTGTCCACTCATCGCTTTACCTTGTCCACATATAGTTCACGACACGGCTGTCTACTCTTCGCTTTACCTTGTCCATATATAGTTCACGACATGGTTGTCCACTCCACATATTGTTCACTACGGGACTGTCCGCTCATCGCGACACCTTGTCCACATATAGTTTACGACATATCTGTCAATGCATCGCTGCACACTCTAACAAGCCAAATAAGAGATTATTAGTTTCATGTTGCCGATGTTTGACAAGTGTTTAACTACAAAGTATAACAATTGCCCCAAGAAGACATAACGACTCACCTCTAATGTATGTACGCTAGGTCGCTGTATAGTTTACGCTTGATATCACCTGCCTAGGATAGACATATCAAGTGGTAGAAGTTAGTAACAAGCTCTGGTTACAATTCCGTTTTTAGTTAAATACAGAGTGGAGTCCAGTCAATACGTCAATAGTCAACGCATTTTTTCACAATTCCGCCACACACCGAAGTGAGTTTTGAAATCAACCGCAGAGAATTTGCAAGCAAACCATATTGTGTTGATTTCAATTATATGAGCGTCGTTGATTTAGGAAACAATAGCAATCTGCCGACTGTAATATTGCCTAGTAGATCACACATACAAAATAACGGGGTTGATTGCGACGTCCTGTATAGAATATGCAACTATTTTTTTAACAGAGTGTGGAGCTTGGTAAACGGAGACGCATATAAATACTTACGTTCAATTAGCTCATGCGCAATGTCCTCGCTTGCTCATTTGAAGACAGCTCCAGATTTGCTTCCAGTAAAAGCCGTAGTATATATACTTACCTTGGCTCAGATTTCAGCGTAGAGAAGGCTGTCTTGTAGGAAACCGGTACCTAACTTCGTAAATCTGCCACCCTATAAATGTGACTTTCTGTAGTAGCATTGCCAAAAGAGCATTAGCATCATTTTATGTGAAAAGCACGTTTGCCAGACATTTCTCTATTAACTCTCGCAGACATATAGCAACGCAGATACATACTTCTAGCAACAGTCTTACAGAACAGTGGTACGTTTTTGTTTTGTTTATTTAATTTGTCACCGTACCTGCACTGTAGGCTCTCAATATTTGTTGTGTCTGATGCTGGCTTGTGTCTCTCTGAATAAATTAGTTTTGATTCGAACTAAGAGTAAACTACGCCTGTGTGTTACTGTGGCCCATACAGGGGCAAATGATAGTAACACTAACCTACCAAGCACGTTGTAAGAGACGACAAAGTAAAGTTGCAGTGACAACCAAGGAGCGTTGCCGTGAAAACCAGGGGGGTGGGGGGCGTGCCGTGATAACAAAGGAGTGTTGCCGTGAAACTGGCAATCTTAAATTGTGGAAAACGTTAGTGTAAAATTCAACCACTCATGAATAAGTCATACGGCTTGGCGCAAAATGGTCGGGAGCCTATGCTCTATTGGAAGATGAAAGGAAATAGAAGAAGAAGAGGAGGAGGAGAAATTGTCTGAGGGAACTTCTCTTTATGCCAGGACTCAGCAGTTAATGAACTTGATGTATCAGAGCTACTCCTATCGTCCTGTCAGTCTAATACAGTGGTTCTCAACCGGTGGGGAATCCCCCCCCCAAGGGGGGGGGGGGGGGGATTTTAGGGTTTCCTTGGGGGGGGGGGGATGAAGATCATTTCAAGATCGCGTTAATACAAGTACCGATTACTTGATATTACTTTTCCCTTCATACTTTACAGTTATGCACGTCTCATCTTCTAAATTCATTTTATAAAGTAAGTAGTCCCACAAATCACGTTTTATGTGGATGTCTAGACCTGTTTTAACATATTTACCTTCCCTTTTTATGTATACTGTGTAGGGGTGGGGGGGGGATTTTTAGGTAGGAAATATGAAAGGGGGAAATGACGTTCTGAAAATATGGTGAAGGGGGGCACGGGCCAAATTTTTGATAGGAAGGGAGGGGGAGGGGGAATGACGTTCTGAAACTATGGTGAAGGGGGACACGGGCCAAACAAGGTTGAGAACCACTGGTCTAACAGCAATGAATGAGTAGATGTTCTCATGTTGATATTCTCCTGTTGATGTTCTAGTGTTGATTTTCTCATGCAGGTTCCATCAATGAGTCACCAGTGTGAAAATATGTACAAAGCGTTGGTAAGTTAGTTAGTTAGTTAGTTAGTTAGTTAGTTAGTTAGTTAGTTAGTTAGTTGGTTGGCTGGCTGGCTGGCTGTTTGGTTGGTTGGTTCGTTCGTTGGTTCGTTGGTTGGTTGGTTAGTTGGTTGGTTGGTGGTTGGTTGGTTAGTTAGCTGGCTGGCTGGCTGTTTGGTTGGTTGGTTCGTTAGTTGGTTGGTTAGTTAGTTAGTTAGTTAATAGCGGTTCCAACTTAACCGCAACTGGTTGTCCCCATTATGCTCCGTTCCTGTGCCAGTGAATATCACACAAAATTCTCCTCATAGTCCAATGTGAAAAGTGGAACAAACAAGAGTCTCGGCAAGCTGACAGCCCGTACAGGTACACGGTGCATAATACCGCCGCCAGAATGCCAACACAAAAGTCCTCCACGAAAATTAAACTTCATCTTTTATGGAATCGGCAGTCACAGTTACTGTTTACTGTACAAAGCGTTCTGCCTCTAAATCACCTGTTCCTGACTTCGAACCCGGCATGCGGGATTTGAAACTGCGATCACTGCCCCTAAGGAACAGATGCCTAGAAGGAGATTTTTCATGATTTAATATGACGAGGTTATGGCCAAAAGATGTACACCCCTGGAGTCCATGTGGGTAAGTCTCTACGTTGATGATAATGTAGAGGTAAGGAACTATGGCACGTCACCAACAAACCAGCTCCAATAGTATTGTTGAGAACTTGTATCTTCTATGTGCCAACATGCGGTTGTGAGTCATGAGCCTCCACTAATAATTTTTTTTTTTTTCCGCGTTTCCATCCTGTTTCAGGATATTGCGGTCAACACCAGCATCTTTCATCTGTGTGTTGATTCCTAGGCTAGATTACGCTCATCAGCACGCCACGACTTTCTCAGCGACCGGCTCCATACTCTCATAAGTCACTTTTGCGATTCGAACCACTGCTAATTCTCGTCGCGTCACGTGACGAGAGTATTCGGGGTTAGCGGAGAAAGCTGCTAACTCCTCGGCCATGGAGATGTAGACCTTTGAGGTTAACTGTTACAAAAACGTTCGTAGAATATCGCCGACCAAACAGTAAGAGAAATACTGAGTCTACAAGATTTCAAGACCGAAGACAGCTGGTTTATGAACAGTATCCTGTCTCCGACGCTGAAATACCTGAGCCATATGAAACGTGACAGTGGCTTGGTAAGAGCAGTGGTGGAAGGTATGGCTCCTGGTAGAAGAGACAAGGGTAGGCCAGCAGACAGTTGGACACATGACATTGTAGACACATGGGCATTATTAAGGTATGTCAGGCTTGAGACATGACTAGAGATCCAAACAATTGTCGGTGGGTCGTGATGAGAGCCGCGTTCTGTAGAGGGGCTTACTACAAGATGATGATGATGATGGTGGTGGTGGTGGTGCTGTTGCTGCTGCTGCTGCTGATGATGATGATGATGATGATGATGATGATGATGATGATTGCAATGTCCTTAGTGGGATATCAGAGACTGAAATGCTGTGAATAACTCACCTTTTCTGCACGTATATAATTTCCTCTAGAATTAATTCCCTGATTTGTTTGCGAGTCAACTTACATGTCTTTCTCTAAAACTTCGCAGTTCTTTGGCTAGATAAATAGATTACAAAGTGCCCTGATAAAAGTGCTGTTTCAAAAATATTTTTCTTGTATTGCCGATTGCAGACATCCTAATGCAAGCTAACACACAAAAATGTGGTCTTTCTCGATTCTGTTCATTGCTGGAAAAGCTGTGCCGGCGGGATTTGTGCTGATAACACGGCAACTTGATGCGATAATCCAATAACAAATAATGCAGTTATGAAGTTTAGAAAATATCTAAACATAATTTTTTCCATTTAATCAGATAACAGATAGGATTATATTGAACACAAAAATATAGCATTATTGTAGCATAAGAACATCATCATCATCATCAAGTGCCATGCCGACTGGCGCAGGTGTTCATGACTCTCCACAGATCTCGGTCTTTGGTTTCCTTGATCAACTCTGCAGTTGATATTCCTCCATGCCACCGTCTCATCCATCCAGCATCATTTCTCGTGGTCTGCCTCTGCCTCTCTTCCCTCCATCCTTCGAGTTGTCACGGTGGTCTCCAACGCCTCTCTTCTCATCACATGACCAAAAAAAAGCTGTTTGTCTCTTTCTTATTGTTGTATATAATGTACTGGTTTTAAGATATCCTTCATTTTGTTAAATGCAGCATTTTCTTGCCCTATTCGTCTCTTAATCTATGTTGTGCATCTTCCATCCGATGTTATAAATGTCCCTAGATATTTAAAACTATCCACTTGTTGAAGAATTTTCCCTTCTATCTCTATTTCACATTTGGGTGTCACCTGTTTCTTTGATATCACCATTGTTACTGTTTTCTTGATATTCAAGGAGAGTCCTTTCTTTGCACTCTCTGTTACTACAATGTCCAACAATTGTTGTAGATCTGTTGCATTATCCGCTATCAATACTGTGTCATCTGCTTAGCGTATATTATTTATATTATAACCTCCGAATATTATTTCTGGCTTTTCTTTAATCTCTCTCATTATTACTTCGCTATAGAGGGAGAAGAGATCCGGTGACAAAACACATCCCTGTCTTACTCCCAACTTTATGTGTTCATAATTTCCTTCTTTATTTCCCATTTTAATTGCTGCTGTTTGGTTTCAGTAAATATTGTTTATTATTCTGAGATCTTTCCCCATCAATGTTAATATCTTCCAACATTTTAATCAGTTCATCATGTTTTACTTTATCAAATGCCTTAGTATAATCTATGAAGCACAAATATATGTCTTTCTTTGTCTCTACTGATCTTTCTAATAGTGTTCGTAATGTATATATTGCATTGTTTGTACCTTTTCCTTCCACAAATCCATACTGTTCTTCACCAATTTCCATTTTTATTTTCTTCCTTGTTCTCCTCATAATAATTCTGAGTAGAAGCTTAGTGACATGATTTATGAGGTTAATCGTACGAAAATCTTCGCATACAATTGCTCCTGGTCTTTTTGGTATAGCTATAAAAACAGATTTCAGCATATCGCTTGGTATATATCCACTGCTGTAAATACCATTCAACATTTTGGTTAATATATCTACGCCATATCAATCCTGATAGCAGGATTAGAAACCAGACTGACTACATTTTGATTAGCAGAAGGTTTCGAAATGCGTTAACAGTTGCAAAAACAGTTCCCAGTGATGATTGTTATAGTGACCACAGATTACTTACAGGTACATTGAGAGTAAAGTTAAAGAAAGTCAAGTATATAACAGGAAACATTAAATATGATCTGTGTACATTGAGAAATGACATGGAAATAAAAAACAAATTCAACATAGAAGTACAGAACAGATTTGATGTATTGTCTGATCTAGAGATCCTATTTCAGGGTGTGGATGATCAATGGGAAATGTTGAAGAATTCAATCAGTTTGGCAGCAGAAACAACTATTCCAAAATTAAAGAAGGTGGGTCGTAAGAAATGGATGACTGAAGAAATTTTACAACTAATGGAGACAAGAAGACTCAACAAAAATAATCCTGCCAAATATGAAGAAATTCACAGACAAGTCAGAATATTATGTAAGGAGGCAAAAGAAGCATGGCTTGAGAAAAATTGCATAGAAATTGAAAAACAACACAACAGTCAAAATACCAAATTAGTGCACAAAAGAATTCAGGAACTTACTAATAAAAGAACAAGTACATCAGCAGGCTGTCTAAAAACTAAAGATGGCAAAATCATAATAGAAAAAGATCAGATTCTACATGAATGGTCAGATTATGTGAAAAACCTTTATGATGATAACAGAGATGAACAGTATGATATTCGATTTAATAATGAAGGACCGCCAATTTTGAAGATGGAGGTTCGGAATGTTCTTAAACATATGAAAGCTGGCAAGACCCCCGGTTCAGATAACATCACAACAGAAATGATTAAAGCTTTAGACGAATATGGAATAGATCAAGTCACCAGACTGCTGAACACATTATATGATACCGGAGATATACCTTCTGAATTATGTAATTCTGTATTTATTGCAATCCCAAAGAAATCAGGAGCCTTGGAATGTGATCAACATAGAACAATTAGTATAATGAGTCACATCACGAAGATTTTGCTACGAGTTATCATGCAAAGAGTGAGAAAGAAAATACAACCTGAAATAGGGGAAGAACAATGTGGGTTTGTAGAAGGAAAGGGTACAGTAAATGCTGTGTATATGCTGCGATCAGTTATTGAACGTTCTATAGAAGTAAACAAAGATATACATCTTTGCTTTATTGACTACACAAAGGCTTTCGATAGAGTAAGACATGTCAACATGGTAGATATGCTTGCAGACCTACAAATTGATGGGAAAGACATTAGACTTATTAAAAACATATATTGGAAACAACAAGCTGCCATAAGGATTGATAATGAAGTAGGACAATATCAGCCTATTAAGAGAGGTGTGAGACAGGGATGTGTAATGTCTCCAGATCTTTTTTCCCTATACAGTGAAAATATTTTCAGAAATGTAGAAGACATAAATGGAATCATTATTAGAAGACGAAACATCAATAACATTAGATATGCAGATGATACAGTATTCATTGCAGACAATGCGCAGGATCTGCAACAATTAGTAGATGCGGTTGTTACACACAGTGAACAACTGGGGTTAGAATTAAATTGTAAAAAGATAAAGATTATGGTCGTCACTAGGAAGAAAGAAACACCACAATGTAATATACAACTAACTGAGAATATTCATCAACAAGTGAATCTATACAATTATCTCGGAAGAGTTATAACATCTGATGTGAGATGCCTAGAAGAGATTAGATCAAGAATCACCATGGCGAAAGTAGCCTTTAGCTAGATGAAAAACATACTGACCAATTTTTAAAAAATGTCATTTGAAACGAGAAAAAAAGAGTGTTGAGGTGCTACATAGAGCCTATACTATTGTATGGATGTGAAACTTGGACAATGAGTAGTCAAGGTGAAAAACATCTGATGGCTGTAGAAATGTGGAAAAACAAATGATCAAGTACTACAGAAAACACACGAAAATCGTAAATTGATTAGAGAAATTAGACGTTGACAGTAAACCTTTTTGGACATGTTATGAGAAGAAAGAAATTGGAGAACTTGGTGACAACTGGCAAGATCGAAGGGAACAAACCAAAGGGAAGACCGAGATGTAAATACCTGGATGGCTTGGCCACATGTCATAGCCGAGACAGGCACACTGAGTTGATCCACGACTTTGGTGATCGAATGAAATGGCGAGTCATGACCGCCCACGCTTTCCGGCATGGCACTTTAGATCTTGTGATTTAATTTCAGACATTGCCATGTCTACTTCATCGTAAAAATGTTGTATGTGTTCATCACTACTGCTTGTTGTTGGTGCGTATACTTGTACAATATGTATATCAATTAGCTTGTCTTTCAATTTGACCATAATAACTCTGTCTGAAATACACCAGTAACCATCAATTGATTGTGTATAAACAGGTTTTAACATATACACATATATATGTGTATAACAGGTTTTAAAATAAAACTATGAAAAACTACAGAAAATGTTTAAACTCTATAAAGCATATTTTCTTTTTGCTTTCATGCAGACTCATTTTTCAAATTCCCTGTCTGCTTGAGTTGTTTGTAGCCGGGTTGATAAATGTGCTGATATTACCACGAGCGTACAGCCATATCTGATTTACAACAGAGAAAGGCAATGTAACTGTAACGTCCTCTAAATTTAAACAGCCATGCAGAGGTTCCCCCGGGCTGGTTGGCAAGCTACCACGTATAATCTAATCTCCTCTTGGGGTGATTTTGTATATAAAGCTATATTTTTATGGTCCCGACACTAGCATTTCTCATTACCAGGTATATTTTGGCTCTTGGATTGTCTCATCTGCGGGGATGAATTATTTGTATCAGTGCCGGTATCTTCCTTTAAAACAAAACAGGCATTTAATGTTAAACGAGAAGCAGCCAGGCACTCTCTATAGACGCAGGTTCTCAGACTCGACAGGGTGTGCATTGGTAGCTGTATGGTTGGTTGGTTGCTTGATTGGGTGGGTGGATGGTTGGTGGGTTGGTTGTTTGGGTGGTTAGGTGGTGTTTTGGTTGGTTGGTTGGCTATTTAGTAATCCTGTGGACTAATCAGACATTACAATGATGTGTTATGGCAGTCAGGGAGGGCGCTCATGTTTTGCCATCTTACACGATCACCGGAGTCGTCGATCAGCTTTTTTTCCCTCCGACATGCCATG
This sequence comes from Cepaea nemoralis, assembly GCA_014155875.1. NCBI lineage: Eukaryota > Metazoa > Mollusca > Gastropoda > Stylommatophora > Helicidae > Cepaea > Cepaea nemoralis. The sequence continues at coordinate 327,924 of JACEFZ010009864.1, read as the reverse complement.
TTGTCAAGCCATCCAGATACTTACTACTCTGCTTTTCCCTTGTTCTTATCCTCTTAATCTTGCCAGTTGTCACAAAATTCTCTAGTTTATTTCTTCTCAAAGCGTGCCCTAAAAGATGTGATTATCTACGTCTAATTTCAGTAAACCGTTTGCGGTTTTCATTTGCGTCTTGTAGGAAATGATCAGTGGTTTCTTTATCTACTATCCACTGTGATATTCTTTGCATTTTCCTTAGAAACCAAATTTTCTCTGCCGTTAGATGTTTTTCGACCTGGATGCTCATTGTCCACATTTCACATCCATACAAAAGTACTACCAATACTAACTGTCTAGAACGATGAACCGCTGTGCACGTTGTTTGAGCCCTAGAAAGACTCGTATCCTTCGAAGTGAGGCTGGTGTAGGGACTGTTCTCACGTATCTATTGAAGTGAGGCTGATGTAGGGACTGTTCTCACATATCTATCGAAGTGAGGCTGGTGTAGGGACTGTTCTCACGTATCTATCGAAGTGAGGCTGGTGTAGGGACTGTTCTCACGTATCTATTGAAGTGAGGCTGATGTAGAGACTGTTCTCACGTATCTATCGAAGTGAGGCTGGTGTAGAGACTGTTCTCACGTATCTATCGAAGTGAGGCTGGTGTAGGGACTGTTCTCACGTATCTATCGAAGTGAGGCTGGTGTAGGGACTGTTCTCACGTATCTATCGAAGTGCGGCTGGTGTAGGGACTGTTCTCACGTATCTATAGAAGTGAGGCTGCTGTAGAGACTGTTCTCACGTATCTATCAAAGTGAGGCTGGTGTAGGGACTGTTCTAACGTATCTATTGAAGTGAGGCTGGTGTAGAGACTGTTCTCACGTATCTATCAAAGTGAGGCTGGTGTAGGGACTGTTCTAACGTATCTATCGAAGTGAGGCTGGTTTAGGGACTGTTCTAACGTATCTATCGAAGTGAGGCTGGTGTAGGGACTGTTCTCACGTATCTATCGAAGTGAATGAACGAACGAACGAACAAACTTTATTTTAAAAGGGTAACAAATTGGGCACGCAGGCCCGTCTTACATTCGGCCCTTTCAATCACTCATCTTTCATTCATCAAATGCGCATGTTACATTAACATAGGGGAAAAAACATTGTCAAATGGATTTTGAAAGCATAAACAATGCATATTACGCATAATACATTCACATGAGAAAACAAAAGAAAAAATTGTCAAATGAACGTTGTAAACATAAACAGTGCATATTGCAATGTTGTGAGACACATCCCCCATCCACCCTTATATCCCGTAGCCACCAACACATCCCCCACCCACCACACCTCCCCACCCACCCACACATATCTCCACGCACTCACACAGACCCAGGCAAACATACATGCCACCACCCACCCACTGATCCCCCAATCACACACATTTCCCCACCCACATACATTTCCCCACCCACACACACATCCTCACACACCAAGAAGAAGAAGAAGAAGAAGAAGAAGAAGAAGAAGAAGAAGAAGAAGAAGAAGAAGAAGAAGAAGACGAAGAAGAAGACGAAGAAGAAGAAGATGAAGAAGAAGAAGAAGAAGAAGAAGAAGAAGAAGAAGAAGAAGGAGGAGGAGGAGGAGCAGAAGAGAAGAAGAAGAAGAAGAAGAAGAAGAAGAAGAAGAAGAAGAAGAAGGAGGAGGAGGAGGAGGAGGAGAAGAAGAAGAAGCAGAAGAAGAAGAAGAAGAAGAAGAAGAAGAAGAAGAAGCCACATACACATACCCCCGCCGACCCACAAATCCCGCACCTATCCACACACATATCCCGCACTCTCACAATTGTCCCCACCCACCCACATACACATCAGCCAACCTACACCCACTCACCCACCCAATATTCGCCACCTCTCAACTACACATCCCCACCTATACACACATCTTCCCACCCGCCCACACATATCCCCACCCATAAACACCCAAAAACTCACACCTCCCACCCACACACACCCCGCCACCCACATATACCCCACCCACACACATCCGCCGCTCACACACATCTTCTCACAACTACACACCTCCCCCACCCATACACTCATCTCTCACACACATCCACCCACTCACGTACTCATCCATCAACCAATCACACCCACACATCACCCACGCTCCCATCAACACATGCATCTCTCATCTACCCTCCCACCCACACACACCCCAACCACTCAGCCAAACACACATCCCCCATCCTCGCATGTATCCTTCAATCACCTGCACATCCCACACCTCTCCCACCTCTCACACATCTCCCTTCCCACCGAGAACTCCACCCACAAACACATTCCCCCCCCCCCCCCCACACACACACACATCCCCCACATACATTCCCCATACATATCCCCGCCAACACATCTCCCCACCCACTCACACATCCTCCACCTACAAACATCCTCACCACCCACACATACATCCTCCACCCACTCACATTTACCCCATCCACACTCACACACTCCCACCCACACAGACATATCCCATTCACAGACACCCCCACACTCATCCCTCACACCCATTACACACCCATCCCTTAACCCACACAATCTCCTACACACCCATTCACCCACCCAAACACACATTCCCTACCCACACCCCCCCCCAACCCACCAACACCCACATACTTCCAAGTATCCTCTCAAAATATCCCCCCCCCCACATACACATATCCCTCACACACACATACATCCACCACCGACTACACATCCCTTCATACATCCACACATCGTCCATTAACCCATACACATCCCCCACACACAACCCTTCCACACATACATTCCCCACACCCCCCCCACACACACACACATCCCTCACATACACACCCATACACACCCATACACACATCATCACATCTAGGCACATACATGATGCCTCACATGATCACTGAAACTAATAAGAGGAAACTCCCACACTTTACACACAATTGAGACACTGACGATTGTCGTGAGAATTCTCGCAATTGCAAGAAGTGGAAAAAAAATTGTACATATACATTGTGTAGCGTAAATATTAGTGATGCAATTCAACTCTCTCTCTCTCTCTCTCTCTTTTTCTCTTTCTCCCTCTCTCCCTCTCTCTCTTGCTCTCTCTCTCTTGCTCTCTCTCTCTCTCTCTCTCTCTCTCTCTCTCTCTCTCTCTCTCTCTCTCTCTCCCTCCCACTCACTAACTCTCTCACTCGCATCATAGTAATGTTATAAAATCAAGTGGCATACACAATGATAATATGGAAGATGAGAATAAACAAAAAAATATTGAATGGCATGTTACAGGACAATCAAGTGGCATACAAAATGATACCTCGTAATATGAAAGATGAGAATACATAAAAAATATGGAATAGCATGTTACATGACATGCGTGGGCTCAACTCTCTCTCTCTCTCTCTCTCTCTCTCTCTCTCTCTCTCTCTCTCTCTCTCTCTCTCTCTCTCTCTCTCTTTACATACACAAACTCTCACACTCATCCACTCTCTCTCTGTTCCTGTCTCTGTCTGTCTGTCTGTCTGTCTGTCTGTCTCTCTCTCTCTCTCTCTCTCTCTCTCTCTCTCTCTCTCTCTCTCTCTCTCTCACTAACTCTCTCACTTACTCTACAGTAATTTACATGAATTCATGTTATGCATGTTAAAATCAAGTGCATCAAAACGATAATATGAAAACGAAAATACACAAACCATATCGAACAGCATGTTAGATGACATGCGTGCGCTCAACTCTCTCTCTCTCTCTCTCTCTCTCTCTCTCTCTCTCTCTCTCTCTCTCTCTCTCTCTCTCTCATTCTCTCTCTCTCTCTCTTCTCTCTCACACGTGTACACACACACACCCACACACAACATACACACGCAAATACACACATATACGCACGCACATACACACATCCACATAACTACGCACACGTACTCACATAACACCCGAATATACACTCCCTCGCATACACTGCATGCATGCACACTTACACACACAAAGATATACAATACACACACACACACACTCATCCATACACACACGCACATGCATATAAACGCATATAAACACATGAACGCACACTTTAACACACGTACAGACATACACACACAGAGGCGCACACAGATACACACATGTACACACACACATATACACCCATACACACGTACAGACATGCACACACACACATATACACCCATACACACATACAGACATGTACACACATACATTCACACTGTCTCATGCACTCTCTCATTCACCCACGCTCTCTCTTTTACACACTCACTCGCTCTCACACTCACTCATTCGCGCACATACGCGCATACCCACAAATTTTCTCTCACTCACTCACTCTCCCTTACTCACTCACTTACTCGCTGACTCTCTAACTCACACTCACTCACTAACTTTCACACTCTATCACGCAGACAGGCAGACACACAACACACCCACTCTCTCAGATTCACTCATTCTCTAACTTAATCTCTCACACATATATCCACACACACTCACTGACTTTTACACTCACTCAGGCACACGCGCATGCATACTCTCTCACTCTCACTCATACTAATTCTTCCACTCAAACTCTTTCTCATTCACTCTCTCACCCACTGTCTTGCTCACACACATACAGTGAAGAATGATAGTGGAAACATGATACCAGTAGGTGACTTATTGAGGCATATTGTCGGTATGAAGTAAGTATTGAAAGAGTTTTCGGTTGAATGTGTAGGGACACATTGGTGTTTTCAGATCTGGTGGAAGGCTATTCCACAAGTGAGCACCAGAATATGCAAAACACGTTTTGTATAAGTCCAATCTAGGCTTTGGAAACTAATAAATTTAAGCGCTTACTGTTCATTGCATTTGATTGAATTAACGGTAGAAGATACTCTGGGGTATTTTCAGATATAATTTTATTCACTAATTTGGCTTTGTTAAAAAGGAAGCGCTTTCGAAGTGGTAGAAGTCTTAGATGGCTGTATAATTTATTACTTTCAAAGTGCTTTATACTAGAAACTAGACGTAAAGCGCGGTTTTGAAGCGAACACAGTCGTTTCATATTAGATTTAGAGCAATCATCCCAGACTGTGGAACAATAATCGAGAGGTGATTGGATATAGGATGCATAGAATATTTTTCGTGTGCTTTCATCCAAAAAGTGCTGAATTTTAGCAAGTTGGTAAACTTTTTGTGCTATTCTCTTGGTAAGGACGTGATCATGAGAGCTCCAGTTTAAGTGTCTGTCAATTAAAATGTTTTATGTTCATTTACATTAATTATAGGTAACGTGTCCACGTGGAGCTCGAGCGGTGTACCAGTTATGGCTAGGGTCTGTAGTTTTTGTCTGGTCGTTATTAGCATGGATTTGGTTTTGTCGATGTTAATTACCATGCAATTTTCATTGCTCCATCTACTAAGGTTGTCAAGTTCGTTTTGTAAAGAGCTCTCTAAGTTACAAAGGCTCTCTTGACTAGTGTAAATAGTGCAGTCGTCCGCAAATAGGTCACACGAAGTATTGAGGTATAAAGGAAGTTCAAAACAATGTTTTCCCGTAGTGAATTTGAATAACGAAGACACAAACAATAGATTGCACGATTTATTGCCTGGCATATTTCGCTGCATCTCGTCAGGTTACATACTGCAGAACTCACACAACTTACGTGAAATTAACTAGATAAATCCTTCAATGTGAAATATACACAATTTCGCACAGTAATGTCGATTGTCTACCACGGTAATTTTAAGCTGACAACATGTCTTTCTGTTTACACAATTCTGGCTTGCGTTGATAGATCATAATTGCTTCTGCAAATTTTAACAAGCGAGTATTCTGTGTTCGCGTGTTGTTTAGAACACAGAATACTCGCTTGTTAAAATTTGCAGAAGCAATTATGATCTATCAACGCAAGCCAAGAATTGTGTAAACAAGAAAGACATGTTAGCAGCTCTAAAATTACCGTGGTAGACAATCGACATTACTGTGCGAAATTGTGTATATTTCAACTTGAAGGATTATCTAGTTAATTTCACGTAAGTTGTGTGAGTTCTGCAGTATGTACCTGAGAGATGCAGCGAAATATGCAGGCAATAAATCGTGCAATCTATTGTTTGTGTCTTCGTTATCGTATAAAGGAAGATCGTTAATATACACTGCAAAAAGCAGCGGAACCTAGTATTGAGCCCTTAGGCACACCAAAATTAAGGTTGTGTGGATCTTGATAGACAGTTATGAAGGACACTACTTGTGTCTGTCAGATAAAAATGACGTAATTAGGTTCACCCTATTGGTGCTAGTCTTCATTTGTTTAATTTTTCTAATTAAAATATCATGATCTACCATATCAAAGGTTTTTTTAAAGTCTACAAATACTGCTCCACAAATGTTGCCATTGTTGATACAAAGATACCAGTTATCGGTCATTTTTGTAAGGGCACTATGGCAAGAATATTTAGGTGGAAACCCAGATGAGGTTGGTGTAGAGACTCATCTCACGTATCTATCGAAGTGAGGCTGGTGTAGAGACTGTTCTCACGTATCTATTGAAATCAGGCTGGTGTAGAGACTGTTCTCACGTATCTATCGAAGTGAGGCTGGTGTAGAGACGTTTCTCACGTATATATCGACGTGAGGCTGATGTAGAGACTGTCTCACGTATCTATCGAAGTGAGGCTGGTGTAGAGACTGTTCTCACGTATTTATTGAAGTGAGGCTGGTGTAGAGACTGTTCTCACGTATCTATGGAAGTGAGGCTGGTGTGGAGACTGTTCTCACGTATCTATGGAAGTGAGACTGGTGTGGAGACTGTTCTCACGTATCAATGGAAGTGAGACTGGTGTGGAGACTGTTCGTACGATGCGCTACCAAACTAACATCTTAGGGAAATTGTGTAGCAAAGCACTTCTTCCCCTTGTGGGGTGTTTCTGACGAGTACTGGAACTTCACATCCGTGGATAGTCATATTGTGATGTGACCAAGTCATGATTCAGCACTACATATACGGACTGGCTGAAATGTGGTCTCTAGTGCGTTCACAAAACACCCCCCCCCCCCCCACCCCCGGTATAAAACATCCATAACTCAGTAACCAACTGAGGGAAAATGATGGGATTTAGCATATAACCTTATCTTTATGTACACCCAACAAAACATTTTATGTTCTGGAGATTGTACAGCAGATCTCAATGTTTGTTTACAAGCGGTATACAATTTACGGGTCAGAGATGAAGTTTATATTATGAAATGTATTACATCTTCACAAGAAAACATTAGAGTTCAAAAATGAATATTCTCCGTGGTGCACGGGAAAGTCCTAATGATAAGCATGTCACATAGTGGAACGGAAGTGTTCACAAGTCGTTACCCAAAATTACGTGCATTACAATAAAACACGTTTGTTAGCGTGAATTAAATATTCTTCGCAAAAAACATCAAATAGATTCCGTCGTTTTCCATGATTTCAGTTGCCTTTATACCTATCAAAGACATATACCTTGGGTGAGAGTAAATATAAGACGGTAGAAAACATTCCATAACGATGCAACAGATACTTTTCCCCAAAAAAAAACGGGGGGGGGGGGGGAATGCAATGTGAATGAGGCCAAATATTTGTGAACGCACTATAGGTTGGTCAAGTTTCCGCCTCATGTCTTAGATATTCCATTGTCAACAAACTACAACCAGAGGTCGAGAGGGAAAACACAATGTTATATTTACCAGTTAGAATGGTTAGATACAGCAAAACAGACAATATTGCAATAAGCAATATAACATTAAGTCACATTACAATCTGCTGTCAGTAAATAACATCAGTATTACATTACGTATTTATGTTTGTAAGTGAATCGTGTTACATTATATGTGTATGTTTGTAAGTGAACTCGTTTTGCATTACATGTGTATGTTTGTAAGTGGAATTGTGTGACATAACATGCGTATGTATGTAAATGAAATCATGTTACTTTCCTGTTAGTGGCTTAGTAATATTAGATTCTGCTGTAAACATAGTGAAAGATAATATTCTCCAAATAAATGAGATCGTCGATGTCGGAGGTGGTATGAGAGAAGCTCTATTCCTTGTGGCCAGCTCTGTCCTCAACTTGTAGCGAAGACAGGAATCGATTGTTCGGATCAGTGCGATGAAACCGTGTGACGACCTGGTTATGAATTGATTGATTGATTGATTTAGGAACCGACATCACAGCATTCGGGGCATTCCCATAAGCGCTCCGTCCCCATCGTCAGCAGCCAGCGAAGAGTTCCAACACTAATAGTACCAGTAGCAATCTGATTATATGTCCGTCTCGCCTTTCCTCTGAGTGTTGATCGTCGGCCAGATCCCCTCGTCACCCCTCACTGTCGCATTCTTGCCAGACCATGGTGATCCATTTGCTCCTCCGAGGTGTACACATGCTCCCACAAGGTCGCAACCACATCTGCTTTGTCATGCATCAATACTCCACCAAGTTTTGCCGAGCCAGCCAATCTGTCCGCCTATTCATTTCCCACCACATCAGCATGCCCCGGAGAAAAGATCCAAACGATGCTTGTTCGTCGCTTATGAAACTGTCACATTATCCATTTACTCCAACACTGTATGGTCTGAGATGGAACTCGTGTCATAAATGAAACAAACAAGTGTGCAGGTGAGCTTAAGCAGTATTCACACAAAGGATAACAATGTCACAATTGAAACAACCAAGTGTACAAGTAACTAAAGCAGTATTCACACAAATGATAACAATATCACAATTGAAACAACCAAGTGTGTAAGTAACTAAAGTAGTATTCACACAAATGATAACAATGTCACAATTGAAACTACTAAGTGTGCAAGTAACCAAAAGCAGTAGTCACACAAAGGATAACAATGTCACAACTGACAGGGTTTAGCTGAACAATGGCAAGCAAGCCTAGGAAGTACTTTGCCCACACTAACATACAATTGTTGGGTACGAACCGCAGTCTTCTGGAGGATTCACCAACCAAGAAACATTGTGTTTCTGGCACACATTTTATGGAACCAGAGACCGGGAAAGATTCATCGTTAATGTATTTGTGAACAATTGTGTTTCGCAAATCTGCATTGTTGCAAGCCACTTTACTTAGTCGCGGTTCCAACTTCACGGCATCGAGTCATCCCCAAGATGCCACGTTCATGTGCTAGTGAATATCACACAAAATGCCACTCACTGCCCCATGTGGAAAGTGGAACATACAAGAGTCTCGACAAACCAACAGCCTGCACAGCCATACTATGCATAAGGCGCTTCCAGAATGCCAACGCAAAAGTCCGCCATGAAAAATACAGTTCATCGTAGATGGAAGCAGCAGTCACTAGAAAACCAGCAGCCACACATTACTGTATCAGGCAAACACAGTTAGTTCAGCAACCGACAGACAGTAATTTTTCTGAACATGCATTTCACGATACAAACAACCGCGGATAGATGTAAACGCACCCCACACGAAATCCACAGCTCACGGTGTCGCTCCATGCACGTAACTCAATAGCTGGGCGACGGAACCATTGCAGAAAACATTTTAACTCCTTAAAGGGCATGAGGTGTTAGATCCATACTGTATAGAATAATAGGCACGCCATGGGTGATGTCCTCAGTATCGTGCCGTTCACCTTTACTTCGTCAGATATTTTATGGTAATCTTCTTATGCTGGATCGAACTGTAATCGAAGATCTATCTGAAAAATCCGTATCGATGCGAATTCGACCCACGATGACCGGACAGACAGGTAAGCATATACCCCCCCCCCCCCCCCCCCCCCCCCCCCCCCCATGCTGCTGTGACTATCATAGTTTCATAATGACAGGGATTTGTTTTAATTAGAGGAGACGACACTCGACTATTTCTCCTGCCATTCAGTCCACATGCCTAAGAATGTTCACCGATTCGACTGTGAGTGTTCAACTGGAACATGTCAATTTCCATAATAAAGAATCCCCAGGGAATCATCTCCTTCTACATCGGCTGTGACTTGTACCGACGTGTCCCGTCTATTGCCATGTCCATGACCACTGATTTGTGTTGCTTGTGTATGCATGTTGTGAGATCAGTGTACTCTTCGCCTTTCTCTTTTCACTGTTTTACTTGAACTATGTTGGACAACCAGCAGACTTTGTCATGTGACTATGTATTCTATAGTTGGCATGCTAGCACCAGCAGACTTTGTCATGTGACTATGTATTCTATAGTTGGCATGCTAGCAAAATTGATAGGACACTTCGCTGATAATGCCATGAGCACGGACGGGAGAGGGTTTGACGCCTGGATTCTTCGCCTGCTAAGTGAGGAAGACCTGTTCCTTCGTACTTTCAGGCATATATAATGTGTTGGTCCTATAGTAGCAGGAAATTACTCCAGGACCAATTTAGTTGTATTTATTTACGAGACAATAAATCAACGTTAGAGTGTTTCATTGCTCGTATAGTTTGTTATATACACTCGTGTGTGCCTAATTGTACAGTTAGCAGGTGTTCGTATTGGCACATACATTGTCTGGGGGTATGTGATCTGCATGTTTCTTTACGAGGCCGTGCCTTCATGGTCACTTCTCCCTTGCTTCTACCTTCTTTCGTAATTTATATTTAATGTCAATGTTCATATGTGTGTGTGTGCGCGCGCATTGAGGTGACCAGTTTGATACTGACAATCAGTGATTTCTGTCTGTTTGAAGTGATTGTAAGCCTAACATATACACAGGGTGAAAACGCCCTCCCACACAGTAGTTGTGAGGCTGAGTATGGTGCTCGTGAGAACTGAAATATGTAAACAGATGTGAACGCTAGCAGAGATATACAACTTACAAGCTTCTAAGATATTTTTCATCTGTTCATGTGTCCAAGTTTCATGGCCATATGGTGCTAAGGGTCTTATAATCGTAGTGATATTTCTATTTCAAGCATTTATAACAGCATCAATTTATATTTATATACATATCATAACTCTGACAGTATATAACAACCTCAGCTCACGTTGTGTTTCAAGAAATTAAGTAAAGTTGTAGTTGCCATTTTCATGTGCCTTAGAAATTTAATTAGTTAAGTTATACATATCGTTTCCATATGCCTAAAGAAATTCACATAAAATTACATATATTGTTTCAATGCCCCTCAAGAACTTCAGTTAGTTAAGTACATATATTGTTTCCATGCCCCCCCCCCCCCCCCCCCCCCCCCCCCCAAGAAATTAAATTAGTTAAGTTATAGACATCGTTTCCATGTGCCTAACCAAATTCAGTTAATTAAGTTACAAGTATCGCTTCAATGTACTACAAGAAATGCTATTAGTTAAGTTACAGATATCATTTCAATGTCCCTCAAGAAATTCAGTTAGTTGAGTTACATATATTGTTTCAAGGTCCCTCAAGAAATTCAGTTAATTAAGTTACAAATATCGTTTCTATGTCCCTCAAGAAATTCAATTAGCTAAGTTACAGACATTGTTTCAATGTACCTCAGGAAATTCAATAAGTTAAGTTACAGATATCGTGTCAATGCTATTATAAACGTGTTTCAATGTTCATAAATTAACACCAACATTCCATGTAGAATTCGCCCAGTTTCATGCTCGCCTCTTTACCTTCCCAGAAAATATTCTTTGACCCACATGATAAAGCTGGGTCGACTTCGGAGCCATGTTCTCCTAAATCAAATTCCCACCTGTGGGAAGATTTGAAACAAAGACACCGAGCAGACAGACAAGTGCACTAACCACTCCCCTACCTCCACCTCTGTGTCTCAACAATTTTCTAGATTATGAGAATGAGTAAATCATTGAAAACAAAAACATGAATTTAATCAGCTTTACTAGAAATAATACAATCACAAAGGACAAAAATGATGTTGCTGATTGAACATTCGTCAGCAGGCAAACAATAAACACACAAACACTATGTTATATGATCAGAAAAAAACTGAAATACAATTGATGGCCGACTGCTATATTTCACTTCACAATATTTATATTTTTCATTAATTCAATGTTGTTAGACATGACAGAGCAAGAAAAACATTACACGTAATTACTGACATAAATATCATGGCCAAAATGATGATTCACCAATTGACCAGGAATACATATGGACACAAGAGAACAGCAGGACAAAATCAGGTACTTCATTTTTAATTCACCGCAAACAAAGGATTCCCGGGAGTTTCAGAGAAATCACGTGACATCAGGGTGATTCCATAGTGGGCGTAGGGGTGTGTTGATATACTGTGCAACTTGTCTAAGTGCTATTGTGTAATGTTTTTATTGAAATAAAGAATCATATACATTTAATGTGATGTCGATCACTTTCGGTTGAGTGTGTGGTGGACTGCCAGATCGATCGATGGATGCAATAAATGCTTCTGGGCCCGGAGGGCTCTCACTGTGGTCGGAGTGTATATCCATATCATGTGTTACTCGTCTTATCTTGTGTATGTCCCATTTGTCTGCGTTCATTTCTGATGTTATCGGGGGGAGGGGAGGGAGATAGAGAGAGAGAGAGAGAGAGAGAGAGAGAGAGAGAGAGAGAGAGAGAGAGAGGGAGAGAGAGAGAGAGACACACACACACACACAGAGAGAGAGAGAGAGAGAGAGAGAGAGAGAGAGAGAGAGAGAGAGAGAGAGGCAGCTTGCGAAGACAATGACATGCGGTTGTGGGTACATTTTGCTGCAAACACACTTGTCCACCGACAGCGAAGTGAATCCCGATATCCATATGCTGAAAATCGACGATCCCACCAGATCTAGTTCAATGCTAAAAATAACTAAGCAGTTTGTTTGTGGTGAATTAAAAATGAGTGCCCAAAGACATATTAATAATGGGACCATGAACTACAGAAGTCATGGTGTTGGTTTCTCCAAGATTGATCAAGCCTAAAATAAGTACCAAGACATTTTCTGGGAAGCAAACTTGGTTAGTGTGATATTGACATCATACAGCAGATTCCTATTGGTCTGTACAAATGTGGGGCTAGCACAATATACAAATTACGCCTCACGTATTTTTTTATTTTTTTCAATTTTCTTTCGTGTGTTCAGTCGTGCCTATTTCTGTATTTGCATTTCATCAGTAGCAATTACTATCTTTCCTTTTCTTCATCTGACATCCTTTTCGTATATAAAATTGATCTAATCCACACGCGGGAGTCGCAGGCGCGTAATGGCTAAATGCCCACATGCCGCTCTGGTGGTCACGTGTTCGATCCACATCAGGGAGGTGTCGAATATTTAGACATAAGTCTTTGCTCCAAGGTCGGCCCAGGATACATGGATACCATGGTCGACCCAGGATACATGGATACAAACGTCGACACAGGATACATGGGTACCAAGGTCGACCCAGGATACATGGGTACCAAAGTCTACCCAGGATACATGGGTACTAAGTCGACCCAGGATACATGGGTACCAAAGTCTACCCATGATACATGGGTACTAAGGTCTACCCAGGATACATGGGTACTAAGGTCGACCCAGGATACATGGGTACAAAGGTCGACCCAGGATACATGGGTACCAAAGTCTACCCAGGATACATGGGTACAAAAGTCGACCCAGGATACATGGATACAAAGGTCGACACAGGATACATGGGTACCAAAGTCTACCCAGGATACATGGGTACCAAAGTCTACCCAGGATACAAGGCTACCAAGGTCGACCCAGGATACATGGGTACCAGGGTCGACCCAGGATACATGGGTACCAAGGTCGACCCAGGATACATGGGTACCAGGGTCGACCCAGGATACATGGGTACCAAGGTCGACCCAGGATACATGGGTATCAAGGAAGTGTGGGTATGTGTGTGTATGTGTGTGTGTGCGTGCGTGCGCGCGCACGCGCCTTCGCGTATGTGTGTCATGTAGCAGATCATTTTCAGATCGCCCCGTTCATCACTTCCAATCGTTTTGCCAGCTTTCCTGCCTCATGAAATTCACGCCCAACGTTTCTGCGTGTCCTGTGTCCAGCTCTGTGTGATCGACCTGTCTTTTCTCCCAGAAACTGTGCCTTGTATTACTGTCCTTTCCAAAACACCCTGATGTGTAATGCGGCCAAAGTATTTGATTGTTCCAGACATGATGTACAAAGCTGAGGCCCAGATATGCTTAGAAGCGAATAATCACTACGAATATCTGGCCCTTGGAACTATCTGGCTCATAATAATGAACTATAAATATAAAAAGATGAAGAACGAAATTGAAAGCTTTAAGATGTGGTATTATTAATGCATGCAAATAGTGAGCTAAGCAAAAAAAGAGACCAAATAAATCCGGTTTAAAGACATTGCAAAATACAGGAACATTTTTGGAAACTACAAAAATATTAAGAGTTCCTGCATGAGCTACATTATGAGCCAAAGGGTTATTTAAGTTTAATATACTGGACGGTTTAATTCTAGAGTAAACGAGACAAGAGAATTTCCAAGAATCAGCTACATGACACAAGCTGCGAGTATATTTTGATTCATATTTATCTTATACATTGAGCTGAAGATCTGAAAACTGGACGAAGTACACGATCACATACAAGGGGCTTGCTAAAGGTCTTTGCCTTATCTATGAAGGCAATCTCAAGGAGAGCTGACATTTTTTTTGGTGATTATTCTTTCTCAATATAGTAACAGCTTGAAATGATACACTTATGCCACCTCTACTTAATCTGGAAACGACCATGGAAACCGTGGTAAAGACCCCGTGTTTGGTGTTTCACTTTTTCTACAGATTTTGTACTCTCGGGTTGACAGATGTTTGGATGCCCAGGTGTTTTCTATTTCATGTTGAAAATGTTGGATTGAGGGGGCCATAATGATTACGCCAGGTATAACTTATTGGTTGACAACATCTTTTCTGACCGGCGTTTTATTATCAACTCTCGACGGTAGTTTAGACTCGTCTTTTTTCCACATGTATCTTGCGCAGAATCCGAGTGGACAAACACACTGCTCATGTTCATTCTCTTGTATAAAATGTTGTAACTGTTATTTTACAGTGTTAATACACTATCTATCTCTCTAGTTGTCGTGTTTAGATAATGGTCAATTATTTTATTCCCTCTGTCTACACTTACGCCGTATATTTCTGTAGTTCATTTCCATGTAACTACAGCAGTTTCATCACAGCCTTGGCCTATGACGTCTCAGTTCTACTGATAAATAATTGGAGCGCAGTTCTAGTTGATAAGGTATGTTACGTTGGGCACCAAAGAGGAAGAACTTTATGAAGAAAGAAATGCATAATGCACTTTCTCATGTTAGACCTGCATAATCTGGATAAACAATTATTGTCAGTTTCTTGTAACTCGACCCATTGTCTTGGAAGAATATATATGATCAGCCATTATTTCAGGTAGACGATACAGAACCTAGTCAAAAAAAACCTGCCCCCAAAAAAGTACATATGTTAATAATATGATTAACAGTAGTGACCAAACGATTAAACATATAGTTGGTAATAAAATACATTAAGATTATATTCTACAACTCTGTCACATAGCCTTTAGATTTCACGTCTGACATAGCAATGGTAGCGTTATAGTCTCTGTCGCCTAGAGTAACGACTGCGTCGTTATCGCCGGCTTTCTTCTTCCTACACAGCTTAAGGCAAATCAGACATAATGCCTTATGAACAAAGGACCTGAATGTCGAATCTAAGATGTAGAACACTAGTGGATTCACGGCGGAATTGGAAGAGGCCAGACAGAAGCCAATAATTTTAAACACGTGCCAGAAAATATTATAATCGCCCGGCAGGAAGTGGTACCACAGGAGGTAGACGTGCCGTGGCGTCCAGCAGATGGCAAAAGCGATGATTAAAGTGATGACCGTCATGGCGAGGCGTCTCCGCTTTGTGATAATTGTTTGTTGTCGCTGCTTATAAGAAGGCTTCATGTCCCCACTGCTGGGTGGGCTTAGTGGGCTATTTTCCTTCCAGGTTACAGTGGAAGTTGTTGGACAAGGCCCACGTGAATCAGAAGATGCATTCTTATCCTCCTTATCAGAAGTGCTAAGGGCTAGTTTAGTATAGTTGTTGTCTAGTTTCGGCACTGTGTCTGCAGGGATTGGGCCGGTATAGACGAAGCAGTAAGGAAGAACCGGAGTTTGCTGCAGCTCTGTCATCTCCGTACAGGAGTCTGGTGAGTAGGATTTGTCATCCTCCCTTCCTGACGTGGGGTCTGATTTTGCTGATTGTTGCAGTGGGGCTAAATTGTCGTTTTCCATCTCACGAATATTATTTTCCTCGTGGGTTGCGTGAGAGATATTTGTTGCTTTGGCTGTAGTTACTTTATTGTTCAGCTCCATAGATACGTGTTTAGCCTTTCTTGCGCCTAAGCATCGAAGGTAAATTTTTCCGTTTGTCTTTTGTGTCTTTGCTTTGCTCTGCGAGAAGGGAAATGTTCTTGAAATCAAATGGACCGCTATTAGAATATACGCCGTGGCAATAATTGCTAGCGGTAGACAAAACAAACATATAAAATTAAAACCAATATGAAGTTTTGTTAATGTTTTAATCCAGCTCTCGTCGTAGTGTATACACAGTATTAAAGTGTCATTGTTGTTTTCGTGTTTGGTGATATTGGTAGCGATTAGGCTTGGCAGGGACACTAATAAAGAAAAAGACCAGATAGCGATAGTTAGCCATATTGGACCTCGTTTTTGGCGCCGCCAGAGCTTCTTTCCTGTGACAATTAAGCATCGTTCAATGCTCAAAAATGACAAAGTGCTGATCACCACAGCCGTGGCTAAGCTTTCTGCAAAGTGGCTCAATTTGCATACTGCTAAACCAAATGGCCAATTGGAAAATGTGTACCAGACCATGTTAAACGGAAGTGATATAATTAGGAAAATAAAATCACCGGAAGCCAAGTTCACTACAAGTGCATTATGGGGAGTGCTCAGAGTTTTATGGCGGACGAAGGACAAAATAAGCAAAGTGTTTCCAAGGACACCAGTGATCAAGATTGCCGCAAACACGCAGGGCACGATGATGGCTTCCGGAGAACGATTGTACAAAGCCACCCATCCCGTGTGAGTACTGGAGAAGTTTACATTGTTGCTCTCAGTCAGGTTCCCGTCGTCTAATTGGAGCTGATGATTCAGTATTGTACCCATTTGTTCAGCATCTTTCGACTCCATTGATGATCTTATGCTCCTCCTGGGAAAGGGGGAAAACATGTTCATTAGTAATTACACATAAGCAAGTTTATAGTGAGTGTGCATTCAGTTTCGCTGTTTGTGCCGTTGTTACTTATCTGTCATATACAGGTGCAATCTTCGGGGGACGACATCTGTATTTAACCTAAATATATTAACTTTAACTTCTAAACTCAAATTCACTTAGTTCATTCGAAACCATGTTCTCCAAACAAGAAAAAACAACAACTTGTTTACGGGAATATATCTTAGCCCTAACTGAAATGTATTCCCTTTCTGAAATATTGCATACGTCACATGTCATGGCTTGATGGAAAGACGGAAACACTGCAGGTTTCATTTCTAATATCTTGTAGCACCTGGACATACATATGAACATGCTGATTTGTATATGGAGAGAGAGAGAGAGAGAGAGAGAGAGAGAGAGAGAGAGAGAGAGAGAGAGAGAGAGAGAGAGAGAGAGAGAGAGAGAGAGACTTCAGAAAGTTATATGCCACAATTATTATCTCTTTAATCGCTAATTACATACAAATGAAATTTAGTACCAATGTTCATGCACACGTGCATCAAACATTTCTACTTCTGAACATAATCCTCATCAACTTTAACAGCTTTGTGCCTTCTTGAAACAAGAGTACGTACATCTGTACTAAGTTTTGTCCTGTTCTCGTGGCTATTTCTTCACTGCATTAATCACTCCTTCGTTGTCTTCAAACTTTGTACCACTTAAAGCATTCTTAAGAGGACCAAAAAGATGTAATTCACATGGTGCCAGGTCGGGACAGTAAGTGAATGGGGCAGTTCATTCTACCACATTGTGTCGATTGCCTCCCTTGTTTACAAACATGTGTGAGGACGCATATTGTCGTGAAGGAGAAGCAGTTGCTTTCGATTCTTGTTAGACCAAACCCTGCAGTAACGAAGATTGAGTTTTGTGAGTGCTTTGGTGTAAATTTCCGAATTGATGCTTCCGTTTGTGAATGGTAACAACAGATTTTTTTTTTTTTTTTTTTCTACGATCAAATATTCTTTAACAATCCTTTGCTTGTAACGTACGTCATTAATATCTGCCAATTCAACTGTTTTTGTCGCGGTTAGAATTGGTTTACAGAGGTGCAATATGGTACACACATTCAAGAGATCATAAACTTAAATTTGTGCGAATGTAATGCTTCTATCTTAATTCTTCTTCTTCTTCTTCTTCTTCTTCTTCTTCTTCTTCTTCTTCTTCTTCTTCTTCTTCTTCTTCTTCTTCTTCTTCTTCTTCAGCGTTCCGAGGCATTGAGGTTCTTTGCTGCAGATACAATCCGTCTCCATTCGTCTCTCTGGTTGACCTTCTATTTGCCCTCCATGCAAAAAGTTCAGCAGCGACTTGCTCCCAATGTGCATTATCAATGCCTGTATCAATCATGTCCCGCTTACACACATCTTTGTATCGTAGTAGAGGCCGACCCTGAGATCTCTTACCCATCTGTAATTCACCAAAGAAGATGTCCTTTGGTATTCTACCATCATCCATCCTCCTAACATGTAAGTCTAAGTCTATGAAGTCTATGGAACAAACCGTCACACAACCTGATCTTTCCAATACTTCAGTATTTGTGATTTTGTCTTGCCACTTAATACCAAGTATTCTTCGCAGACACCGCACATGAAAGCTGTTTAAACGGTTCTCTTAGTGTGAGTAAGTTCACCAGGCTTCTCTGCCAGAAAGAAGAGTACTAGGGGCACAGGCATGATAGACAAGGACTTTTGTTTTGGCAGTAAGCTTCCTGTTCTCCCAGACTCTTTTTGTTAACCTGTTCATTGTTGTTTGCTGCCTTGCCAATCCTGATGTTGATTTCTTGTTCTAGGGATAATTTGCTATTTACCTCTGATCCTAAATATGTAAAATGGTCTACTATCACCAGATCGGCGTCATTAATAAAGATTGATGGTACCCCATATGCACATTGTGACATAATCTGTATCTTCTTTTTGAAGAGCTGTCTTCTTTTTATCAATCAAGGGCTGCAGTGTCTGGCTGTTTGCTGCAAACCAGTCCTGCCTTTTATGATCCACTTTGCCAGAAACCCCTACCGCTATTTTATAAAGAGTTTCCTTAAGTTTACTCCACTTTTTCACGTGGACTTATAGTAACAAAATTCCCCCTGGTCTCTAGGTAGTGAGATAGGACACTCGTGCGTATTGTTGCGCACGTAAAACATCCCTTGGCAGTTGGCAGTTGGAAATGGAAAAAGAGTGGCTTAACGGCGCTGCCCGGGCAAAATTTCGAGTTAAAAATCTACCCAAAGTATTTCAGGATCATCCCCGGTGCTACGGAGTTCGTGTATCCACCCAATTGCGCTCTTCCGCTTGAAGCCGTTGGCACAATGTGAGCTGAGCGTCTCATGACTCAGACTTGAGTTAGGAGTAGAACAGAACACGTATGAGTTACAAACGTGTGCCGTGATGTTGATCCGTCGACTAAACTAAACTAAACTAAACTAAACTAAACTAGCTCTTTTGTTTTAAAAATAGGAGTTTGTAATACATAGGTCATTTCTGGTGCAATGCTCCAACAGCCTTTGCCCATTTTTATTCAAGCGACCGATGTTGTATTTCCCAAGGCCCACTGGCCATGAACTCGAGTCCTTGCCCACACGAGCATTGAAATCACCGAGCATATAAATGTAGTCAGATATTGGTACTGCCTTGATCACAGAGTTTAACTCTTAATCCTCATATAATGAATCATTCATATCATCTGAGGAAGAGAGTGTCGGTGCATCTGCGATGATAATGGTGGCAAAACCACAACAGGTTGCCAAGCGCAGGAATAATAGTCTTTCATTACCTCTAGCTGGAATTTCAACCATTCCCAATAGGGAATTCTTCTCTGCAAAGCCCACATCATGTTGCCTTTTTTCTGCCTGCCCTCTACTTTACCAAAAAATGTGTAATTATTTTCCCTGAGTGACCCATCCTCAGCGAGGGGAGTCTCCTACAGGCCAGCAATATCAATATTAAGACGATTGAGTTCGATATCAATCACAGCCGCTTTTCTCGCATCGTCAATATTCGTCAGGTCAGTGGAACATCCCGGACACATGGTTCTTACGTTCCAGGTTTCAAGCCGTAGCTTGAGGTTTCTATTTTTGTTTGTATTAGTACCTGGTGCATTGGTTTTACAGCCTGCGATTCAGATTTTGTCCTTGCCCCAAGCACCCATTGAAGCAGGCTGGCTGTGGCTGATCAGCACGCAATTGGCTTATAGTGAGGCGGGCGGTAGTTGATCAGTGATACCTGTAGGTGTCTCCACCGTCAGAGGCAACCCGTGGCACCCTATGTCTACGCCAATTGACAAGGACATATAACCCCTAACAGTTACCTCTCGCTTTGATTCCGAGACCGGTTAAGATCAGGGATGGAGTTATACGGCTCCATAGCACAAAGCATGGGCTAAAATAGAGATCGTGTGTTGCCCAAGCACCCTGATCCCCCTCTCGGCCTGCCTAGTTCACCCCAGAGGAATGGTAGCACCAATACATCAGGAACAAGACAAGCTGCAGAAACTGTTTGATCAGCAAAGCATTGCTCTAACTGTTCGCCTGACGGAATTTCGATCCTAGACCAGCTGCCAACCAAAGCTTAGGGCCTTGTCTGCCCTGCAATGACATTTTGTCTTTCGGTTGCATTTCCTAGCACCAGCATAAGGCGTGTATCCACCCAATTGCGCTCTTCCGCCTGAAGCCGTTGGCACAATGTGGGGTGTCGGGTTTGATAAGCGACTGCCCAATATTCAGCGTTGACAGAAAGCAGGTAGTACCGTCTGTGAGTGTGTGTGTGTGTGTGTATGTGTGTGTGTGTGTATATATATATATATATATATATATATATATGTGTGTTTTGTGTGCGTGCGCGCGTGTGCGTATGTGTGTGCGTGTGTGTGCGTGCGTGCGTGCGTGCTTGTGTGTGTGTGTTTTGTGTGTGTGCACGCGCGTGTGTGCGTGCGTGCGTGCGTGTGTGTATGCGTGTGTGCGTGCGTGCTTGTTTGTGCGCGTGTGTGTGTGTGTGTGTGTGTGTGTGTGTGTGTGTGACTGTGTGTATGTAATTAAATTAGAAGCGCCTGCTTTCAGCGAATAAATATGTCTGACTAGAAGCCCACATTAAAAGTTATAGAGGAATGTACTATTGCCGCTTTCCTAAGAAAACATTAAAGAGGATCATGGTGAAGAGATCGAGAAATGCCAATGGCAAACATTTGAGGGGATTTCAGACAGCAGGGCACAGATATCTATCTGATGGTAACATAATGTATTTTAACAGAGCACGGCAACGACCCCTTTCTATTGGATTTGTGGATGATAAAAAGACTTAGATAGCGTTGATAGGGGATCCATTTGGAGGTTTATGGGGCATTATGGGATCCCACAGCAAATATTAACTGGAAAGAGACAGCCAATGACGATATGAAATATAGCTTTCTTCATAAGGGAAGACCTAACAGATAAATTTAAAATAAATTCAAGAGGGATGTTATTTGTTACCTTTATTAACCTTACTGACCGTAGATTGGGGAGCAGAGAACAATAAGTAGCACCAGAAATGAAATTCAGTGGACTCTGACAAAGCAAATTGGTGATTTGGACTTCGTGTACGACATTGCAAGATAAGTTGCAAGATTAACTAAATACGCATGATGAGAGGTCACAACAATTCGTTCTAAAAATGCAAAGTAAATAAACATGAATAATGAGATTAAACGAAGCAAATGGCAATCTGATTTGAATTGGTGAACCTGACTTCAAAACTATTTAGGTAGCAATGTAGACAAAGATGGGGGAACAGTCAGAAAATGTTCTGACAAAATCACCAATTGCATTCCTGTGAATAAATAGTTGAGGACAAGACTCCAGGCGCTGGACAGGACACACACTAAGAAACTCTTAGAATAGTATAACTAGATCATCACTTTTCTGGAACTTATAAACGAACGAAATATTTGAGGACCTAAAGACATGAAGAAGAGAATTGAAAACAGAGATGAATAGTACGGGGAGAACATGGACGAAAGTGCAGAAGATAGAGAAAGACAGAACGATTTGGGGTGAGGGCCTAAGCGACATTATGAAATAAAGAACAAAATAGAAAATAAAGGAAGTACACACTAATTGATTTATATATTCTACGGTATTATCAAGCATTTTTTTTAAATGTTGCATGCTCTTGCCAAGACGTTTCTGTCATCCCCAGATTAATCACCGAGGCAATTTTACGTTCAGTAGTTTGCCATTGCTTTTCGAAAGAAGTTAACCTGTAAGCCCACGTGAACGGTGTGTGGAATAAAACCACTACCCCGCAGTCAGCCCATAGGAAGTTTAAGAGTAAGCGCGACAAACCCATCGGCCACGCTGACGTCATTAGCACGCATAGTCACGTGTTATTGCGAGGATCAGGCCGTTCCTTGGAAACAGAATATCCCCAACCCAATAGCACAGATAGCGCAAACACAGAAATTGATAGACGAATCCATGAATACAGTAATAATGTAAACCTCTTTGGTAATACTGATGTCGGAAATTATACAAATGTACGTAAAACAATCATTTTTAGAAGTAACAGCCTTCAATGGTGAAAGTATATATAAGACAAATGGGCAAGGCGGTCGAAATGATGATCACAATAATTAGCAGGTAAGTGTGAATATGAAAATAAAATGTGTACAATGTGAAACTAAAAACTGAGACGTATAAGCATTAACAAACATAAATATAATCAAGAGGTTTTATGAGCTGTGGTGGTCATCGCCTGTCCTCTACGCATTTCCTGTCCAGACAACATCAGAAATCTCTCTCGCACACATTACGTGAAGCTGGGTTCATCCCAGAGCCACACAACCCTCATTATGCCACTACTAGCTAATAAATCTCGGACTCTTGTGTTTGTAAACACCCACAATATTACCATAGCTGCGTAATACATTATCGTTAATGGTTTTGCTTTCATTTCCTTATTCTGTTCTTGATGTATCAATATGCGCCTGTTTGTATCCGCTTCTTTTCTTCTTCTGTAGGTTTTGTTCTGTCATTACGATATACTTGTATTTTCGCTGAGGCTTTTGCCAATCTTAGGAGACGCTACGGATCGAATTACTGCTAGAATTTTGTGCTTGGTGCTTCAGTGGGATCAGTAATTTCTTAAAAAAGGGCGTCGTGTAGCATAGTGAATAGACCTTCTTCTTCTACTCACCCGGAGGTGGTGTGTTCACATCCGCATGGTGGTAGATTTTGAGAATGTACCTGGGCGCTTAGGTTGATCCAGCCTGAAACAGATACCAAGAAATGTCATGGAAAGTAAAGGTGGCTGGTGAGATACTGACCACATCAGCCACGAGTGCCGTTAGGTCTATGCCGATATTCGTGTAGCACCATATACTCAATGCGCCTTACGGCCTGTAAAAGAGTTCTTTATTTTACTTATTGATAGTTAAGTTAGTTGCACATCCTTTTACAGGACGTAGTGTTCAACCCATGCGTCTTTTTTTTTTACTGTTCGTGACTCCTGTGCAAGTTTACATTCAGTAGTTTATTATTGCTTTCTGAACGACTGCCACCAAACCTTTTTCATAAAAAAAAAACCAACGGTCTCCTATTCATTGCACACTTGTTATAAAAGCTTGCAATATAAATTGTGCCGTACATCTGATAAAAGCAAAGAAATAAGCTCGGTATTTTCTGAGAAAACATGTCGATTTCTCATTCAATAGCTGAAGTTTTTAACATAATAAGATTTTCGTCTCTCGTGTCTGAACATGTGAAGTCTGTTGTATAATTCTGCAACACTGATGTTTGATTTTAAAAGCTTTTCCAGCCTGGATTAAGACATTGAAGTGACAATGTTCAGCTCACGGCACACACGCTTTTCCAGCCTGGATTAAGACATTGAAGTGACAATGTTCAGCTCACGGCACACACGCTTTTCCAGCCTGGATTAACACATTGAAGTGACAATGTTGAGCTCAGGGCACACACGCTTTTCCAGCCTGGATTAAGACATTGAAGTGACAATGTTCAGCTCAGGGCACACACGCTTTTCCAGCCTGGATTAAGACATTGAAGTGACAATGTTCAGCTCACGGCACACACGCTTTTCCAGCCTGGATTAAGACATTGAAGTGACAATGTTCAGCTCACGGCACACACGCTTTTCCAGCCTGGATTAACACATTGAAGTGACAATGTTGAGCTCAGGGCACACACGCTTTTTCCAGCCTGGATTAAAGACATTGAAGTGACAATGTTCAGCTCAGGGCACACACGCTTTTCCAGCCTGGATTAAGACATTGAAGTGACAATGTTGAGCTCAGGGCACACACGCTTTTCCAGCCTGGATTAAGACATTGAAGTGACAATGTTCAGCTCAGGGCACACACGCTTTTCCAGCCTGGATTAAGACATTGAAGTGACAACACGCTTTTCCAGCCTGGATTAAGACATTGAAGTGACAATGTTCAGCTCAGGGCACACACGCTTTTCCAGCCTGGATTAAATCATTGAAGTGACAATGTTAAGCTCAGGGCACACACGCTTTTCCAGCCTGGATTAAGACATTGAAGTGACAATGTTCAGCTCAGGGCACACACGCTTTTCCAGCCTGGATTAAACCATTGAAGTGACAATGTTGAGCTCAGGGCTCACACGCTTTTCCAGCCTGGATTAAGACATTGAAGTGACAATGTTCAGCTCAGGGCACACACGCTTTTCCAGCCTGGATTAAATCATTGAAGTGACAATGTTAAGCTCAGGGCACACACGCTTTTCCAGCCTGGATTAAGACATTGAAGTGACAATGTTCAGCTCAGGGCACACACACTTTTCCAGCCTGGATTAAACCATTGAAGTGACAATGTTGAGATCAGGGCACACACGCTTTTCCAGCCTGGATTAAACCATTGAAGTGACAATGTTGAGCTCAGGGCACACACGCTTTTCCAGCCTGGATTAAACCATTGAAGTGACAATGTTGAGCTCAGGGCACATACACAACTGGATCGGTCCTTGTAAGCATGTTACATTTGTATTAAACTTCCAACCTTGTGTTAAAATGTAGTCTATCCGTTTGTGGCAGTAATTATAATACGAGGCTTACTTACAGGAACATTGAGGACAAAGTTCAAGAAAGTCAAGTATATAATAGGAAACACTAAATATGATTTGTGTACATTGAGTAATGACAAGGAAATACAAAACAAATTCAACATAGAAGTACAGAATAGATTTGATATATTGTCTGATCTATAGATCCTATTCTAGAATGTGGATGATCATGGGAAATGTTGAAGAATTCAATCAGTTTGGCTGCAGAAACAACTATTCCAAAATTAAAGAAGGTGTGTCGTAAGAAATGGATGACTGAAGAAATTTTACAACTAATGGAAACAAGAAGACTCAACAAAAATAATCCTGCCACATATGAAGAAATTCACAGACAAGTCAGAATATTATGTAAGGAGGCAAAAAGAAGCATGGCTTGAGGAAAAGTGCTTAGAAATTGAAAAACAACACAACAGTCAAAATACCAAATTAGTGCACAAAAAAATTCAGGAAATTACTAATAAAAGAACAAGTACATCAGCAAGCTGTCTAAAAACTAAAGATGGCAAAATAATAATAGAAAAACATCAGATTCTACATGTATGGACAGATTATGTGAAAAACCTCTATGATGATAACAGTGAGGAACAGTATGATATTAGATTTAATAATGAAGGACCGCCAATTTTGGAGATGGAGGTTCGAAATGTTCTTAAGCATATGAAAGCTGGCAAGGCCCCCGGTGCAGATAACATCACAACAGAAATGATTAAAGCTTTAAAAGAATTTGGACTAGAGCAAGTCACCAGACTGCTGAACACATTATATGATACTAGAGATATACCTTCTGAATTATGAAACTCTGTATTTATTGCAATCCCAAAGAAATCAGGAGCCTTGGAATGTGATCAACATAGAACAATTAGTATAATGAGTCACATCACAAAGATTTTGCTACGAATTATCATGCAAAGAGTGAGGAAGAAAATACAACCTGAAATAGGGGAAGAACAATGTGGGTTTGTAGAAGGAAAGGGTACAGTAAATGCTGTGTAAATGCTGCGAACAGTTATTGAACGTCCTATAGAAGTAAACAAGGACATTTATCTTTGCTTTATTGATTACACAAAGGCTTTTGATAAAAGTTAAACAAGTCAACATGTTGGATATGCTTGCAGATCTACAAATTGATGGGAAAGACATTTTTTTTTTTTTTTTTTTTTTTTTTTTTCCGCGTTTCCATCCCGTTTCAGGATATTGCGGTCAACACCAGCATCTTTCAGCTGTATGTTGATTCCTAGGCTAGATTGCGCTCATCAGCACGCCACGACTTTCTGAGCGACCGGCTCCATACTCTCATAAGTCACTTTTGCGATTCGAACCACTGCTAATTCTCGTCGCGTCACGTGACGAGAGTATTCGGGGTTAGCGGAGAAAGCTGCTAACCCCTCGGCCATGGAGCCGGCTGGGAAAGACATTAGACTTATAAAAAACATATATTGGAAACAACAAGCTGCCATAAGGATTGATAATGAAGTGGGACAATCTCAGCTTATTAAGAGAGGTATTAGGCAGGGATGTGTAATGTCTCCAGATCTTTTTTCCTTACACAGTGAAAATATTTTCAGAAATGTAGAAGATATAAATGAAATCAGCATAGGAGGACGAAACATCAATACCATTAGATATGCAGATGATACAGTATTGATTGCAGACAACGCGCAGGATCTGCAACAATTAGTAGATGCGGTTGTTGTACACAGTGAGCAAATGGGGTTAGAATTAAATTATAAAAAGACACATGTTATGGTAGTCACTAGGAAGAACGAAATACAACAATGTAATATACAAGTAAATGGGACTATTCTCCAACAAGTGAATTGGTACAATTATCTCGGAACAGTCATAACATCTGAAGGGAGTGCCTTGAAGAGATTAGAGCAAGAATCGCCATGGTGAAAGTAGCCTTTAGCAAGATGAAAAACATACTGACCAATAAAAAGATGTCAATTGAAACGAGAAAAAGAGTGTTGAGGGTATACATAGAGCCTGTTCTTTTGTATGGATGTGAAACTTGGACACTGAGCAGTCATGCTGAACAACATCTGATGGTTGAAGAAATGTGGTTTCTGAGGAAAATGCAAAGAATACCATGGATAGACAGAAAAACCAATGACCAAGTACTACAGGAGACATATGACAATCGTAAATTGATTAGAGAAATTAGACGTAGACAGTCAAGGTTTTTTGGACATGTTATGAGAAGAAATGGATTGGAGAACTTAATGATAACTGGCAAGATCGAAGGGAACGGACCAAGAGGAAGAACGATACCTGGATGGCTTGGCTACATAGCATGGACGAGACCGGAACACTTAGCTGATCCACGACTCAGGTGATCGAGTGAAATGGCGAATCATGACCGCCCATGCTTTCCGGCATGGAACATGATTGATTGATTGATACATGCACACATACAATACAAGCAACAAAATGCTGTGTATGTTTAATTCAAAAACGAATAAATAATTATCAACAATTATGTACATCTTTTGAAGAGCATCAGCTCCATCTATTCTTCTCAGAATGTTTTCTCTCACTCTTGAATATCTATCAAATTACTTTTATTATTTTTTTAAATCACAAATCTTGTATATGTCCGTATGTAGGCTTTTTCATCAGGTTCCAGTGTAAATGGTATAGCTGTAGCTTGTTACTTGATTTATGTTAATGCTGTTTTTTGTTTTTATAATGAAAACTCATGCCCAACCTTTACATGCTATACCTGGTTTATATAGTATTATTATTCTATGAGAAAGTACGTTATTCTTTGTGTATTCATGATTGTCGAACAACTAACATATTAACGATTACCTGTTAACTTTCTTCATGTAGATATGTCATGTCATACGTCTACTATATTCTATGCTGGGTTACATAATCCTGTTATTTCTGTCTTAAAATTTGCAGTTATTTATTGAGTGACTTCCGGGAGTATATTATTTTGCCTCAGTGAATCTCAATGTTATTCATTGCTCAATTGCTATTCTTATCATGTATTGCTTAATCTTACTTTGCAAGACAAGACGGGAGAACTCGTAAGGACATTATTATGTATGACAAATCTTATTAGACTACGGAAGCCCTGCTGGCTAAATAAGCAGCCAAGGATTTCTTTCTAAAAAGACGGGAACATATAATAGCTGCATATCGCCCACAGTGCTAATATATATTTGTATATTGAGTTGGGGAAAGGAAACTGCGCAAATCCTGTCGATCTTATTATTTCTCAGCTGGAGCAAGAGACAGATCACCAATTTTTCTCCACTTAGAACTAAAAGTCCAACAGGGTACCAGTAGACTGACCTCTCCAGGCTATTGCAAAGCTCACTTACTGCTAGACAGGTTCTGTGAATTTTTACGATTGCAGCAAATTATTTTTAATGCCAGAAACATTCAATGATTTTCGATTACACACATGTTCTGTTTGTCAGAAAATCATCTGCTTTATAAACAATTGATAAACGTTACAATCTCACCAGAACAGTATTTCAAACTGTTCGAGCCCGAGCTCAGACAAGAAAAACGTTCATCACTCACTATCGAATAGCACCCGGATAGCATACATTTAGTCTGACAATTTGTTTCTCTAGATCAGTGGTTCTCAACCTGTTCTGGCCCATGCACCCCTTCACCATATGTTCAGAACGTCATTCCCCCCCCCCCCCCGCCCTTTTTTTTTTGTAATTCCTCCCCATAATCCCCCCCCCCCCCTCTTTTAACACAGTATACAGTAAAACTAGAAGCTAAATTTAATAACACATACCAGAACAAGTCTAGTCGTCTACATAAAATGTGATTTGCGGGTCTATGTACGTTATAAAACGAATTTAAGAAGGGCGAGAAGTGTTAGTGGGTGAGAAGTGTTATGCAGGGATGTGTAATGTCTCCAGATCTTTTTCCCTACATAGTGAAAATATTTTCAGAAATGTAGAAGACATAAATGGAATCAGCATTGGAGGAATAACATAAATAACATTAGATATGCAGATGATACAGTATTGATTGCAGACAATGCGCAGGATCTGCAACAATTAGTAGTCGCGGTTGTTGTCCATAGTGAGCAGCTGGGGTTGGAATTAAATTGTAAGAAGACACAGGTTATGGTCGTCACTAGGAAGAACGAAGTACCACAATGTAATATATGATCAACCCTTGTAGTTACAAAGGTTGTAGACAGTGTAAAAAATAGGCCTTTGCTTGAATAATAGGATAGAAGACACAAAGTTTGCCTAAATGTACTATTAAAGTAAGTGATGTTATTTTGAGGTAATTACAAAAATTTAAATATCAAGGCACATTTATAACATCAGATGGAAGATGCATCACAGAACACAATAGGGCAAATAAATACTGCATTCTATGAAATGAAGAACATGTTATGCCATAGGTTCTAAACATTGGACGTTAGACAAAGAATTCTTGCATATTGCCTAGAACCTGCTTTAACATATAATTACGAATCCTGGACAAATGAATAAATTAATAAACAAGCAAAAACAATCCACAGAAGCCGTGGGGATGTGGTTTTATGGAAGCATGCTGAATATTCCTTGCGCCGCCAATATGATCAATCTGGACATTTTGAACGAAGACTAAATCCTAAAGAAAACTAATCATAAAGATCAGAAAGAAGCAGTCATCATTTTTGCCGACATTATGAGAAGACCAAAACTGAAACATGTAGTGGCAACCGGAAAAGTTTGTGGAAAGAGAGATAGAGGAAGCCAACAAATTAATTTTCTTGACAGTTTTGCGTTATGGCAATTTGTGGTGGGCTTTTTTAAGCTTAACAGAGATAGATAGTTAGTTAAATAGTTGATTAGTTGGTTGGTTGGTGTCAGGAGTTAAAGATAATAAATGAGAATAAGGACAAGTTTTACTAGGGGTATTCCGGTTGGAATGGGTCTCATTCCCACACATGCCCTCTAGAGGAAATAATATACTGGCTCAAGAACCCCGAAGCATTGAACAAGGCAAAAAAAGGGTGCATGTTCAACACTAATATAGAAGAAATGTTTCCCATAGATGGCTGGTAGATCCAGGAAGTCTACCACAGACACCTGTGCTTTTATTGCATGGAAAGGCAGTAATCCATCAAATCAACTAGTGTACCGACAACTTGGTTGTCCGGATGACTTACAAGGACCACGGCTTTAATTCATAAATGAACTGAATATAATGTGGATGATGATACCTCTATGTGCAATGTTATTACATCTACTTACGTCGCTTAGGTGGAAACTGTCTACAACATAGTTGGAGGCAGATGACGATCAATCTACGACAATCGACGCATAATTGCTCGCTATTTTCACCAGGAAAGCAACGGATACGTGATGGAGGTGAGAGAGATAATGCCGGTAACTCATTCTACTAGTCAGTATAAAGTGCGGATGGACTCATAAACTAGCCAGGACTTTTAGTAGATTTGACATCAAAGCAAATGAACCTATGCCTGTGCAAGTTATACTTATCCAGTTCAATATGCCAATATGACTGATTAGAGAGATGAGATGATCCAGCAAATGCTCT
The DNA here is from genome assembly GCA_014155875.1 of Cepaea nemoralis. NCBI lineage: Eukaryota > Metazoa > Mollusca > Gastropoda > Stylommatophora > Helicidae > Cepaea > Cepaea nemoralis. Next base: position 297,113 of record JACEFZ010009864.1, on the reverse strand, counting down.
TATATGGAATTATCATCCTGCTGTTAGTATATTTTAAGGATGATATTCTTATTGCTAATGAAACGGTTGTCGAAGTTTTATATCTTTTATCAAACGTCATCGAGAAATTGGTTCTATTGCAGTGGAACCAGTACCTCATCTGGAGATCTCAAAGGTACACTGATGTTTCAACGGAATGCTGGCAACACGGAGAGAGAGAGAGAGAGAGAGAGAGAGAGAGAGAGAGAGAGAGAGAGAGAGAGAGAGAGAGAAGAGAGAGAGAGAGAGAGAGAGAGAGAGTTATACTTCTTCCAGTGGAGTAAGAGGAGACCTCAATGTTATTCTTCTCAGTTGTCTTGGCAAGTGGAAAGATGAGTGACACTTAGAGATTATTCTACTATAGTGATGAGTGTATAGCATAATTGGAGGACATGGAGGACAAAATGCATCAGAATGAGTGGGAAGGACTGTGGATGACTGCATCAGTATCCCCATGTCGGTTGACATGTCTAAAGGGGAGCCCTGTGAGGTGGTGTTTTGTCATCCAGCAGGCTTCCCTGGAAACTCGCCAAAAATTTAACCCAGATACTGAGAGACGGTACGGCGATCAAACATTGTTTCACGGGGGACTGAAATGAAACTAACTTGGTTTCAATGCCAGCCTATTGACTGGCTGAGTCTACTGGAAAAATTGTGCCTTGGCTAGACCCGGCACTCGTCATGTAATCTTCAAATTCGCGAGTCACTAATTGATAGTGGAGATAATAACTCGCACACTTATTCTCTGCGCTTTGGGTAAGAATCAAAGTATCTTATTTCATGTGTTAGGATGAATGCTTTGTGCAACAAGTATCATGATTGCAGTTGTGTGTGACAAAAGATGAGAATAACTTTTCATTGAAAAGTTGGCTTGAGTTGCGCAGTCTGTCACATCGCCATTTTGTCCTGCCGGCTTTCTTAAGGTTTACGATCTAATCTTGCTATGTGTAGTCTTTCTGATATGCTCTGGAACATATCTTATTCTCAAGTGCATATTATTTGAAACTTGTCACTGTATTATAAAGTGTTGTCTCTTTGAGTGCATCTTTTGTACTTTTTTTCTTATATTGGAAAAATGTTACTATCTGTGTACAACTTAAATAGTCTGTTATGCAGAGAGACATGGTCTCGCTTTTAGTGCACTTGGGAGTTAATCTTTTATTTACATTGTTGTAAATACACAGAGGTGTAGTTGTCTTGTAGTCTTTTTCATACATGATGTTGTGGGAACGAAGGAAATGTCAGTTAGTTATAATCTCAGGTGAGAGGAAAGAAAACCTGCACCAAATAATCCAAGGGCTTAGCAGGACGTGCATTCTCCGTCTGCATTGTACCCCTGTTGTAGGTGTCTAGGCTAATAATTTAGGTCCAGGAATTTACCAACAACATTCTTACTGCTTGACTTACTACATGAGTGTTCTAGAAGTCAATGCATTTCTTATGATGGTTGAATTTGGTGGGATGTGGAACAGCGTTCATTAAACACCCTACTTTTAATAGTCTAGGGGGAAGAGAATCATCTGTTCTTATATTCTGGTTTTGAGATGTTGGGTAACTGCCCACTAGATGATTCCTACGTTGTATGGGAAAAGATTCACATGCTTTCTCTTTTATGAGTATTTTACCTTTTATGTTCGTGATTGTTACTGCTGGAATAGATCTTCTAAATTCACCCCAGTGAGGACAAACACATGATGATGATGATGATGATGATGATGATGATGATGATGATGATGATGATGATGATGATGATGATGATGATGATGATGCTGATGATGATGATGATGATGATGGTGAGGATGATGCAAGAGGAGATGACTGATCTGGTAGCTAGCCTTCTGCCATTTGTCAGTGGTACGTACCTAATGCTGTTTGTAACTATGGAGAAGAGATCTATGAATTGTTTACATGAGGCTATTGAATCAGAGATTTGGACATGTGTGACAGAGGTACTATCAAGATTTTTGGATATTTAGGAGGTGAATAACCCACCAGGAAGCTCCAGTGTCGGTCCCGAAAAGATGTACTTATTGAGTAGATACCTCACTCACTTTTCGAGTGAGGCAAAACTCTACAGTTGGCGACAAGTGCTAGGAAACAGGAAACACCTTCCTTTCTTCTTCCTGTTTGTTTCCTTCATTTTTATTATGATACATTGTTAACAAATTATGGGTTTTATTACTAATGTATATCGACCCTGGTTGTTTTCTTCATTATGTAGGCGCTAGAGAGATGTAGGTGGAGTATTGAACCGGATTTATAGTCAACATGCTTGTAATTAAAGGCGGGAAACTGGGATATCAGCCCACCATTAATTGGATCTGCTAGAGTTTTTAAAGTGCTACTAATGACTGCCGCGAACACTGAACCTGTATGTCAGTGCCTGGGTACCTATTGGACTTTGACCATGTTGAAGTTTATTCCCTATATCTGGGAGCTTCCGGACAGTGCTCAACTATACATTGTATTTGAGAGCCATGGGATCTGCCTGGCCCATTTTGATTCAGAGCGATACCCTATTTACTAACCAATTCCGGATTTTCACGTTCAACTGGCATATACAAGAGGCTCATGGATAGTCTGGGGTTCACTAGCAATTAACAGTATGGATTCGCCGACTATTTTTGCGAACTCCCAGTTTCTTTGGAATCTCATCATCCAGCATATTCCAGCCATGGGCAATCAAGCACTATACTCAAGGTCAATGCTAGTCGTATGTTTAGCTGAAGAAGGAAAATATAGCCTACATCTTTATCCAGAACAAGGGGCTAGAAATTTTAGGCCCAATATCAGATTAACTATTTTTTTAAGACACTAGGAAGACTGTGTGATGTCCTTCATCATTCATGGATACTGAAGAACTCTGTGCCTAATCTTGGATATATTAATACAGACAGCTGGAGAATTATACCTCGACCTGTTACACCACGCCGGAATGCCTCTAACCCAGCTACTTAGCAGCTGTGACTTGGTGGATTACAGTACATTCTTGGTGGATATTATGATGGATTATCCCTTCATGATTTTAGCCTCGGATATCTGATTCGGTTGGATTACCCATTGTGTGTGTACAATTCCAAATTCCTTGGATACGAGGGAATGTATATATCAGCTGTTTTCTGGATTATAGCGAATGAAAATTTGGCCAGACCTTTTTGATAGATTCATGAGGAGAAGGAGTCATCAATAGTACCTAGGAATTTTCAGAGACAGATTAGATAGATTTTCTTTATACATGTCTTGATATGGATTGGTTTTTCACTTGCTTTGTGTTGTGTGTGTGACACCTGTTGTTTGTTGTGAACCTTTTTTGGGATTTTGGGGAGGACTGTTTTGGTTGCAAAACCTGTGAGTTTCCTTAAATATGATCATTGCTGTTCATGTAGATGTCTCCATGGTTCAACCAGCAGGGTTTTTCCAGGACCCAGATGCTTTCACAATACAGTGGGTTGATTTTAGTTTGTGTGTGTGACATCTGTTGTTTGTTTTGAACCTTTAGGGGGGTTTTGGGGAGGACTGTTTTGGTTGCATAACCTGAGGTAGTTACCTTTAATATGATCATTGCTGCCAACAGGGTTTTTCCAGGACCCAAATGTTTACACAATACAGTGGCCTGATGTTTGTTTAACCAAGCCTTGAAGTTAATTCATTGTGAACGTCTTGTTCCAAAGTTAATGTGTATAGTCAATCTATGGTTGCTGTTGTTGTCTAACAGTGGTTGTTTAAATCTGTTATGTAATACAGTGATTCATTGTGTTGTTTTTGCCTACCAGTGGTTGTTCACATCTTTTATGTAATATTGTGGTTGTGCATGGCAGTGGATACTTGATATTGTCTATATATATATATATATATATATATATATATATATATATATATATATATATATATATATATATATATATATGTGTGTGTGTGTGTGTGTGTGTGTGTGTGTGTGTGTGAGATTAAATTACACATAGACACACCTTCTTGGTAGAGTGACTAGTTACTCGGGTGTCTGTGGTAGACTTCCCGGATCACCCATTCTTCTATGGAAAACATTTATTTTATGTTAGTGTTGAACTTGCACCCTTGTCTTGCCTTGTTCAATGCTTGGGGGTTCTTGAGCCAGTATATTAATTCCTCTAGAGCAGTGGTTCTCAACCTTTTTTGGTCCGTTCCCCCCTTCACCATATTTTTAGGACGTCATTTCCCCCCCCCCCCCCACTCACCATATTTTTAGGACATCATTCCCCCCCCCCCTGACCATATTTTTAGAACGTCATTCCCCCCTTTTGTATTTCCTCCCTAAAAATTTTCCCCTGCCCCTACACAGTATACGTAATAATTGAAGCTAAATTTAATAGCACATACTAAAACAAGTCTAGACATGTACATAAAATGTGATTTGCGGATTTACTTACGTTATAAAATGAATTTCAGGAGGGTGATGCGTACAGAAGCGTACAGTATGAAAGGAAAAACAAGATCAAGTAATCGGTTCTTGTATTAACGCAATCTTGAAATAATCTTCACTCCCCCCCCCCCCCCTGGAAACCCCAAAATTCCCCCTGGGGGGCAGGGGGAATTCCCCACCGGTTGAGAACCACTGCTCTAGAGTGGGAATGAGACCCATTCCAACCGGAATACCCCTAGTAAAACTTGTCCTTATTCTCATTTATTATCTTTAACACCTCACAGTTGGTTGGTTGGTTGGTTGGTTGGTTGGTTGGTTGGCTGGTTGGTCGGTTGGTTGGCTGGTGGTTGGTTGGTTAGTTAGTTGGTTGGTTGGTTGATTGGTTAGTTAGTTAATTAGAATTAATTAGTTAGTTTAGTTAGTTAGTTAGTTAGTTAGTTAGTTAGCTAATCTGTTGGCTAGTTAGTTAGCTAATCTGTTGGCTAGTTAGTTAGCTAATTTTTGGTTAGTTAGTTAGCTAATTTGTTGGTTTGTATGTCACTCAGTCACACAGTCTCTCCGTTAATCAGTCTCAAGGTCGGTCGCTCGGTCAATTAGTCACACAGTCATTCGGTCGGTCGGTCAGTCAGGTAATCGTGTGATCATTCTCATTCCACACGAACACGTCAGTTTGCTGACACTAATATTTCACCCTCAATGTATGCGTCAGCACGCGGCAACTGACAGTCTGCGTTGGTTAATAAGACATTGTCTGTTTGCACAATGACATGTCTGCATTACGGGTTACTTCTAAAAGTCTGGTGAAGGATATGGAATCCAGAATAAACTTGGCTGATCCACTGAACCACTGATGACCATGAAATGAAGGGATCGAGTGCATTCCAAATCTTGACCTCAAAGACATCAAACACCATTTAACAAGCGCATCCAATGACATGATTTCCAAACTTGGAATACAACGCACATCACTAAACATGCGCTTCGATACACTCCAGAAACAGCTCACTCCGGAGTGTGTGCACATTCTTTGGAGACTGTGGATCATTTCTTTGAAAACACAACTGTAAGACATTAGAAGACACATTACTTCTATCAGAGCCAGGTGAAAGGAAAAGTGTGTATGAAACAACTAATTAGGCGATGAACACTTGCGTGTATCAACATATGGTATTGGTCTAACCGTCAGAGGTCCACGTGCCACTGGAGATTGCTAGCAACAACCGCAACAATAACACATGTAAAGGGTTATGTATATGGCGCTAACAATAACCACAACAATAACACGAGAAAAGATTTATGTATATGGAGCTAACAATAACCGCACCAGTAACACATGAAAATATTTATGTTTGTGGCGCTAACAACAACCACAACAATAACACATATAAAGATTAATGTATGTGGCGCTAACATCAACAACAGCAATAACACGTGTAAAGGTTTAAGTATTGGCTCTAGCAACAACCACAACAATAACACGTCTACAAATTAGTGTATGTGGCGCTAACATCAACCACAACAATAACATATGTAACAATTAGTGTATAGGGTACTCACAATAACCACAACAATAACACGTGTAAAGATTTATGTATGTGATTGCTGACATCAACCATAACAATAACACACGTAAAGATTTATGTATATGGCGCCACCAACATCCACAACAATACCCACAACAATAACATATGTAGACATGTTTTTAATTTGACCGCTAACAACGTCTACAATAATAGCTACTTCAATAGCATGTGTAAATATTCATGTATGTGACGCTAACAGCAATTAAAATAGCAACTACAGCAGTCGTTGACACCTTGCAGTCTTGACAGACCAAAGTATGTGAGTTAGAATGTGGCCAATATTCCATCACAATGTCTGGGCAGAGCTTCAGAGGACCATGTGGCGCCCAAACGACATGACCCCTCTCTCGGCCTAACCTTGTGTTGTCCAGAGGAATGGGTAACCAATAAGTCTGGCACAAGGTAGGCTGCAGACGCTGGCGGCTCAGCGTCAATCCTCCGAGACCTCACCACCACGAGCCGGTGGCGAGTTATGGCCAGACCCTGACACCCAAGGGACCCGGCTTAGAGGCGTTCAGCCAAGTTCCGCAGGTGAGGGCCTCGTACGAGCCCGGACCATGAGGGCGCGCACATCTGTCGGTCACAAGTGTCCGGACCTGTGTAAAGCGTGCACTATCGTCAGACTCTCCACCTGACTTTAGGCGGACCCCGCGACCAGCGGGAATAGGGCCGCCAGAGCTACCGCAGGAGATATTGCCTGTCTATTTGCAAGCAAATCCCCCATCCTTCCACCGTGTGACTGAATAAGTAAAGAAACGATAAAAGTAGTGGTATTTCAATTGCGCTTGCGCTCCCACCTATGTAAAAACTCTTGTCTGTGAGCACTAACAACATCTACAACAATTCATTCATTCATTAGCTTGTCATTTGCAGAACCTCGCTCCCATAACAACCTTCCGGAAAACCTCTCGATCATAAGCAAGATACACCCATCTGAAGATCATCCGCAACATCCTGCACCCATCTTCTCTTTGACCTTCCTCTTCCTCTCTTCCCAGGCATATACCCCTCCATTATTGTTCTCTCCAAACTTTCGTAACGTTTCAAGTGACTAAAATATTTCAATTTTCTTTGTTTAATCGTTTTTAATAGCCAACCTTCTTCAATATTCAGCTCTTGAAGTATTGATGCATTTATTCTTTTCTTTACCCAAGATATTCTTAGAACTCGTCTATAACATTTATATTCAAAGTATGTGCGCTGCTCAGCTTGTTTAGTAAGTGTCCAGGTCTCAAAGGCGTATGTTGCAATGGGAAAGATGCATGCTCTTAAAAATCTAATTTTTATAGTTCTATCAGTCCCACTCCATAATTTATTCAGTTGTTTTAGTCTTTGAAGAGCAATTGATAGTCGTCGTTTAATTTCTTTCACTGTGTCACCATTGTTGGCAATCAATGACCCAAGATATTCAAAATTTTCCATCACCTCCAATTTTTCCTCATTAACATATATTTCTTTCTCCATAGTGGCTTTATCTGTATGCATTATCTTTGTTTTTGCAATGTTACGATACAAGTTGTCATTTTCACTATTCAATTGGGTTGAAGCTATAAGGTATTCTATACCAACCTGTGTTGTGGATGGCAATACTGTGTCATCAGCATACCGAATCTCTGGTATGTCAAAACCACCGATATTTAGGGCATCATATAGCTCCCTATTTATATCATCTCTTACATTTCTAATTATATTTTCGGAGTACAGGTTAAACAAATAGGGGGACTGCACACATCCTTGACGGACTCCTTGCTTGATGTCAAACCAATCTGATGTCTCGCCATCTATTCTAACCGCTGCTTGTTGGTCTAGATCAGGGGTCACCAATCTTTTTTCACGGCGGGCAATATAACTGACAAAATGACGAGCGCGAGCCGCATACTCATTCCGTACAATACTTGCGCCGGTCTCCGTGGCGAAGATCTTATGGACGCAGTTCGTAATTCCGTATACCCGCGGTGGAAACACAGCTGCGCGCGATTTGGCAGCAGACCGCGTTGCGCTGGTTTTTTTATGCTATAGTATGGGCGCCGGTCGTTCGTAAAACAATGGGAAACTACTGAACGTAAATTTGCCAAGACATCAACAACAGCAAAAAATGAGGATGTTGACTGCAAACGCTCTGTAAAGGATATGCAACTAACTTTAACAATACTTGCAAACCAGAACCAAAGCTCTGGAAAAAAAGGATGTAATATTAAGTTAATCATGGGTGAGTGGCGACGTCAGCAAATAGATAGTTACATCGGACCTAGTGTACACATATTCGAATGTCACAAACTAAGCAGCAAAAAAGGTTAGTGAGATTTGTGAAACTGATATTTGGCTTTCAAGCTATCATCAATGTTTGATTTGGAATTGCTGCATCCAATTAAGAGAATTGCATTCAATTATTCATCAGTCAATCTCGTTCGATGTGTTGACTTCACATACTTTATGTTTGAAAATGTTTGCTCACAGACATAAGTTGTTCCAAACACTGATGCCATACCAGCGGCAAATGTCTTCAATTTCGGAAACTCAACGTCAGGTAATCAGCGGTAAGATTTAACAAGTTTTTGTTTCTCTGTGCTGCTCTTTCAACAAGTCATTTGCTTGCAGATCAATGAGCTCCAACTGTAGTTCAATTGGCACACCATAAAGGTTACAGATTCTGAAAATCTCTCCAAAACAATGCTTCTTCAAGTCACGAATATTTTATTTTTCGGAAAATCGAGGTTGACATCTTCGGCGATTGAAGCGCAAATCTCTTTGACACAGTGAAAATAAGAAACGTTTTCTCCTTCCAGTTATGCTTCACAAAATGACAGCTTTCTCTGAAATCCTTTGATGATTCTGTAGAGATCACAGACGAGGTTATCCTTTCCCTGAAGTTTCAAATTCAATTCATTCATATGGAATGTGATGTCGATCAAAAATGACAACTTTGACAGTCAGGTAGGATTTGACAGCTTTGGATCAGCTCTATCTTTTTCAGTGAGAAAAACATCTATTTCGTTTCGGAGCTTGTGAAAACGAAACAGGACTTTACCGCAGCTGAACCACCTCACTGATGTGTGATAAGGCAAGTATAGAATTCAGAATCAATTTCTTCAAGAAAAGCCTGGAACTGACGTTGATTGAGTGCATGTCCTCGATTGAAGTTCACAACAGAAATGACTGGTTTCAGTACACAAGAAATATCTAAGTCTTTCCCACAGCGCGCATGCTGATGTATGATGCAGTGTATGAACAGAGCGCTCGGAATTTGCAAATTTTCCAACTGAGTCCTGATCTGCCCCATCAGCAGGCCTTTCCTAACTCCAGCCATGTTATTTCCTCCATCAACTGTACACCTCGAAGCTGATTCCACTGAAGGTCTTGTAAAACATGTTGCACCTCCTTGAAAATGTCTTTTCCAGTTGTCGTTCCATGCTTGCTGCAATCGGATATCAACTCTTCCGTTATCTGAAAGTCCAAAGTGACACCACGAATGAACATGAGAAGTTGTGACGTATTCGAAAGATCAGTAGACTCATCCAGCGCCAGAGAATACTACAACAAGTTTCTAGTTTTCTCGCGTATCTGTAGCACTATGTTCTTTCCAAGTTCTTCTGTTCTTCGCATAACCGAACTTGCCGAAAGGCTTATAGTTAAAAACAAATCGGGTTTCTCATGACACAAGTCATTTGCTGCTTCCATCATACATTCTTTGATGAAGTTGCCATTAGTAAACGGTTTTCTTCGTTCTGCCATCGTATGCACTAATTTGTAACTTGTACGAGTCACAGATTCATTTTCAGAAAACTTTCTCGTGAAGAGATTTCTTTGTGTTTCTAAACCACGTTTCATAGAATCATATTTCTCAGAGCGTAACTTTCCAGAAAAATTTGAAAATGTTAATAGATGTTTTGTTTCATAGTGACGCCGAAGACTGTACTCTTTCAAAACGGCAACACTTTCGCTGCATATTACGCAATTGGTTTTCTGCTCCTTTGTTTCCACATAGAAGTACTTTACTACCAATTCTTCATTGAAAACTCGACACTCGGCGTCCACTTTTCTATTCTTAGTAGCCATAATGAAGGGTACACGGGATTTGAAAATGAAAAAGACATTGAATTGTAAACATAATTAAAATCCTATTGAAACAAAGCAAAGAAGAGAACTCGGGATCACTGGTGAAGTTACGTCTCACCAAAGATACATATAAAGTTTATAGGTACATTTGGCAATAGAATATATCTCATAATAAGGTTTGCAAAATATATAAATAGGACTGGCCTAAACAAACAGCCCAGAGAATAGTTTTTCAACCGATGTTCCGCGAGTGGCGGCCAGGGGTTCTGCCGAAACAGACCGAATTTGCCTAAATGCAATATTTCTCCCATCTGGTTTATTATATAAACAAGGACAGACACTTGGATAACCGCACATATTTCTTTGAGCAAAGTAAACATTTGCGTAAGGATCTGCTCCAGCAGAAAGCTTGCAAAGCACTGGCCTAGAGACCAGCTCGATTAACACCTTGACCGGAGAATTCTTCTGAGCTGGGGATAATATTTTCGTAATAGGACGAGAGTTTTATGACATTTTTATGCTATTTTTGCTACTTTATTGCCTCTATTCACACTCGTAGTTCACTTACCTATCACTGCCAAACAAAGAAATGCTTGTTACATAGCTATAAAAGGGATGACTGGCAAAAAGAAGTAAATATTTCTGGAGCATCGGACCTGTGTTGACAGTCCGACGAATCTTGGGGAGGGAAAGATGAGCGTGTGTATTGCCATGGACGCCATGGTAACGTCGGGGCATAGGCGGCGCTACCACGAACCGGAGAAGGACTTGGGATGGCGCAAAATAAGCAAACATTGTAATGAACAAGAAAATATAGATACAATAATTTATAGTTGAAAATAGTATATTTAAGAGACATAGAAACCAAGAGGTCTCCGCGCGTGTGAAGATCTCCTACTATTCTAAACATAATATTCACATTTAAGTTATATCACAATGTCACGCGTTCCATATGTTATATCAAGTAACTTCGAATACAGTCGGAGGGCCGGATGAAATGACGTCGCGGGCCATAGTTTGGTGACCCCTGGTCTAAATAGAGCATTCTTATGAGCTGTATTACATGTGGTGGAAAGCCAATATTCCTCATGATTTCCCAAAATTTCTGATGTTGTACACAAAACATGAGAATAGGTTTACATTAAATTCTCTGCACTTCTCTATTATTAAACGTATGTTGAGATTGTGATCTCTTGTTCCTCTTCCTTGTCTAAATCCAGCTTGAACCACGTTAATTTCTTCTTCCATTTTCTTACGAAGTCTTCCCATTATGACTTTTAGTAGAATTTTTCTTGCATGACTGATCAGGGCAACAGTTCTATAGTTGGTGCATAATTTCAGGTTGCCCTTTTTTCGTATTAGAATGAAGATAGTTCTATTCCAATCTTTTGGCCATATACCATATTTCCATATCTTTTTACATAATGCGTGATAGATTTGTATGCTTTCTTCTCCTCCCGCTTTAATTAGCTCAGCTGGTATCTCATCACATCCAGGTGATTTACAATTCTTCAGGTTCTTTATTGCCCATGCAATTTCATCTAATGAGGGTTCAGGTTCTGTCTCTGCTGTCGTTGGCTCATGTATCTCATTCATATCCTCACTGTCACTCACATCATACATTCCACTGCAATACTCCCGCCATCTTCCTAGAATTTGTTTGGATTCTGTTAAGGTATTTCCCATCTTGTCACAGATAACATTCAATTGAGGTTGAACATTTCTTGTCAATAACTTCATTTCTTTGAACATTTCAAGAAGATATCTCTAGCTTGTACTGCCAGTTCATCAGGTGTCATCATGGAGTCTCTGTGGCGAAGTGGTCAAGCCGTTTGACTCGTGCTCCGAAGGTTGTGGGTTCGATTCCGGCCCGCATCCTTCGGTTTACGAGTTAAATGTTTCGGAGACTCCTGTGGATCGTCGCTAAAAGCTACGGAGTTCGTGATTTGTGCGACGCTTTCCGTGCTGCAGAAAGAGACCGAGCCATATGGGATAAAATCCGGTGCAATGAAGCCGACCCTGTCGACTTTTAAGCGACTTTAAGTAATCTCTTCCAGTCTTATGATATTGCTCTTTTCTGGTACAGCAATCTTGTATATATTGATGTTTGTCCTTTCTTGTGTTCTTTCTTATTTCTCGAGTTAAAGATTAATACTTCATCCTGCTGTTATCGGATTCACCTCCTTTCTGTTTCAGTTCCCTTTGTTGTTGTATTAATTCTAACCTGTCTGATGTAATCCATGGCTTAAGTTGCTTTTTCTTGGTCGGAATTAAATCTTTGGCTGTAGTTATCACGATATCTGTAGCTTGTACTGCCAGGTCATCGGGTGTCATTTCCTCTTGTACAGACATCAAGACCCTAAAACGATTCCTAACTTCTACAGTGTATGCATCTGGTATTTTTGTGAGATCAAAACGAAGTGGCCTTGGTCCTCGGGTAACCTTTTTGAGTTTTAATTTCAGATCTGCTTCTAATAACTGATGATCCGTATCACAGTCTGCACTTCGTAGGGTTTTTGCAGATGTTATGCTTGATCTCCATCTTCTTTGTATTAAAATATAATCTATCTGATTTTTGGTAATACTGTCCGGGGACCTCCATGTGAAGGGTCTTCTTGGGTGTTGTACCTGCATCATTTCTGTTTCCCAATCCAAATTTTCCTAACACGTGTCTCTCATTTTCAGCTCTTCCTGTACCTACTTTTGCATTAAAATCTCCCAGTATTATTGCTATATCATTATGACCAATCTTATTTAATGTGTCTTGCAGTGTGTTGTAAAAATCTTCAATTTCGTCCTCCTCTGCTGTTGAAGTATGTGCATATATTTATACGAGTGGTGTGTTTTTTGGACGGCCTTTAAGTCTAATAGTGAGGATTCTGTCAATAACTGGGTTATATCCCAGTAAAGCTTTTGCAGTTGTTTTATCTAAACAAAATGCCACTCCACTCTGGCCTCCGACGTCTCTACCAGAATAAATTAAAAGACGTCCATTTTCAGTTGTAAAATGTCCCTTGCCTTTCCACCGATGTTCACTAGGTCCTAGAATTTGAAAATTTAACCTCTCAAGCGCATCACATACTACTTTAAGCTTTCCCTCATACAGACTTATCACATTCCACGTTGCTATTCTCACTCTCTTTCTTAGTCTGACACAGGGGATTTCCTTGGTAACACAGTCAGGATTAACTCCGTCATCACGATTACTTGTACAGGTCCCCGTGTCACACTCTTCCCCAGTGTTATCTGATCTGCCTGGCCTGGGGGTCTCGCCACCAGATCTTTTTCTGATTATGTTTTCTGTCATAGTTGTTATAGTTTCTTGGCAAGTTTTGCAGAAGGTAGTTTGCCATTGCTTTCCTTCTGGGCAGTGACTGTACTGCCATAGTCATTGTCTCTACTGATGAGATCATCTGCCTATCGCCGCAGAGTGCAAGACCATAACCAAAAACAATCTGCCGGCTGCTCTCACACTCCATCCACCACCTGCTTCCATGGCTTCACGTAACTCTGATCGGGGGGGGGGGGGGGCTAAACGGGTACTTCACCTTGCCCAAGAGTGTCCCGTAGACTTACGGAGGAAAGGAGGCGTCTTACATCTCCTTTGATAGGGGATACCTCTACCCCGCTAACAACAATAGCTACAGCAGTGTTTCCCAACGTGGGGCCCACGCCCCACAAGGGGGCAATTCGATTTTTAAAAGGGGGGGGGGGCAATTCGAAAATAGACTCGTCCAGAGTTTATGTTAACCGTATGGCGACTATCAGTCGCTACTTGAGCTGGGTAAACTTCCAGTATAAGTAACTTCTGTCTGCTATGTTAGTAGCCGTGATTTAATTGTTAGATGTTAGAGTTGAACTACTGGTTTATCGGCTGATATAAAAGAAAGATTTTATGATTTGAAACAAATTGATTTCCCAACTTGGGTGATGCAGCCAATGTTAGTGGATTTGTCTGATATTTCAAATATGCAGTATCAAGAAGACCTCGCAGAAATGCAAAATGATGAGTCAATTAAAACTTTATTTAATATAAAAGGAGAGATGGCATGACTTGTGAGGAAACAGAAATCAAATATCCAAATGCAACCAAATGTGCAAGAAATCGACTGGATATAACAAAACGGGGAGACTTGAGACTTAAGTTAACTAAACTGGAACCTGACATAAAGTCGTTTTGCAGCAAACATCAAGTTCAAGTATCTCACTAAATTTAAATAATAAATAATTACTAATAGTTAAAATAATATAGAAAAAATCTTTAATTAAAATTGTTTTGTACTTGAATTTCAGTTCTCCATTATGTTTTGAAAATTTACTTACTGTGTTTGCTCAATAATTTCCTAGTGATTTCTTCCTAAAATCTATCATTTAAGTTTCTTCAGTAAACATTTCAATTTTTGAATATTAAAATATTATGTACATGTTGGGGTGGGAAGGGCATAAGAATTTTAGAAAGGCTTGGGTGGGGCATAGCACAAAATAGGTTGGTAAATACTGAGCTACAGCAATAAATTATGTAAAGACGCATCATGTTCTTCGACTGCAATAACTACAACAATAACGTGTGTAAAGATTCGTATTTATTATCGAAATCAAAAACAATAAGACTCATATTTGTGGTCGATAACAACAACTACGACAACAACATGTGTAACGACTGTGTAACCGACAGAAATAGCTACAAGAATATCGTGTTACGTCTCAAAATATTTTATCTCTAGAATGTTAGATATGTAAATATTCTACCAATATTTTATTTCTTATGTTGAAACGTGTCGAAATTATCAAAGTCGGTTATCTGTGAGATGTGTCGACGTTCTCAGAATATTTTACGTATCAATGTTGACATGTGTAGAAATTATCTAAATATGTTCCAAATGAACGTTCAATGAGATGTGCCTAATTTCTAAAAATATATTATTTGTGTACGTTGAAGTGTGTCGAAATTCTAACAATATATTATTTATGGAAAGTTGATGTGTGTCGAAATTCTTCAAATATGTTTGTTGTGGAAATGAGATGTGTCGAAATTAATACTGTATTTTATGTGTGCAACTTTGTGATGTTTTTGATATGTTTAAAATATGTTACTTGTGGAATGTTATGATATGTTTTTTTTTAAAGTATGTCATTTGTGAAAATTTTAAAAGTTTTGAAATTCTCTTTTTATTTCTAGTTTGCTTGGATTTCTCTATTTGTCATTTTTGCCTGTGCATATGTGTTTAATATTGTGTACATACGCATTTCAACGGCATTAATTCTTTCTTATACCTCCTCGTAAATGATTACAAATCATGTAAATGATTACCAATCATGTATATGATTACAAATAATGTAAATGATTACCAAGCATGTATATGATTACCAATCATGTAAATGATTACCAGTCATGTAAATGATTACCAATCATATACAATTATTACCTAGTAATGTATTTAAAGGCCAGCATGGCTGAGATCTTTAAAACTCTTGCGCTTACACTTCCTGGCGCTGATAGCGGGATAGTGGGTGCATTCCTCAGATCGATCAATTTGACGTAATCATTGACGTCTCGTTCATAAAGCAACTGCGAACTATTGCATAGAAATAGGCAAACGAATGGCAAACTATTGCCTATGAAAAGGTAAAAAGAATGGCAAACTATTGCATATGCAAAGGCAAACATAATGACAAACTTTTGCCTAGAAATAGGTAAAAAGAATGGCAAACTATTGCCTAGAAAATCAACTTTGTGTTGATCGCAATGTCCCGCAAAGACCAGGAAACAATGTTAGTGTGGTCTTCGCGCAGATTGTTCCATGAATTAAGGACCCTCTTTCTCTGTGTGTTAGTGAAATGTTCCCAGTGTACGACCCGTTGCTATGCATGTAGAGCAGGAGAAGCGTAGGAGAGCAAAGATAAGCATCTGCTTATGGTTGCTGAAGGATCTTCAAACGAGCAGTGTGGGCGTCTGGCCGCCGGTGTAGTTTGGAATGCTGTATCGAGTCAAAGAAGATGAAATTGTGAACCAAACAGCTGTGCGTTCAAGGTTTAATCTAGTTTGTTCCTCAGGCTTATCTGATCACAAGCCGACTTCTCGGTGCGGTAAATGTGAGCAGCCTGCGGTAGATTGCTGTTCGTGACACAGCTTGATGTAAAAGATGGATGCAGCGGTTTTGAGCAGTTTAACTCTGACGGCACAGAGCATCTTTAACTCACCATGTACCAGCCGAATTAACGACTGTTTATATGCTACTCTCATCATCATCATCATCATCATCATCATCATCATCATCATGTGTCTTGCTAGCGGTCGTTGGCATTTATGTTTTTCCACAGATCTCGATCTTTTGTGCTTTGGATCAACTCTGTTGGTGATATTGCTCCATGCCACCGTCTCCGACCACCCAGCATCATTTCTCTTGGCACGGCTCTGCCTCTTTTTCCACTAATCTTTCACGTTGTCGAAATATTCCCTAATGCCTCACTTCACATCACATGATCAATGAAAGCTGTTTATCTCTTTCTTATAGTTGTATATAAGTAAAAAAAAAAAAAAAAAATCAGAAATAAATATCATAATGGCATAATGGGTGATTTCAACGCAAAAATAGGAAAGCAAAGCGACGGATGCAGTGTAGGCAACCATGGTTTGGGAGAGAGAAATGAAAGAGGTTACAGACTTGTAGAATGGGCAAAAGAACAAGAAATGGTTGTAGGAAACACCTGGTTTAAACAACATCCTAGAAGATTATGGACATGGAGGAGTCCAGACAGCAGGATTAAAAACCAGATAGATTACATCCTGATAAGCAAAAGGTTTCGAAATGCATTAACAGTTGTAAAAACTGTTCCAAATGCAGACTGTTACAGTGATCACAGATTAATTACTGGCACATTGAGGGTAAAGTTAAAGAAAGTCAAGTATACAGCAGGAAACCCTAAATATGACTTGTGCAAATTGAAAACTGACAAAGAAATACAAGATAATTTTAACATAGAAGTAAAGAACAAATTTGATTTATTGTCTGATCTAGAGATCCTATTTCAAGATGTAGATGATCAATGGGAAATGCTGAAGAATTCAATCAGTTGTGCAGCAGAAAAAACTACTCCAAAAGTAAAGAAGGTGGGCCGTAAGACATGGATGACTGAAGAAATTTTACAACTAATGGAAACAAGAAGACAGAACAAAATTAATCCTGCCAAATATGAAGAAATTCACAGAAAAGTCAGAACCTTATGTAAGGAGGCTAAAGAAACATGGCTTGAGGAAAATTGCAGAGAAATTTAAAAACAACACAACAGTAAAAATGCGAAACTAATGCACAAAAGAATTCAGGAGATTACTAATCAAAGAACACGTACATCAGCAGGCTGCCTAAAGACAAAAGATGGAAGAGTCATAATAGAAAAAGATCAGATTTTACATGTATGGTCAGATTACGTGAAAAACCTTTATGACGATAACAGAGACGAACAATATATTGTTCAAAATAACAATGAAGGGCCAGCAATTTTGAAGATGGAGGTTCAGAATGCTCTTAATCATATGAAATCTGGCGAAACCCCCGGTCCAGACAGCGGCACAACAGAAATGATTAATGCTTTAGAAGAATATGGAATAGATAAAGTTACCAGTCTGCTTAATACAATATATGATACTGGAAATGAGTTATGTAATTCTGTATTTATTGCAATCCCAAAGAAATCAGGAGCCTTGGAATGTGATCAACATCGAACAATTAGTATAATGAGTCACATCACGAAGATTTTGCTAAGAATTATCATGCAAAGAGTTAGGAGGAAAATACAACCTGAAATAGGAGAAGAACAATGTGGGTTTGTAGTAGGCAAGGGTACAGTAAATGCTGTGTATATACTGAGAACCGTAATCGAACGCTCTATAGAAGTAAACAAAGATATACACCTTTGCTTTATTGACTACACAAAGGCTTTTGATAAAGTGAGACATGTCAACATGATAAGGATGCTTGAAGATCTACAAATTGATGGAAAAGACCTTAGACTTGTAAAAAACATATATTGGAAACAACAAGCTGCCATAAGAGTTGATAATGAAGTAAGCCAATATCAGCCTATTAAGAGAGGTGTGAGACAGGGATGTGTAATGTCTCCAGATCTGTTTTCCCTGTACAGTGAAAATATTTTCAGAAATATTGAAAATATGGAAGAAATCAGCATTGGGGGACGTTGCATCAATAACATTAGATATGCAGATGATACAGTCTTGATTGCAGACAATGAACAGGACCTGCAAAATTTAGTAGATGCGGTTGTTACACACAGTGAACAACAAGGGTTAGAATTAAATTGTAAAAAGACACAGATTATGGTCGTCACTAGGAAGAACGAAATACCACAGTGTAATATACAAGTAAATGGGAATATTCTTCAACAAGTGAATAGGTACAATTATCTCGGAACAGTAATAACATCTGATGGGAGATGCCTTGAAGAGATTAGAACAAGAATCGCCATGGCAAAAGTAGCCTTTAGCAAGATGAAAAACATACTGACCAATAAAAAGATGTCAATTGAAACGAGAAAAAGAGTGTTGAGATGCTACATAGAACCTGTACTTTTATATGGATGTGAAGCTTGGACAATGAGCAGCCAGGCTGAAAAACATCTGATGGCTGTAGAAATGTGGTTTCTGAGGAAAATGCAAAGAATACCATGGACAGCCAGAAAGACCATTTAACAAGTCCTTCAAGAAACAAATGAAGATCGTAAACTGATCAGAGACATTAGACGTAGACAGTCACAATTTTTTGGGCATGTTATGAGAAGAAATAATTTGGAGAACTTGGTGACAACTGGTAAGATCGAGGGGAACAGACCAAGGGGAAGACCTAGAAACAAGTATATGGATGGCTTGGTCTTGTGGCATGGTCGAGACAGAAACACGGAACTGATCCACGACTCTGTTGATCGAGTGAGATGGCAGAACATGACCGCCAACGCTTACCGGCATGGCACATGATGGATGGATAGTTGTATATAATGTTCTAGTTTAATTATCGTCTTCGGGGCAATATTTCTTAGTTAACTGCTACTCTCTGAATGAGGGAGTTACCTATCTCGTGACAGGAAGTGCACGCGATGTATGCAGGATGCAAACAACGCAAGACGGGATGTTTCTTGCAACAGGCACAGTCCAGAAACTCGGTCTCTACTAATTAAACCTAAGCACATGCGTGAATAATACAAGGCCTGCAGGATGCGCTTTTACATCAATAAAATTGAAAATGCTCAGCAGTATAAATGTCACAAGTTCAACTAGTTAGTTAGTTAGTTAGTCGACAGATCATCCTCATTGCACATCGAACCATTCAGTCCATAAGTGCTCGGAAACTAAACAACCCTGGATGTAATTTGTGTTTAAATTACTGCAACGCGCAGATGTTTGTCGTGACTCTGAGATTGTTGTCTTTACAACTATTTTATTACAATATTAATTGACATGTTCTTCCTGCCGTTGTTCTTCATGATGATGATGATAGCCTAATCATATCGAGGTTTTCACTCATGTACAAGTTTATGAAATCAGGGAGTGACGATTATTTCATTCCATATCGCTGTATCCTCGGTGGTATAGTGATTAGTGTGCTTGCGTGCCAAGACAATGGTCCGGGTTCAAACTCCAGCAGAGGCAGGAATACTATTTACGACCAGTGCGGCCCTTTGCTTGACCCAGTACGGCCCTTAGTTTGACCCAGCCTCATTATAATGGCTATCATACAATTTTCATAATTGTGTGGGAAGAAAAGAAGTCGAGGAAAGGGACTAGCAACACAAGCTATTCGTGGCCAAGAATATGCGAAGGACTAACACTTAATACCCCAACAGCAGTATTTATTTTCGTACTACTTTTATCTTTTAGACAGGTAAAATATTAGTTCCCAAAACACTCGTAAGCTCAACACTCCAAAAGGGTGTGCAAAGCGAGGGTGTTATTCGTTTACAATCATTATCGGAAATTTCTGTCACTGGCCTGCTAGCTCGGCACACTTTATATGTTCCAAAACCTAGATTGGACTTATACAAAACATGCTTTGCTTATTCTGGTGCACACTTATGGAATGACCTTCCAACATATCTGAAAACTCCAATATGTCCCTACACATTTAACTGAAAACACTTTCAATACTTACTCCATACCGTCTATGTACCTATGTATGAGAGAGAGAGAGAGAGAGAGAGAGAGAGAGAGAGAGAGAGAGAGAGAGAGAGAGAGAGAGAGAGAGAGAGAGAGAGAGAGAGAGAGAGAGAGAGTTAGAGTTGACTACACGCATGTAATGTGATATGCTATTCCATTTTTTTTTCTGTATCCTCAGCTTTCATATTATTATTTTCACATCCACTCGATTTTAACATGTACTATATGCACTGCGTGTTTCACCGTGCTTATGTCAATTCCAGGCATTATATTATTTATTGAATTGCATCACTATTTTTCGATACGCGTGTGTAACATATTGTTTTCATTTTCACTATTTCCCTCCATTTTTCTCCAATTTTGTCAGTTTTTGTGAAAATGCTCACGTTAATAGTCAGTGTATATGTGTCTGTGTAAAGTGTGGGAATTTTTTTCATATTAGATTTAGTGAGCATTTGAGCCAGCGTGTATGTGTCTAGATATGTGAGCATAAGTGTGGATGACTGGGTGGGTGTGTGTTTGTGTCTCTATGTGTGTGTTTTATATTTGTGCAAGTGGATGGGTGGGTGTGTATATGTGTGTATGCTTCTCTGTGTGTGTATGTGGGTGTATTTGTATGTGCGCGTGTATGTATGTGTTTATATATATATATATGTGTGTGTGTGTGGGGGGGGGGGTGTATTGTGTATGTAGTTGTACGTGTGTGTATATGTATGTATGTATGTGTGCGTGATTGTCTTGGTATGTGTGTTGCTTTAGTATGTGCTTGCGTGTGTAGGTGCACGTATGCGAGTTTGTGTGTATGTGTGTACGTGGGTGTATGTGTGTACGTGGGTGTATGTGTGTACGTGGGTGTATGTGTATGTATGTGTGTATGTGCGTATATGTGTGTGCATGTATTTGTGTATATGTGTGAATGTATGTGTGTATATTTATGTGTGTGTCACGAGATCGCCATGAGTTAACCAGATAATAATACCGACGTTTGCTTGGCGTATATTTTCTAGGCCACAACAGTCGTACTAACAGAGTAAACACAGCTGCACGGGTTACATCGGGTCAGCCCATATACACATTTGGTGGTGAGTGAGAAGGAAGGGATACAACGCGTTGGCAGTTCATAACAGTTAAAATCACATATAATTGCCCGCTCAGGATATGGAATGGTTCCGTTTGTCATCTATAGTTCCGGACATCAGACGGAATGAAGGTTTGACTGTCACCACATGACAGAAAGTTGAGGGCTTGTTATTGAAAACAGTGGAACACCTGCCGGACATGAACAACGTCACGTGCACAATGTAAGCTTGTTTGGAAAACCATGATTGGCAGCTTGGTATCGAAACTCTTTGTTGGAACTCGACAGTAACTCTCTAGATTGTTTTGGATGTCTAAACCAGTGATGACAAATCTAACATTGAGGGAGCCAGAGGGGGGATGGATCCCTGACAGGAGATGATCTGCCTATGTGTCACCTGTGTGGGGGCCAACTTTGGTAGTTTGCCATATAAACCCGAGTTGGGACCAACTAGGGGAACTTGAAAATGTGGATTTAGGCAGACATGCTTGTCACTGCAGCAGTTAGAACATCTAACGTGTGAAGGAGATATTTGATTTAGTTTACACGAGCCTGTATGGCTACCATTAGATGTAATTTAGTGTAAACTGCAGTGCTGTAAGGTTCCCTACCAGATCCAAGGAAACTAAACAAGTTTTTGGGAAAGAATCAAATCCCATTCGGAAGAACACCAGTTCAACAATCAATAAAGTTGCATACAGAACGTAACTAAAGCTAGAAGGAAGTTGATTCACCAAAGAGAGTGATGATTACTGATGCACCACACAGCATCAGACAGTAGTAACTAACTGAGAACATTAATTATAATAGTTACCTAGTGTGATATAATCTCGTGTAATAGAACACAAGACATGATACGTGAGGCTAGATAGACACGAGTGAGGATCAATCACATTAACAATTAACATTAATGACTGTGTACACACTACAAAGGACTTGTGCAGTTTTTTTTAAGGAACGATAGGAACGGACATTGTGTAGGGTGCAACCGGTCCATGATTAACTGTTAATACCACCGGTGTCTATTTCGGATGATCATGAAATTGGATTACCAGAGGTCTACAGAGGCAAAGCAGTATCCGGCAAGATGGTTTCGGCACTGGGTGAGATGTACATGTTCTGACGTAACGTGCTGTGGTCTATCCTTGCTGGGATTAGCTGACTGGGTTGTGGTCTGAGAGTCCGATTCTACACACTTTATAGAACACGTCACACATTTTCTTCGCATACACGTCTCATACACGTTACACTTTTCTTTTAATAAATTAATCTTTATTAATTTCTAGAAGCAAGAGTTGTTGAGTATGTTGCGTTGGGAAGTATGAGAGGGGGCATAGTACGACAGTGAGAGAGTGATAGGAAAAGGTATCCATAGGCTGATGGAGTGTGTTGGACGGAAGCTGGTGGATTCTCCAGAATATTGAGAGGGAAAAAAAACATATTATAATGTGAGTGTCGACTCTCTTCACTCCAGGGACGACACTGTAAAGGAGGACACGACAGTGTGTATGTTTTGTTCTTGTGTGTATGTGTGAGCATGTGAGTATGTCTGTATGCGTGTGTGTGTATGTGTGTGTGTGTGTGTGTGTGTGTGTGTGTGGTTGAGAGAGTGAGTGAGAAAGAGTGTGAGTGAGATAGTGAGTATGAGACAGAAAGAGGGGGTATTATGAGAGAGAGAGAGAGAGAGAGAGAGAGAGAGAGAGAGAGAGAGAGAGAGAGAGAGAGAGAGAGAGAGAGACACTTGAGCGTACACATGTGACATGCTATTAATTTTTTTTTCTGTTTCCTCATCTTTCATATTAACATTTGTACTGCAACTTGAATTTAACATGTACTATATGCACTGCTTATTTCATCATGTTTATGTCAATTCCAGGAATTATCCTATTGAATTGAATCACTATTTTTTACGTTACGTTTTTACATTTTCATAATTTTGTATGTGCGTCTGAATGTATGTGTCTGTATGTGTGTATATTTATGTGTGCCTGTTTTGTGGTTGTGTGTATGTATGAGTATGTAAGTATGTCCGTATGCGTGTTTATGTGTGTGTGTGTGTGTGTGTGTGTGAGAGAGAGAGAGAGAGAGAGAGAGAGAGAGTGGTTGAGAGAGTGAGTGAGAAAGAGTGAGAGTGTGAGTATGAGACAGAGAGAGATAGAGAGAGAGAGAGAGAGAGAGAGAGAGAGAGAGAGAGAGAGAGAGAGAGAGAGAGAGACTTGAGAGTACGCATGTCATGTGACGTGCTATTAATTTTTTTTTCTCTATCCTCATCTTTCATTTTAGCATTTTTTACTGCCACTTGAATTTAACACGTACTATTTGCACTGCTTATTTCATCATGTTTATGTCAATTCCAGGAATTATCCTATTGAATTGCATCACTACTTTTTACGTTACGTTTTTACAGTTTCATAATTTTGTATATGTGTGTGAATGTATTTGTGTGTGTGTGTGTGTGTGTGTGTGTGTGTGTATGTGTGTGTGTGCGCGTATTTATATGTGAATGTGTCGTACTTGTATGTATGTTTAGTATGTGAGTATGTCTGTATGCGTGTTTATGTGTGTCTGTGTGTATGTGAGAGAGAGAGAGAGACATAGATAGAGAGAGAGAGAGAGAGAGAGAGAGAGAGAGAGAGAGAGAAAGAATGAGTGAGAAAGAGTGTGAGTGAGATAGTGAGTATGAGAGAGAGAGAGAGATAGAGTACGTATGGGTGTGTAAGACAGAGAGAGAGGGGGAGAGAGAGAGAGAGAGAGAGAGAGAGAGAGAGAGAGAGAGAGAGAGAGAGTTCAGTCAGTTATCAGTTATCAGTTGGGGTATCTTCATTGCACTCCGGACATGTCCATAGGTGCTCAGCATATGCATCAGCGTCCGGTGGCTAATAGTGCCAGTTCTGTGTTGGTTGACGAGGCGCTTTGTTTTCCCTATGTACCTCTCGCGTCTGGCTGTGCCAATTCTTACTCCCAAGTCTTTCATCCTGGACAGCGATGTGGAATCACTGACGTTAAAGTCCTCTGTTCTCGCCATATCTTTGAGGACGTTAAAAACTTCGGCACGATCCATGGGCTGGCCATCTACAGGGGGTGCAGAGCCAGCCAGTTTATCAGCTCGTTCATTTCCCTCCACTCCCGCATGTCCCGGGAAGAAGATGAAGGTGACTTTACGGACAACAGACTTCCGCAGCGACTCAGTCCACTGTCTACGTACAGATCCAGCTTCGACCTTCCGAATCATGCTCATTGAATCACTTAGTACACACATGTTGGTATAATGCTGTGATTCCAGCCATATGAAAGCCTGTGTAACTGCCATCACCTCCATCGTCATGCTGCTCGTGGTCATAGAGTGGGCACCACTGGATGCTTGAACGGTTCGGCCCGCTGAACGGGCTGTAAATGCCCACGCACTTTTCTGCTGCTTTACAACAGATCCATCTGTATAGATGAGCACTTCGGGGCTATCTGAGTATTCATAGATGAGCGCGTTAACCTCTGCATTGACAGCGGCAGGGTTCTGCTCTCTGCACCGTCTATCGAGTGTGATAATGCAGGAGAAAGTGCACTTAAAAGCTGGAGGAACCGGCACCCATTCCTTGCCGGGGTTGATACTGGTAAGACTGCAGACCTGTCTGACGACATCTTCCGCCCGACCCATCCATGACTTGCCCCTCTTTAGCCTGTCACCCTTTTCTCTGAATATAACGTCATGCAGAGGGTGCTGCTCATCTGCACTTATTTTTAAGTATGCACGAGCTCTCCAGATCTTGATCCTGTGTTCCATTGTCGGGAAGTCAAGGAGGTATCTCATTGCTACACAGCTGGTGTCTCTCGTGCAGCCCAAAATGATGCGCATGGCTTCGTTTTGTACCTTTTCAAGTCTTCCAATCTGTGTAGGGCTGACAATGAGGATGGCCAGGGCATACTCGATACGTGAAAGCACAAGTCCTTGGAACAGAAGTATTAGCAGTCTTTGCTCGATATTGGCAGTCGCCATGACTCTCATTGCTGACAAACCTTTTCGAGCCTTCGTTATGACATAATCGACATGATCTCTGAAGGACAGGCTACGATCAAGCCTCACGCCAAGATATGGCATTGACTGGGTTCTACTCAAAATGCTCCCATCCATTCTTACTGCCGGCAGGTCTGTGTTCACAATATGGTTGTTTAGGGAGAACCAAATAACCGATGCCTTTACAGGGTTGACAAGGGCGTCGGCATCAGCACACCATGAGGAAATACGATCTAGTTCGCCCTGCATATCATTATCAACCACTTGTCTATCTCGACCCTGTCGATACACGAGGATGTCGTCAACGAATGACAGAGTCCTACCCCTCCCGTCCAACTGTTGTTCAGTGATCGGCACCGTATACACGTTGAATAGTACTGGTGACAGTTGTGAACCCTGCGGCAATCCTGGACATATCGTTATCGGCTCAGAAGACTAACTCCCACATCTTAGCACCACCTTCCTTTGGAGAGAGAGAGTTGAAAGCAATCAAGTCATGTGACATGCTATTAAATAAATATTTTTTTCTGTTTCCTCATCTTTCATATTAGCTTTTTTATTGCCACTTGAATTTAACATGTACTATATGCACTGTTTATTTCATCATGTTTATGTCAATTCCAGAAATTATCTTATTGAATTGCGTCACAATTTTTTTCGTTACGTATTTACATTTTCATAATTTTTCCAATTTTTCCATGCTTCCGTTGGACGGAGGGAATAGCAGAGTCCATGGGAATATCGATATATGAAGCCCATAGTCGGGTACTCTCACGATATTTATAATTCACCTCGACACCGCAAGGTACAAGAGGAACGTGATGAGATGAGATGAGATGAGTCCATGCTTCCCAATATTTTTACCAATTTTGAAAGTTTTTCGATGATGCTCACGATAGTTGTCAGTGTATATTTGTGTAAAGTGTGGAAGTTTGTTCATATTATTTTAAGTGATTATGTGAGACATTATGTATGTGTCTCGATGTGATTATGTGTGTGTGGGTATGTGTGGGGGGATGTGTGTGGGGGATGTGTGTGAGGGATGTGTGTGTGGTGTATGTGTGGGGTGTAGGAAGATGTGTGTGTGGGTTGGGGAATGGGTGTGTGGGTGGAGGATGTGTGTGTGGGTGGGGGAACGTGTGTATGTGAGTGGGGGATGTGTGTGCGGTGGGTGATGTGTGGGTGAGGGATGTGTGTGTGGGGGATGTGTATATGGGTGGGGAGAAGTGTGTGTATGGGTGGGGTGTGTGTGGATGGGGATATGTGGCTATGGAATGTGTGGTTTAAAGATGGGTGATTTGGGGTTGAGATATGTGTCTGGGGGATGTTTATGTGGGTGGGGGATGTGTGGGTGGGTCTCAGATGTATATGGTTGTGGTGTGTGTGGGTGGATGGGGGATGTGTTGGTGGGTGGGGAGATTGTGTGTAGGTGGGAATGCGTAGATGGGGATGTGTGTAGGGGGATGAGTGTACGGGTGGGGAGATGTGTATATGTGTGGGTGAGGATATGTGTGTATCCGTGGGGATGTGTGTGGTTGGGGGATGTGTGGTTAAGAGATGTGTGGTTGTGGAATGGGAAATTTGGATGGGTGGTGGATGTGTGGGTGGGTGAGTGTGTGTAGGATGGGGGATGGGTGGTGGATGTATGTGTGGATGGGTGCGGGATGTGTGGGTGGGTGGGGGAGATTGTGTGTGGGGGGGGATATGTGCAAGTGAGGGATGTGTGGGTGGCTGCGGCAAGTGTGTGTGGATATGTGCGGGATGTGTGGGTTGTGCGGAGATGTGTGTGGGTGGGTAGGTGGGGATGTATGCTTGGGGATGTGTGCTTGGCTGGGTGATTGGGGTGTGTGGGTGGGTGGTGGGGGATATATGGGTGGGTGAATGTGTGTGGGTTATGGGATGGATGGGGAGATGTGTGTGGGCAGGAGATGGGTGGGTGGATGCATGTATGTGTGTTGGGTTGTGTCTGTGTGGGTGGGTGGGTGGGGGATATATGTATGTGTGGGTGGATGGGAGATGTGTGTGTGGGTGAATGTATGTGGATGGGGATGGGTGGGGGA
Source organism: Cepaea nemoralis (assembly GCA_014155875.1). Classification (NCBI taxonomy): domain Eukaryota; kingdom Metazoa; phylum Mollusca; class Gastropoda; order Stylommatophora; family Helicidae; genus Cepaea; species Cepaea nemoralis. The sequence goes on along the minus strand of JACEFZ010009864.1, from coordinate 269,745 downwards.
TGTATTTGTGCCTTGGGGTGTGTGTGTGAGTTGTGGGTGAGTATGGGATGTGTGGTGGGAGGGGGATGTGTCTCATAACATGGTAATATGCACTGTTTATGTGTACAACATTCATTTGACTTTTTTTTTTTTCCTAAGTGAATGTGTCATGCACTATTGATGAAAGAAAGATGAGTGATTGGAAAGGCCCAATCTAAGACGGGCCTGCGTGTCCAATTTGTTACCCTTTGAAAATAAAATTCGTTCGTTCGTTCGTTCCTCATTGAGGAGACTTGGTTGGACTTCATCTCTTGGACTGGTGTCTTTGTTTTTGTCAGAATAGAAAGGTCTTATCAGTGTGATACCACCACCGTCTTCTTATTCTGCCTGCATGGTAAATGAGAATCATTGTTGTCGTGGTAGAGTAGCTGGACATCGGCTATACCTGCCATTGTCAAGGGTTTCACCGTCTCCGTGATGTTCTCACTAGCCACGCTTTAGGAAATTAAGTCCCATAAGCACTGCTACTTCTTATAGTCCATGGCGTGTGGCATTGGTGATCATGTCTGTCCACACCCTCTGCCCCGTGTATTGTCAATAATTTCTGATACTGATATACCTCCATCATTCCTCACCTTCAATTGTCCCGTTGTGGCAACGTACTCCAGCTTTCCCCTTTCCCTTTGGCATGCCCGAAGAATGTGGCCATCTTCTGTTGATGCCAGTAACCAATTCTTTGTGAGTTCTTCCATGATATCTTCATTGGTCTTTATGTCCGTCCACTGTATTCTCGTCATCTATATCTATAAAACAGAGTGTATGTGGTTTTGTGTGTTTGTGGGTAGTTTTGTATTGGATGCGTTCGATAACGGTACATCCGATTGAGATGAAATTTTCTACACGTCTTCCTTTCATTCCTGTGCAACCGACTATAATAGTTTCTTAGTGTAAAATCTTCTACTTATTTAATAACATTTACTTTTTCATTTTTCATTATATAATTTCTATATAGCAGGGGGACTTCACTCTAGAAAAGTTATTTCAAGGGGCATAACTTTTAATAACATTTCTATATACTTTATAGTCATATTGTTGGACTTACTTGCACTATTGTTAAACTCTTTGTCTATAGTTATTTTCAGGCATATGAGTTATAATAAATAATGATATAATCTTTAAGGCATTTTCAAAGTTTGCATAAAAATAATGCATAATGCATAACATTGTAACCCATCTTTTTCTGCTTACAGAACTTATCAACTGTCATGTCGGTGATTAAAAACAGTTTTCATTAAAAATAATGAATGGTGTGTGGAAGGACATTATTTTAAGTTACTGTGCGCGAAGAATTGGGCGAAACCACGCCGGGTCAGATAGATAGACAGACAGACAGATAGTCGGGAACGGAAGCTTATTTGACTACTTATATGAATTAAATGACATGCTCCCCACTAGGGACTGGGTGATGCCGGGCCAGGTCAGACAGACAGACAGATAAACAGACAGACAGTCGGGAACGGGAGAGCTTATATGACTACGTATATGAATTAAATTAGATGCTCCCCACCAGGGACTGGGTGAAGCCGGGCCGGGACAGACAGACAGACAGATAGACAGACAAACAGATAGTCGGGAACGGGAGAGCTTATATGACTACGTATATGAATTAAATGAGATGCTCACCACCAGGGACTGAGTGAAGCCGGGCCGGGTCAGACAGACAGACAGACAGACAGATAGATAGATAGTCGGGAACGGGAGAGCTTATATGACTACTTATATGAATCAAATGAGATGCTCCCCACCAGGGACTGGGTGAAGCCGGGCCGGGTCAGCCAGACAGACAGACAAACAAGCAGACAGACAGACTGATAGATAGATAGATCCCCTCCAGGGCCTGGGCGAGGCCGGGCCGGGTCAGCTAGTTCTTCTATAAAACTCATCTCCGCAGTTTCCATATATTTCCTCACTTGTCTGCTAGTTGTCCATGATTCGCTGCCGCACATCAGTAATGAAATTAATGACACTAAAACAAATGATTCCTTTTCTCCACCAACGTCCATCTACTTCCTGGATCCACTGTTCTTGTGTCGCTTATAATGTTGCTGTGTGAGTTATTGTTGCTATCCCAATTCCGCTGAGATGTTTACTCTTGTTAGCACAGTGGTTTTTATTATTATTTGTATTATTATTACGTGCTGGTTCTTGTGGCTGGTCCAGGGACCCCATGGAGTCAGACTGCAGCCATTGAATCTGAATAATGGCTTTCCCTGACCTTTAAACACGGACCACCTGGTCTACAATCACTTTCCATCCTTCATAACAGGGATATCATATACCCTTACCACAAATGGGATCCCTGTAATAATGCGCTTGTCATGCGCACTATCTCTTTGTTTCACCTCTCTCTCTCTCTCCCTCCCTCCCCCCCCCCCCTCTCTCTCTCTCTCTCTCTCTCTCTCTCTCTCTCTCTCTCTCTCTCTCTCTCTCTTGCGTCTCCTATTAGTTTGGTATAATCTTAAGATTTTAACACCCTGCTGTAATTTTTCTACACGTCGTGGTGTTTTGGGACTAACTGAATTGACTTATTAATTCTTCAACATAATTCTGTTCTTCCCAGATATATTCAATTACCTAATGCAATGCATAATTACGGAAATTGAAATCGCTTTTTGAGCAGTTAACACATGGGGGTTGTCGTCTATTTCTGTGGCAACAGAAACGGAAACAATTGGTCCAAGTTCGAATAATAGGAAGAGAGAAGCAATGGTACGAGGGTAAGGTAATAAGTAAGTCACAAATGGCTGTAGAAAAATAACTAAATATGATGACAACTTGAAACCAGTTTATTTTTATAATACTTTGTCCCTTTATTTCTCAGCATAATTTCCACCAACATTGATGCATTTATCCTATCGTTTTATCAGTCCTCCCAAACCAGCTTCATAGAACTGCTTGCTCTGTTTCTAAACCACGTTTTCACTTCGCATTTAACTTCGGCATCATTCGTGAAATGTCTCCCGCCAAGGTGACTTTTCAGTGTTTATACTGACAAATGTTTATCCCGTAAAGCTGGGTAGAAAATGTTACGAGGGCGAGTCAATAAGTAAGTCACACAGTTCTGTGGGACAGCAGGTAAATGAAAACAAATTATGTTGAGAAATAAAGGGACCATGTGGGTATAAAAATAAACTGGTTTCAAGTTGTTATCATATTTAGTTATTTGTCTACAGCAATTTGTGAATTACTTATTAACTTACCCTCGTAATATTAAAGGTACATAAGTGGTGCCTAAATGTGCACTAAAGTAAGTGATGTTAATGTGTCAAAACACTAGCTGAGATAGGACAGTTACATAATTTAATAAAGGAAATGAAAAATATGAATATGAATATGAATATCCTAGGTATAAGTGAGATAAGGGTGAAGAGATCTGGTAAACTAATAAGAGACAAGCACACAATAATATATTCAGGAGATGATAAACAAACAAAAGAAGTAGGACTGCTATTTGATGAAGAAGCGACTAAATAGGTGAATATTTATGGAGTATTTCAGGCAGAGTTATTATGGTCAAAATCAAAGGCACATTAGCAAATATAAATAACTAGCTGACCCGGCCCGGCTTCGCCCAGGCCCTGGAGGGGATCTATCTATCTATCAGTCTGTCTGTCTGCTTGTTTGTCTGTCTGTCTGTCTGTCTGGCTGACCCGGCCCGGCTTCACCCAGTCCCTGGTGGGGAGCATCTCATTTAATTCATATAAGTAGTCATATAAGCTCTCCCGTTCCCGACTATCTGTCTGTCTGTCTATCTGTCTGTCTGTCTGTCTGTCTGTCCCGGCCCGGCTTCACCCAGTCCCTGGTGGGGAGCATCTCATTTAATTCATATACGTAGTCATATAACCTCTCCCGTTCCCGACTATCTGTTTGTCTGTCTATCTGTCTGTCTGTCTGTGCCGGCCCGGCTTCACCCAGTCCCTGGTGGGGAGCATCTCATTTAATTCATATAAGTAGTCACATAAGCTCTCCCGTTCCCGACTGTCTGTCTATCTGTCTGTCTGTCTGACCCGGCCCGGCTTCACCCAGTCCCTGGTGGGGAGCATGTCATTTAATTCATATAAGTAGTCAAATAAGCTTCCGTTCCCGACTATCTGTCTGTCTGTCTATCTATCTGACCCGGCGTGGTTTCGCCCAGCTCCTGGCGCACAGTAACTTAAAAGAATGTCCTTCCACACACCATTCATTATTTTTAATGAAAACTGTTTTTAATCACCGACATGACAGTTGATAAGTTCTGTAAGCAGAAAAAGATGGGTTACAATGTTATGCATTATGCATTATTTTTATGCAAACTTTGAAAATGCCTTAAAGATTATATCATTATTTATTATACCTCATATGCCTGAAAATAACTATAGACAAAGAGTTTAACAATAGTGCAAGTAAGTCCAACAATATGACTATAAAGTATATAGAAATGTTATTAAAAGTTATGCCCCTTGAAATAACTTTTCTAGAGTGAAGTCCCCCTGCTATATAGGTCTTATATAATGAAAAATGAAAAAGTAAATGTTATTAAATAAGTAGAAGATTTTACACTAAGAAACTATTATAGTCGGTTGCACAGGAATGAAAGGAAGACATGTAGAAAATTTCATCTCAATCGGATGTACCGTTATCGAACGCATCCAATACAAAACTACCCACAAACACACAAAACCACATACACTCTGTTTTATAGATATAGATATACAATTATATGCAGTTATAATAAGCAATACTGATGAATAAATACAAAGATGTCACGAGGAATTAGACATGGCTGATATCTCAAACCAAATCACAATTGGGGTGAGGGGGGGGGGGGGAGGAACAGTACATGGTGATTTCAATTTAAAATTAGAACAATAGAGAATAGACGATGTTGTGGGCAGCTATTTAGTTTAAGGTTGGTTTTATTATTTCTAATACATTCTGACTGTTCTTCGACTTAATACCAGGAATGTGTTATCAGTCCTCAATATTCTCCGTGATTCAGGCTACAAACTGTGACGGTTAGTGCACACCACTGACCCATAGTGAATGTTTAGAGCACGTCGCTGACCATAGCTACAATTAATACCTGCTAATGTATTTCCCATATTGTTATTGAGTTTTTAGTGTAAATAAAACATCTGGAAAATGTTACCCCAATAATCACTCCAGCATGAACATTTGAAAGAAAATAAATCTTTTCAATGCTTCACTCTTTAACGTGACAGACCTCAATCTTGTGCACACATACAGGCATCACGAAGTGGATGCTTAATTTCGGAGTTTTAACAGGCATGTAAATTAATCTAGGTAGCACATGCATAGTTTTATATTTAGAATCTGGGCTGATTAGATGTGTGTTTTAATCATCGTATTACATGTACATTAAAATCCAAACACCAGTATACAAATCTGTCTTTGCACCTATAAAGTTCATAATTCGCTTCAAGTCTCTAATTGAGATGAATTGAGTGAAGAACCGACATCACTGCACATCCAAGAGCTCAGTCATCATCTTCAACAGCCAGCATAGAGTTCTAGCCCATTGCAATCTGATTATACGTCCGTCTCGCTTTACCTCTGAGTGATGACTGTCAACGAGATCCTCTGACCACCCCTCTGCTGTCGCATTCTCTCTATACCCTGATAATTTGGCTGTTCTTCTGCATTGTTCACGCGCTCCCAGAAGGCTTCAAGACTATTTATAACGAGAAAACGTGGCTATCTTTTTCTTGAACTTCACAACCCGGAAATCCAGCGTGTAAAAACTAGGCAATCCTCGTCATAACATGTTGATCAAATGTTGTATCTGAAATGTGATTATCATTGCATCTGATAATAACTGTTGGCCAGTATGTCATTAATCATTCGGAAAATCTATTTTCGGTACTCTTTCTTGGCGAAACATGGGTAATTATTTTTCTTTCTTAACAGAAAAAAGAAATGGCTTGCACGCAATAGCAAGATAAAACCGAGCATGGCGGCAGACTCAAGAATGCTCTAATCGTGATTGAAAATCCAGTTTCCTTCCTGAAATGTCCTAATAATATCAAAGAAGAAATGGAACAGAAGTAAAAACTGATCCGAGAACGGCCTGTGCATGCATCCATCAATTTGTTTTCAAAGCATGGAAGACAAAAATAATTTTAAAAAACCTGTTTAAATATTCATTCCAAGTAAAAGTGTGCTCATATGTTAATGGGTCTCTGCGTCAGTCGGTTTTCTTATAGTCTGCTTGTTTGTCATTGGATACGGTTTGCCATACAGGGAGATTTCATTTGGTTAAAGGACACGCATAACACTAATATGTCAACACTGCACAAGTAAAGGGCCCTTTTGCATTTGCACCTCTGCTCATCTGTGTGTCAAAGAGTAAGCACAGACAAGTCACTGAAATTGTTCTGGCGACTACATAAAAGCATGAGTGGTGTAGTCAAGAATAAGAGCATTTCTGACTTCCAAGGTGCTGACCTCATCTGGCAGAGGACTGACGTGGACAAGGGCAAAGCCCTCTTTGAACGCTATCATGGGCAGAGCAACCAGACAGACATGGGAGGCCGAAATCTGGCCAAGGAGGTCACCTCAGACAGATGCAAAGCCCAGAACACTTCGGATGAAGACACAGTAACAGTGAAAGAAATCAAGGCTGTACTTCGACGATCAAAAAACAGCGCTCCAGGTCCTGATGGCATAAGATACGACGACATCAATAAGTGTACCGACAATGAGCTAGAGAAACTAGCAGACATGTACAACAACAGTATAGTGAGTGCTAGCATCAAGGAGGAATGGTTACACAGCTATCTGATTCCCTTGCCGAAGCCTGACAAAGACCACAAAAAAATTCAGGGATATCGAATTATAACCATGCAGAATACAATAGGCAAGCTGCTGGAGAAGGTAATTGCCAGGAAGATATCAAGCCAGCTAGAGAGGCAAGGTGTTTTCCCACCTACCTTGGGTGGGTACCGTCCAAAAAGAGAAACCTGAACCAATGCAGCAGTCTTTGCCCATGATGTCTATGAAGGTTTCCACTCAGGCATTGAAACCTTTGCTGCAGCGATTGATCTTGAGGACGCATACAACAGAGTACCATTGGATTTTTTAATGTTTCAGCTTCTTGAACTAAAAGTAAGTCCATTCCTCCTTAGTTGGATCGCTGCAGCCCTCTTCCAACGGAAAGTAGTTTTTAGATGTGGCAGTTGGACTTCGGAACCAACAACAATATATCCTGGCCTACCACAGGGATCACCATTATCTCCGGTACTGTTCAACGCCTACACAGTGAGAATCACCAGTGAGCAGATCACTGCACCTGGCAGGACATTGTCGTATGCCGATGATGTTTTAGTGTATCGTCAGGGTAAGGATAGAGAGCAGGTTGCTGTGGAACTACAAACCGAACTCAATCGCATAAGTACTTGGTGTGATGAAGCTGGGGCAATGGTCAACCCAACAAAGGCAACAGTGACTTGGTTCTCGTTGAATAATCATATTGTCAACACTCCAACACCAACTGTAATGCTGTGTTCAGAGACGGTGGAAAGAACGCAGGCAATGAATTACCTAGGGATACGGTTTGATCGAAGCCTTGCTTATAATGTGCACATAGACCAGGTGATAACAAAGGCCAAGCGGGGTTTGGCTGCGATGCGGGTGATGGCGGCAGCAAACTGTGACCAGCGCCATCTATGTCTTCTGTACGAGGGACTGGTCATGTCTGTTTTGGAGTATGCAATGGCAATCCTGACTCTCAGCCATAAGCAGATAGAAAGGATGGAAAGGATACAGAATAAAGCTATGCGCATTATTCTTGGATGTACAAGAGATACAGCATGCAGGGCGATGCGCTACCTTCTTGATTTTCCAACCATTGAAGAGAGAATACAAGTTTGCAGGGCACGCGCCTACCTCAAAGTTAACGCAAACACACAACATCCACTGCATAGTGTGATTAGGAAGGTGAAGGGCAGCAGGTTAAAAAGAGGACGGTCGTGGATGGGTCAAGCCGAAGACATTCTTCAACAGGTGTGTTCACTTGAGGACTTAGAACCTGGCGAGGAGTGGGTGCAAGTGCCAACAGACTTCTGCACATCCTTTTCAGTTTGCATCCAACTAGATAGGAAATGCAGACAAGAAAATCCGGCTGCTGTGGAGGCTGAAGTACAAGCGTTGATTTCCGAGAATTCGCTAGACAGTGACGCGGTCATCTACACAGATGGGTCTGTCGTCCGACATGTGAGAAGCTCATGGGCCTTTACAGCTCGGGCCGGAGGGAGAATTGTGAAGGAGGACTCTGGTGCTTTCACTGAAACCACAAGTAGCCTGACCATGGAAGTCATGGCAGTAAGTAAAGCAATAACATGGCTTGAGACACAGACATTCACTAGGGCTTGTTTCCTTAGCAACTCAATGAACATGATCAAGAGGATAGAGGAGGGGTCGATCCGAAGAGAATGGGTGCTGCCTCTGGAGCGGTCTCGGCTGGCAAAGATTAGCTTCATCTTCGTGCCAGGGCATGCGGGAGTACAAGGGAATGAGCGGGCTGACAAGCTCGCAGGTGAGGCTACTGTGGAGGGCGGACGCGCCATGGACCAGGCTGACATTCTGAATGCTCTACGAGAAGTAAGACTTTTGCGAGATCCAAGTGATGACTGTGAATCTACAACAATGGCCAGACTGCGGGAGCAGCAAATTAAAAGAGGGGTGGCCAAACAAGAACACTACGCAGGAAGCCAAAGAAGATTGATAAACCAACACAGAACTGGCGTCGTTAGCCGCTACACGCTGCGGGATTTGCTGATTAGGGGATCCGAGCACTTATGGACTGAATGGTTCGATGTGCAATGAGGATGATCTGTCGACTAACTAACTAACTAACTTTGCATTTGCACGACTTGAGCAGTTTTTGGTATTTAGTGTTGATCCCATATTTTCATAGGCCAATCACCACTCAATATGACAGCAACATCCTTATTTCACGGGACATTTCATGGTTACCATGTTAGGATGGGATGTGTCTGGATAATATCAAAGCTCTCCAAAGGACACAACAATGTGTCTAATCCTCAACTTGCTCTATTGCCTTGATAGTGCAGTGTGTAAGTCAACACTTTCAGTTACTGTAGGGTGGAGTTATTGTTATGGGAAGTGACCCGAGCCTAAACCGCTCCCGTTATAACCATTATTATGTTTTATGTTTTTAAAGGGCTTCGGGTACCATGCCGGAGATTCGATGTGGTCTAGGGCGACGACTAAGGAACGCAGAGACATGGTGGTTGAGGAGATCCCTAAGGAAGAGGACGACGAAAGAGTCCATGTGGCTGCCCAACAGGCCCAGCAGGGCCAATGGATGCCATGGGACGAGATAATGCAGAAATCTCTATCCTGGAACGACTTATGGCGCATGGCACCACTGCGCTTAAGTTTCGTCATCCGATCTCTCTACGATGTCTTGCCATCAGCTGCCAACTTGGTCAAGTGTAGAAAAGCCTCCGACCCGTCCTGTCCCCTCTGTACAAAAGTTCAGGCAGCGGAGCACGTACTGTCCGCGTGCAAAGTCGCACTAATTCAAGGCCAATTTACTTGGAGTCACGTCAAAGTCCTTACTGAGTTGGCGGCTATAGTGGATGTAGCCAGAATGGAGGCGAACAAAGGGGACAAGCTGAGGCCGATGGGTATTTCCTTCGTCCAAGCCAGGCAACAACGCGGAGACAACGATGACCGCGCTGCCAACTTGCCGCTTCCGACAAGTTTCGATGGTGCGGAGAACTGGGAGCTGATCGTGGATCTAATGGGCCAAGCAGCTAACGCTTATTGAGCTGACTGTCCCTTACGAGTCAACAATTGAGGAGCAACACACGTACAAGATAGAGAAGTACGATGTCATGGTCGTTGGTCCTGAACTGGAAAGGTACATCGTCAGGCTAATCGCCGTAGAGGTGGGCGCCAGAGGTCTAGTCTCCCACTCCGTGTATAATGTGCTGAAACAAATGGGCATTAAAGGACAAGAAAGAACTCGGGCCCAAAAATAACTGTGTGATGCAGCTGAAAAGCCCTCATGCTGGCTGTGGAATTGTTGGAGCCTAAAGTGGGACGAGTTTCGAAACTAATATGGTTAGAAGCGGTAGCTGCAGAACACCTCACAATCTCTCAAACTAAAAGCACGAACTTGCAACGTCTCGTGTAAACTCTGTAGCCTTTAATCCGAGCGAGCGTGGTGAGTCCGAGTGCAGTCAAATTATACAAATTTCGGCCGAAGTCCAACCTCCACACCAGAGCGGTAATCATCCGCAAGTCGCACTTACCTGCAAAGGCCAAGAGGGGTCGAAAAACCAGTGGAAGAACCGGCTTCGTAGCAGAGTAGCAGAGTATGGCGCCGTGAAAGGGTCACGAAATGGAACACGGAAACCGATGGTGGCGACAGAGGCCGTGTCTGGAGATGAGGCAGGCTCCCCACGACCACAGGTGCTAAGGGGCAAGCACAGGCTGCACGGGCTCGCCTCAATGAGGGAGGGGAGGCTTGAGAATGAACATGTTAACAACTTAGGGACAAGCACAACAAGGGCGATGAAATCTACCGAACGTCTCCACGGCAGGGGAAAGACTCCCGGACTCATGACTGCGGACGGGCTCGCCCCTAGACAGTGTTAAGGGTATAATGGGCCAAAACACTTAGGAAAGTGGGTACACTTCAGACCATCAGAAGCCCTCTGCCGTGTTTGCTCCGCGGCGGAGTTTTTACCACTATGTTGTGTGTGGCCGAGAGGTTTAACCTGCTATCTCTGACACTTTCTATGCGCTGTGGATGGGGTAATGGGTTTATTCCACACTTGTCAGTTTGACTTCAATGTTGACTTCTTGTCCGGAGAGTAATGTCAAGCTACCAAATGTTCTAGACAATTATATGTGCAGTAGTTTGCAAACATCAGATTGGTTTGACATCAAGCAAGAAGTCCGTCAGGGATGTGTGCTGTCCCCCTATTTGTTTAACCTGTACGCCAAAAATATAATGAGAAATGTAAGAGATGATATAAACAGGGAACATTATGCTGCCTTAAATATCGATGGTCATGACATACCAGAGATTTGATATGCTAATGATACAGTATTGCTATCCACAAAACAGAATGGTATAGAAAACCTAATAACCTCAACGCTATTTAATAGTGAAAATCACAATGTATATCTTAACATACCAAAAACAAAATTAATGCATACAGATAAAACTACTATGGATAAAGAGATATATATTAATGAGAAAATATTGGAGGTTGTGGAAAATTTCGAATATCTTGGGTCATTGATTACCAACAATGGTGACAGAATGAAAGAAATTAAAAGACGAGTATCTAATGCTCTTCAAAGACTAAAACAACGAAATAAATTATGGAGTGGGACATATAGAACTACATAAATTAGATTTTTAAGAGCATGCATCTTTCCCATTGCAGCATACGCCTGTGAGTCCTGGACACTTAATAAACAAGCTGAACAGCGCACATACTTTGAATATAAATGTTATAGACGAGTTCTAAGAATATCTTGGGTAAAGAAAAGAACAAATGCATCCATACTTCAAGAGCTGAATATTGAAGAAGGTTGGCTATTAAAGACGATAACACAAAGAAAACTGAAATATGTTGGCCACTTGAAACGTCATGAAAGTTTGGAGAGAACAATAATGGAGGGGTTTATGCCTGGGAAGAGAGGAAGAGGAAGGCCAAAGAGAAGATGGGTGCAGGATGTGGTGGATGATCAACGGATATGCTACTGAATAAATGAATGAGTTTTTACCATTGCTTTCGGAACGAGAAGTCAGCGATGAAGTACAAACTCTCACGTGTAGGAAACATCCTGTTACCCATTTATCAGAGTAACAATCAATCAATTGTGTGCCATGCCGGAAAGCGTGGGCGGTCATGCCTCGCTATTTCACTCGATCACCAGTGTCGTGGATCAGCTCAGTGTTCCTGTCTCGTCCATGCCATGTGGCCAAGCCATCCAGGTATTTTCCTCTCGGCCTTCCTCTTGGTCTGTTCCCTTCGATCTTGCCAGTTGTCAATAAGTTCTCCAATCCATTTCTTCTCATAACATGTCCAAAAATTTTGACTGTCTACGTCTAATTTCTCTAATCAATTTACGAGTTTCATTTGTCTCCTGTAGTACTTGGTCATTGGTTTTTCTGTCTGTCCATGGTATTCTTTGCATTTTCCTCAGAAACCACATTTCTGCAGCCATCAGATGTTTTTCAGCTTGACTGCACATTGTCCAAGTTTCACATCCATACAAAAGAACAAGCTCTATGTATCCCCTCAACACTCTTTTTCTCGTTTCAATTGACATCTTTTTATTGGTTATTATATTGTCATCTTGCTAAAGGCTACTTTCGCTAGGGCGATTCTTGTTCTAATCTCTTCAAGGCACCTCCCATCGAATGTTATGACTGTTCCGAGATAACTGTACCGATTCACCTGTTTAAGAATATTCCCATTTACATGTATATTACATTGTGATGGTTCCTTCTTCTTAGTGGCGACCATAATCTGTGTCTTATTACAATTTAATTCTAACTCTAGTTGTTCACTGTGTGATACAACTGCATCTACTAAATATTGCAGATCCTGCTCACAGTCTGAAATCATTACTGTATGGCCCGTATTAATCGCCCGAATACATTAATATGTATAATTTTTTTTCGCATATCCTTTACAAGAGGACATCGCTGTCAACACTAGCATTTTACTGCTGTCGTTGATTTCTTGGCAAGATTACGCTCAGTAGTTTGCCATTGCTTTCTGAGCGACCGCCTCACATACCTCTTAAGTTACTGACGCGGAGAGAACAGCTACCCATTCTCGCAAACGTAACGTCACTCACAAAAATATACGGGATTACGGAGCAAGTCTTGTAACACCTAGACCAGGGAGACCGGCTATGTATAAATTACTCAAATTAAATCATTCATCTTAAGAGTGCAGAAAGAGTGCACTATTACGACTTTGGATCTTGACACAAATGTTCTCTTCCAGCTTCCATTATTCATATTGCTGAGTGCACAAAGTGGCCCACCTTAGTCAACCCGCAAGAAAGCCAAGTTCAACCGACTATTGATAACCGCCACACCCTCATTAAAAGACCCTTTCACACCCATAAGAAGCAGTGGGCAATTGGCGCTACATTCAATGCTATAGACGAATTGGCACGCGGTGGGTGATGTGGTATCACATAATACAGTAGAGGAGACGTGACAACTGAGATTGTACCAAAATTGTACAACTACATAATTAAGATTGTGCCAGAATCGTGCAACTATAAACATAATGCTCATACAAGTGACATTACCATTGCGTGAATAGAGTGGAGAGACAAACACACTGACAACTACAGGTGTCAGTAAATCACTCGCAACAACCACAGGGAAAAGATCAATGGAATATATGGGGAATACCAACACTAGAGGCAGAACAGAAAATTACATTAGGCAATCGAGAAAAAGAAGGAAAGAGGCATTGTCTATCTTATGCATAAATAGTCGTAGCTGGTAGTAAATAATAATATAAACAGTGTCAACTTCGGGAGACGCGGTGACACAGCGGCTAGCACGTTTGCCTGGCGGAATAGTGGAAAGCTGTTCGAATCCCCTTCAAGGTGGGGATTTTTTTTCATTGATCTGGGCTGCCTAAAACTGATGCCTGCACATGTTCAGCCAAGTAAAGTCTGATACTGACCACATCACCCAACGAGTGCCATTTGGTCAAACAATATGGGACTACCACCATATACCCATGGCGCATCAATACATGAAAGTGGGTCGTACTTACTAATATCAACTTCGTTACTGTATCATATGACAGAGGGTAGTGAAGGGTTATGTTCCCTAGGTCTTCTTCAGGACAATGAGAATAATAAGGATATGGAGGAAAAACATGTACAAGTACCTCAGATATGCATTTAAAATAATAGTATTAGCTATAATCAGATATGCTTGCAGAAATACAAATTGATGGGAAAGACATTAGACTTATTAAAAACATATATTGGAAACAACAAGCTGCCATAAGGATTAATAATGAAGTAGGACAATATCAGCCTTTTAAGAGAGGTGTGAGACAGAGTTGTGTAATGACTCCAGATCTTTTTTTCCTTATATAGTGAAAATATTTTCAGAAATGTAGAAGATATAAATGGAATCATCATTGGAGGATGAAACATCAATAACATTAGATATGCAGAAGATACTGTACAGCATGCAGGCCGATGCGCTACCTTCTTGATTTTCCAACCATTGAAGGCAGAATACAAGTCTGCAGAGCTCGCGCCTACCTCAAAGTTAACGCAAACACACAACATCCACTGCATAGTGTAATTAGGAAGGTGAAGGGCAGCAGGTTAAAAAGAGGACGGTCGTGGATGGGTCAAGCCGAAGACATTCTTCAACAGGTGTGTTCACTTGAGGACTTAGAACCTGGCGAGGAGTGGGTACAAGTGCCAACAGATTTCTGCACATCCTTTTCAGTTTGCATCCAACTAGACAGAAAATGCAGACAAGAAAACCCGGCAGCTGTGGAAGCGGAAGTACAAGCATTGATTTTCGAGAATTCGCTAGACCGTGATGCTGTCATTTACACAGATGGGTCGGTCGTCCGACATGTGAGAAGCTCATGGGCCTTTACGGCTCAGGCCGGAAGGAGAATTGTGAAGGAGGACTCTGGTGCTTTTGCTGAGACCACAAGTAGCCTGACTATGGAAGTCATGGCAGTAAGTAAAGCAATAACATGGCTCGAGACACAGACATGCACTAGGGCATGTTTCCGTAGCGACTCAATGAACATGCTCAAGAGGATAGAGATGGGGGGGGGGGGGATCCGAAGAGAATGGTTGCTGTCTCTGGAGCGGTATCGGCTGGCAAAGATTAGTTTCATCTTCGTGCCAGGGCATGCCGGAGTACAAGGGAATGAGCGGGCTAACAAGCTCGCAGGTACCGCTACTGTGGAGGGCGGACGCGCCATGGACCAGGCTGACATTCTGAATGCTCTACGAGAAGTAAGACTTTTGCGTGAACCAAGTGATGACTGTGAATCTACAACCATGGCCAGACTGCGAGAACAGCAAATTAAAAGAGGGGTGGCCAGACAAGAACATTACGCAGGAAGCCAAAGAAGACTGATAAACCAACACAGAACTGGTGTAGTTAGTCGCTACACGCTGAAGAGGGGATCACAGCACTTATGGACTAAATGGTTCGATGTGCAATGAGGATGATCTGTCGACTAACTAACTAAAGATACAGTATTGATTGCAGACAATGAGCAGGATCTGCAACAATCAGTAGATGCGGTTGTTGTACACAGTGAACAACTGGGGTATTAATTAAATTGTAAAAAGCCACAGATTATGGTCGTCACTAAGAAGAAAGAAGCACCACAATGTAATGTGCAAGTAAATGGGAATATTCTTCAACAAATGAATCGATACAATTATCTCGGAACAGTCATAACATCTGATGGGAGATGCCTTGAAGAGATTAGAACAAAAATCGCCATGGCGAAAGTAGCCTTTAGCAAGATGAAAGACATACTGACCAATAAAAAGATGTCAACTGAAACGAGAAAAAGAGTGTTGTGGTGCTACGTGGAGCCTGTACTTTTGTATGGATGTGAAACTTGGACAATGAGCAATCAAGCTGAAAAGTATCTGATGGCTGCAGAAATGTGGTTTCTGAAGAGAATGCAAAGAATTCCATGGACAGACAGAAAAAGAAATAACCAAGTACTACAGGAAACAAATGAAAATCGTAAATTGATTACAAAAATTAGGCGTAGACAGTCAAAATTTTTTGGGCCTGTTATGAGAAGAAATGAATTGGAGAACTTGGTGACAACTGGCAAGATCGAAGGGAACAGACTAAGGGGAAGACCTTGAAGTAAATACCTGGATGGCTTGACCACATGGCATCGCCGAGACAGGAACACTGAGCTGATCCACTACTCTGGTGATCGAGTGAAATGGCGAGTCATGACCGCCCACGCTTTCCGGCATGGCACATGATGGATGGGTGGATAATCACTTAATGTACACAAGCAAACAGAAAGCTAACCAGAAAACATATATAAGCCATCTTGGGCCACGCAAGCGCGAGATCAGAAAGTTAGCATCTATATATGCATCTTGTTTTCAGTATAAACGTCGGCAAAACATCACGCAGATCTGGAGAGATAGAATGATCTAGTATGTCGTGCCATGCCGTCATGAGGGAGGGAGATATTCAAGCCAGGTGAGAGAATTATGAAGACAGATTGTGGATGTAACAAAACGACTGGCAGAAGTGATAATTACAGGAAATATCAATGTTACGTGTATCTTCGTGAGCTTGTTTTCTTTTACATGTATCCTGGCCGGCTGGGTTTCTTAATGTATCCTAGTGGTGAGAGGTCGGCATGGCCCAGAAAGTTAACCGCTCGCGCTTTAATTTCCTGTGCGCTGATAGTGAGGTAGTATGTGTATTCCACAAACCCCTCAGTTTGACTTTGACTTATCATCCTTTGATTTTTTTTTTTCATATCCGTTTTACAGGACATCGCTGTCAACACCAGCATTTTACTGCTGTTGTTGTTGTCTTGGCAAGTTTACGTTAAGTAGTTTGCCATTGCTTTCTGAACGACCGGCTTCTATACCAATTCGTTAAAACCCAGCGAGCGCAACGCGGGCTGTTGCCATATCGCGCGCAGCTGTGCTTCGACAGCTGGTAACCGCGATTACGAATCGTGTCCATAACACATTCGCCAAGGAGACCGTCATCCTTGAACTAGGGACGAAAATTAAAAGTCTACAAGGTATGGACTGCGCCTGGCCCTGCACCGATGACCACAGACTACACAAGTCAACCCCACCTCCACGTGGTGCAGATTGGGAAACCATGACCGCGAGGTAATGGGATAACCGGGCAATGGCTCGCCATAGGGGATAGACTCCCTGTGGTCAGATTCTTGTCCTAAACCTGCGACTGGCCTAGCAAGCCGGCAGGGGATCATCTTACTGTTCGTAGAAAAACTAAGAAGTATAAACGGACTGACCCAAACGGATTTAAATCCGGCAATGTTAATGGACTACGAGATAGATCAGCGATTCAAAAACGAGGCATAATGAACGTCCGCGGTTTTAATAGTAAAGAAGAAGAACCTATAGAAACAATGGAAGAAAGGAAAACTGGACTGATGGGAATAACGGACACCAGAATAAAGGGGACAGGATGCAAGGAAATCCACCACAGTTATACGTTTGTCTTCTCTGAAGTGGAACAGCAAGAACGGGAAAGACATGGTGTAAACATAGTCATTGAACATCGGCTAGCAAAATGAATACTAGAAACAAAATATATTGACTGACAGGCACCTTGCCGTCTTGACAGACGATAGTTTGTAAAATGGAGTTATACCTCTCCATAACACAAATCCTGGGCTGAATTTAGAGACCATGTGTTTCCCATGCAACATGATCCCTTTCTCGGCTTGTCTAGTGTACTCCAGAAGAAAGGTAAAAAAATACGTCTGGAACAAGACAAGTTGTAGAAGCTGCCGAATCAGCAAAGCAGTGGTCTAAATGTCCGCCTGTCAGAGCTTCAATCCTAGACCAGTTGCCAACCAAGGCTTAGGGCCTGGTCTGCCCTGCCATGACATTTAGTCTTTAGGTTGCATTTCCTGTCACTAGGATAAGGCATGTACCCTCCCAATTGCGCTCCTCCACCCGAAGCCGTTGGCACAATGTAATACAATTCATTCATTGGCAACTTTCCGTCTTGACAGACGATAGTTTGGTACATTGTGCTTCAAAAAGGCTTAATAACTACGATCCATGGCGGTGGCGAGTGTGGCTGGTAAGGCCAATTCTTGCTGCAAATGTTTGCCCACAGTAGGTGCATGTGAAAACATTGTCACTTCCACCATTTTGCACCATCTTACGTCTCTCACGCTCTGTGTGTGCATTATTTGCAATCATTTTCTCCTTTGTCTTTATTCCATTTCTGATAGTTGGCCTCCATGCAACACGTTCAGCGGCGACGTGCTCCCAATGTGCATTATCAATGCCTGTATCAATCATGTCCCGCTTACGCACATCTTTGTATCGTAGTAGAGGCCGACCCTGAGATCTCCTACCCGTCTGTAATTCACCAAAAAAGATGTCCTTTGGTATTCTACCATCATCCATCCTCATAACGTGTCCTATCCATCTAAGTCTACGAAGAATGAGCATGGAACACACCGTCAGGCAACCTGATCTTTCCAATACTTCAGTATTTGTGATTTTGTCTTGCCACTTAATACCAAGTATTCTTCGCAGACACCGCATATGAAAGCTGTTTAAACGTTTCTCTTGGCGTGAGTAAGTTGTCCAGGTTTCACTGCCATAAAGAAGAGTACTAAGGACACAGGCTTGGTAGACGAGGACTTTTGTTTTGGCAGTAAGCTTCCTGTTCTCCCAGACTCTTTTTGCTAACATGTTCATTGTTGTTGCTGCCTTGCCAATCCTGATGTTGATTTCCTGATCGAGGGATAATTTGCTATTTACCTCTGATCCTAGATATGTAAAATGGTCTACTATCTCCAGTTCGGCGTCGTCAATAAAGATTGATGGTACACCATGTGCACCTTGTGACATAATCTGTGTCTTCTTTTTGTTAATTGTTAAACCAAATTCAGAACAAGCATTGGAGAATGCAGATAGTAGATGTTGTAATTCTTCCTCAGAGTGGGTCGTAATCGCAGCATCATCCACAAAAAGCAACTCTCTGATTAGTACCCTGCTAATTTTGGTCTTGGCCTTCAATCTCTGAGCATTATAGAGGCCACCATCTGGGCGTGAGTGAATGTATATACCGTCATCCTGATCACGAAAGGCATATTTCAGTAGAAGTGAAAAGTATATCCCAAAGAGGGTGGGGGCTAGTACACAACCTTGCTTAACTCCACTCTTGATTTCAAACTCTTCTGAAGTTGAGCCATCAAACTTGATTATACCCTTCATGCCTGTGTGGAACGATTCCACAATGGACAGAAGAGTTGGTGGGCAGCCAATCTTCTTTAGTGCTTTGAACAGACCCTCACGACTGACCAAATCGAATGCCTTTGTGAGGTCAATGAAGGCAATAAACAGTGGCTGATTTTGTTCCCGGCATTTTTCTTGCATCTGTCGCAATGAGAATATCATATCAATGGTAGACCGGTTCTGACGGAAGCCGCACTGTGATTCGGGGTAGACTTGATCTCCCAGGACTTGAAGTCTGTGCAGGACAATTCTGGCAAATACTTTCCCAACAATACACAGAAGTGAGATACCCCTATAGTTGTTACAGTCGCTCCGATCTCCCTTGTTCTTGTACAGCGTTATGATGTTTGAATCTTTGAAATCCTGTGGGACTTGTCCTTCTCGCCAGCATAGCTCTATTAGCTGGTGGATCTGTAGAGCGAGTGTGTCTTGCCCACTCCTGATTACCTCTATTGGAATCCCATCCTTACCTGGAGCCTTGCCAGATGCAAGCTCATTTATAGCACACTTAACTTCTGTTATAGTGGGGAAGTGTGTCCAGGTGGTCAAGAGTTGGTAGAGCCTCTATGGCGTTGAGGGCATCATCCGCTAGCTTAGTCTCACTTGAGTAAAGCTCTAAATAGTGCTCGACCCATCTATCCATCTGCTGTTTCTTATCAGTGATGATTTCTCCAGTCAAGGTTTTCAGCGGTGCACTTCTTTTGATCATTGGACCACAGGCTTTCTTTATCCCTTCATACATGCTTCTGATGTTTCCCTTATCACTTGCGATTTGAATGGACTCACATAACTTGATCCAATAGTCATTCGCACACTGCCTGGCAGCCTTTTGTACATCCTTCCTCGCTTGCTTCAGCTCACTCAGAGTGTTACGCGTTGGTCTTTCCTTGTTTCTTAAGAGAGCTATCTTCTTTTTATCAATCAAGGGCTGCAGTATCTGGCTGTTTGCCGCAAACCAGTCCTGCCTCTTATGATCCACAGTGCCGTAAACCCCTACCGCTGTTTTATAAATAGTTTCCTTAAGTTTACTCCATTTATCATTTACTATACAATTTTCTGATGTATCATTGAAAGCGTCTTCAAGTTGCTGTTGAAATTCAAAGCACTTTCCAGGATCGTGAGTGTTAGTAATATTAATCCTGGGGCTAGACTTGTGTTTAGCTGTGTAGATTCTCTTTGGTCTCAGTCTAACCCTTGCAACAACCAAAGAATGATCTGTATCACAGTCAGCACTGTGGTAACTTCGAGTTAATGATGTATGGTTCAGATGTTGTCTCCGTGTGATAATGAAGTCCAGCTGATGCCAATGGCTGGATCTTGGATGTTTCCATGTGACCTTATGCATCTCTTTTGTTTTAAAAAAGGAGTTTGTAATACATAGGTCATTTCTAGTGCAATGCTCCAGCAGCCTTTGCCCATTATCATTCATGCGACCGATGTTGTATTTTCCAAGGCACACTGGCCATGAACTCGAGTCCTTGCCCACACGAGCATTGAAATCACCGAGCATATAAATGTAGTCGGATTTTGGAACTGCCTTGATCGCAGAGTCTAGCTGCTCATAGAACGTATCCTTCACATCATCAGAGGAAGCGAGTGTCGGTGCATATGCAGTGAGAATGGTGGCAAATCCACAAGAGGTTGCCAAGCGCAGTGATAATAATCTTTCATTACCTCCAGCTGGGATATCAATCATTCCCAGTAGCGAATTCTTCACTGCAAAGCCCACAACATGTTGCCTTTTTTCTGCCTGCCCTCTTCCCTTCCAAAAAAAGGTGTAATTGTTTTCCCTGAGTGACCCTTCCTCAGCGAGGCGAGTCTCCTGCAGGCCAGCAATATCAATGTTAAGACGATTGAGTTCAGCATCAATCACAGCCGTTTTTCTCACATCGTCAATATTTGTCAAGTCAGTGGAAAATCCTGGACACATGGTTCTCACGTTCCAGGTTGCAAGCCGTAGCTTGAGGTTTCTATTCTTTTTATTAGTACCTGGTGCATTGGTTTTACAGCCTGCGATTCAGATTTTGTCCTAGCCCCAAGCACCCATTGAAGCAGGCAGGCTGTGGCGGATCAGCACCCAATTGGCTGGGGGCTGCCCAGCTTGAGGCGGGCGGTAGCTGATCAGTGACACCTGTAGGTGTCTCCCACCGTCAGAGGCAACGCGTGGCGCCCCATGTCTACGCCAACTGACAAGGACTTATAACCCGTAACAGTTGCCTCTCGCTTTGATTCCGAGACCGGTTAAGACCAGGGATGGAGTTATTGCCTCTCCATAGCACAAAGCCTGGGCTAAAATAAAGAAACCATGTGTTGCCCATGCAGCATGATCCCTATGTCGACCTGCCTAGTTCACTCCAGAGGAAAGTTGACACCTATAATCTGGAACAAGACAAGCTGCAGAAGATGCCGGATCAGCAAAGCAATGCTCTAACTGTCCGCCTGTCGGAGCTTCGATCCTAGACCAACTGCCAACCAAGGCTTAGGGCCTGGTCTGCCCTGCCATGACTTATTTTGTCTTTGGGTTGCATTTCCTCGCACCAGGATAAGGCTAGTACCCTCCCAATTGCGCTCTTCCGCCCGAAGCCGTTGGCACAATGTGGGGTGTCGGGTTTGGTAAGCGCCGCCCAACATTCGGCGCTGACAGAAAGCAGGTAGTACCGTCTACTGTCATACGGTAGCTCAGTCATATCTGACTAAAACCTGACTCACGCTCAATAAATAATAATAATAAAAATAAACAGCATTCAAAACAAAACTGCAGTCAAATCCCAAGTACCTCAGCAAGACATGAGAGCTGCACGATGAGTTTGGGAAAATTGTGTCAAATAATCCAGCACTTGCAATATGAGAACAGTGACAGCCCTTGTTAAAGCTGCAGTTCTGTGACAACACATTAAAACCACATCTTCTAATAGTCTCCAGAAGCTGCACGCGTATATGGGTGAGATCTGCTTTGAGTTCTTGATGCACCCCGAGATGTGGGAGGAGCAGCTTTTCCTCCGCTGGACCAGCCTTCACATTTTAGGCCTGGCTACTCGATTTCTGGAAAAAAATTCCCTATCCGGACACCCCGGATATATATATATATATATATATATATATATATATATATATATATATATATATATATATATATATATATATATATATATATATATCTTCTTCTTCTTCTTCAGCGTTCCGAGCCATTGAGGTTCTTTGCTGCAGATACAATCCGTCTCCATTCGTCTCTCTGGTTGACCCTCTCTTGCCAGTGGTTGATTCCAAGTGCTTGTAGGTCTGTATATATATTATCTCTCCACCATCTTCTTGGTCTACCTCAGGGTCTACGGTCATTTATTTCCTGAGTGTAAGCGAGTTTTGCTTCCCTATTATCTTCCATTCTGTCTATATGCCCCAGCCATTGTAGCCTATTAGCCTTCATGATACCAGTGATTAGCGGGGACTTAAACAGATCATAAATGTCTTTGTTACTTCTTCTTTTCCACTCTCCACTTTGTGTATCCCTAATGGGTCCAAAGATGCGTCTTAAAACTTTGTTCTCAAAGGTTTGTAGCAAGGCTTCGTCTCCTTTCGTTGTACTCCAGGTTTCAGAGCCATACAGCACAACTGGTCTGATCAGTGTTTTGTATATTGTGATCTTGGTGTTACGAGATAGCGCCTTTGATTTTAGTAGATGTTGTAGTGCATAGTATATCTTATTTCCAGAATTGATTCTAGTTTGTATTTCTTCCCTTATGATGTTGGAGCAGTTGAAGATTGTACCCAGGTATTTGTATGTTTCCGTTCTTTTAATGGTCATATTATCTATTTGTATGTGGTTTTTAACCATTCCTTCTCTTGAAATTACCAAAAATTCTGTCTTATCTTGGTTGATAACCAGCCTCATCTCTTAGGCTTTTTCCTTTAAGTGAGTCAATATTTCCAATGTATTTTGTTCATTTTCCCCTATAATATCATCTGCATAACCAAGCAGCTTGGATGTTCCTTCAATATCACATTCCTCCTTTACCCTCCTTAAACCTTTATCTAGAGCCAGATTGAAGAGTAGCGGCGATAGTGCATCACCCTGTTTCAAGCCAGATGTTATTTGGAAAGGGCCTGATTTCCTGCCTTTATATGTTACTATATTATAAGTATCTTCCATGCATAGTCTGGTCATGTTGATTAACTTCCTTGGTATTCCAAATTCGCGCATAGTATTCCATAGACTATTCCTATGGACACTATCATAAGCCTTTTTAAAATCCACAAAAATGTTATGGAGATCTCTTTTATATTCCCAATTTTTCTCAGCTATTTGTCGTAAGATAAATATCTTATCTCTTGTTGATCTGTTTTGTCTACAACCCGCCAGGTAGTCACCTAATATGTATTCTGAATATGGTTTTAGTCTATTTAGTAATACTGCGGATAGTATCTTATAGCTTATGGACAGTAGTGATATTCCTCTATAATTTTCACACTGGAACTTGTCTCCTTTCTTAAAGATAGGTATCAATAATGACTCTTTCCAGTCATGGGGTAATTCTTCAGTCCTCCAGATTTTTATTATTAGTTCATATAGCTTTAGAAGTAATGTATGGCCACCCGCCTTTATAAATTCAGCAGCAATTCCATCAGCCCCAATTGCATTATTGTTTTTAAGTCGTGTGATTACATATAGGATTTCTTCAAATGTAGGTTCTTCAATTTGTGGTTCGCACATTAGAACCTCTTCCTGTTGGAAAGTGTTACTTGGAGCTTCACAATTTAGTAATTCACCAAAGTATTCTTTCCATGTGTAGCACATTTCCTCATTGGTATTTATCATATTCCCATTTTTGTCTTTTAAACCATATGTGTTGTGTTGGTGCCCTCGTTTCATTGACTTCAGTTCTTTAAAAAACTTTCTGGAATCGTTTTTCTGGTGATTAGTTTCCATATCTTTGATTATATTACTCATATATTCTCGCTTCTGCTGTCGAACTATTTTTGTAGCCTCTTTACATTCATTTATATATATATATATATATATATATATATATATATATATATATATATATATATATATATATATATATATATATATATATATATATATATATATAAGAATCATAACAGTGAGATTAAGTGAGCAAACAGTTACAATATATGTACAAATATACACACCATGTAACACAAACAAAAATAGGGCAAGCATGCGAGGAATTCTAAGAAGACATTCATGAAGTGCTAAATAAAATAGAAAAGCAGGACAACATCATAGTTATGGGAGACTTCAATGCAAGACTAGGACATAACAGAGTGGGCATTGAAAAACATCTTGGAGCATTTGGAGACCAAAATAATGAAAGAAATGATAACGTAAGTAGGATAATACAGCTATGCAGCCAATACGACCTCTATATAACAAACACCTTCTATAAACACACACACAAATATACACCTGGTATAAATGGAACGATCTAGATACCAAAAGCCGAATTGATTTTTATTAACAAGAAATAACAGAAAGAAACATATTAGAAGCAAGGGCAGTGCCCAAATTAAGTATAAACACAGACCACAAAGCAATTGTAAAGACAAGGCCGTGAGAAAAAATTATGAGAAAGAAATAACTGAAATCTTTGTAAAATTACACATAAAGGCAAACTAGTGGGGAAAATATGGAAGATGTTGAAATAAAGCAGTTTAAATACTGCAAAAATATCGTGTGGAACCACGAAAAAACGCAAAACACGGAAAATAACAAGTTGGTGGAACGTGGAGGTAAAGAAAGCTGTAAAAGACAAAAAAGAAAAATATAAAAAGTGGTTGAAGAGCAGTCAAGGACGTGATTACATAGAATATAGAATAGTGAGGAACCCCCCCCCCCCTCCCCCACCCCTGACGTGTCTCAACCTTGTCGTGGTAGAAGGGCTTAGTGTGTTCCAGTGACCCGAAGAGCTATGCCGACGGTAGCACAGCTACATGTCGGGCAGGTCTTGGGATAGGAGCCAGACCAAGAGAGAGACACACCTGCTGTCTTGCAGGTAGACCGATGACAGGCAGTCAAAGTCCGAATCAAGCACAAGATGCCACTACACTTTTGGTCCAGACACATATTGTACGGCTCTCTGATCAGGGATATGGATGAACGCCTCTAAGTCAATATCCCCCGGATGTTTTGGCAGGGCCGACACTCACACACTCCTAAGTGGAGGTGATATGCTGAGCCTGCTACATGCAAGACCCAAATACTTGTTCGACGGCTCTCAGCCGAGAGATATAAGGGATCCCCCGGATGAGAAGGCCTGGTCGTTACCAGCTCTCGCTGCATGGAGAACTAAACCGGCAGCACATGCGGCCTACCTCGTGAGTGTTACCAAAGGCAGAAAAAGAGTACCAGTCACGCGCAATGGCTACGATGCAAGTCTGTACTTGAGCTCATTGAGTGAGCGTAGTCAAAGGTGGAGAAACGTCTCATTAACACGAAATGGAACGCTTGGATAGCGAATCCATTACGTGAAAGTCCAAAGCGGAAGCGTGCCGAGTGGATGTCTCATTAACACGAAATGGAACGCTTGGCTAGCGAATCCATTACGTGGAAGTCCGAAGCGAAAGCTTACTGAGTGGATGTCGTCTGCAGACTGACCATTCCTGATTTGCATGGAGAACCAGTGGCGAACGAAATACCCAATGTACGGAAGTGAGGAATTAAAGCAGCCATGAGCAGGACGTGGCGATTCCTTGGGTGAGCCAAGTCTCAGAGCGCTATGTGCCGGCTCTGCAATTATGGAGACCTCATTGGCTGGCAGGGAATACCCATGGCCTGCCCTTGCATTCCCTTGAGGGTTGACCGTTATGTCTTTGACCGTTCTATCTTGACCAGCTGAGATGTGGGCAGAATATGCCTCGAAATCCCCAGGAAGAATAACCTGATTTAAAAAAAACACCCGCAGAAGTTGGATGTGCCGGCCTAAATGTTGCATATAAATTGGCACAACGCAAAGACATCCGAGTGAAATGTCCCTCGTGCCCGGAACAGCTCTAACTATCTAGTCTTCCGAATGCCCTTCGTGTCCGGAACAGCTCTGAACATTTGTCTTCCGGGCACAGCGGCCAGCACATGTCCGAATCGAAAGCTCGCTGAGTGGATGCCGTCTGAAGACCGACCGTTCCTGGTGTCTGCGGGGAGAGGCCCGTAGCGAACGAAATGCCTAATACACTGAAGTGAGGAAATCTAGCAGCAATGTGCAGCTCGTGACGATTCCTTTGGTGAGCCCAGCACCATAGCATTATGTGTCGGCTCTGCAAATATGGAAGCCTTCTTGGATGGCGGATAATGCCCACTGACTGCCCCTGCTTTCCCTTGAGGGCTGACAGTGAAGTCTTCGACCGTTCTAACTTGAACAGCTGAGATGTGGACGGCACCACAAAAGTGAGAGACCCCCAGGAATGCTAACCTGGTTAAAAAACGCGCACAAAAGTCGGATGTGTTGGACCAAGGGTGCGTAACGAGAAACACCGCAATTAAGTGCGCAACACCGCACCAGTCTAACCAGTATCATCCCCGGCAAGGAATGGGTGCCGGTGCCTCCAGCTTTTAAGTGTACCTTCTCCTGCATTATCACACTCGACAGACGGTGCAGAGAGCAGAACCTTGCCGCTGTCAATGCAGAGGTTAACGCGCTCATCTATGATCACTCAGATAGCCCCGAAGTGCTCATCTATACAGATGGATCTGTTGTAAAGCAGCAGAGAAGTGCGTGGGCATTTACAGCCCGGTCAGCGGGCCGAACCGTTCAAGAATCCAGTGGTGCCCACTCTATGACCACGAGCAGCATGACGATGGAGGTGATGGCAGTTACACAGGCTTTCATATGGCTGGAATCACAGCATTATACCAACGTGTGTGTACTAAGTGATTCAATGAGCATGATTCAGAAGGTCGAAGCTGGATCTGTACGTAGACAGTGGACTGAGTCGCTGCGGAAGTCTGCTGTCCGCAAAGTCACCTTCATCTTCGTCCCGGGACATGCAGGAGTCGAGGGAAATGAACGAGCTGATAAATTGGCTGGCTCTGCACCCCCTGTAGATGGCCAGCCCATGGATCGTGCGGATGTTATTAACGCCCTTAAAGATATGGCGATAACAGAGGATTTTGACGCCAGTGATTCCACATCGCTCTCCAGGATGAAAGACCTGGGAGTAAGAATCGGCACAGCCAGACGCGAGAGGTACATCGGGAAAACAAAGCGCCTCGTCAACCAACACAGAACTGGCACTATTAGCCACCGGACGCTGATGCATATGCTGGGGGGAGGATCTGAGCACCTATGGACATGTCCGGAGTGCAACGAAGATACCCCAACTGATAACTGATAACTGAACGGAACTGACCGCAATTAAGTCTGAAAAATAAACACTCCAGATGAACGCAGAAGAAGAAGAATATCGAGGAGACATGTGAATAGAATAGTAAAGAGAGAAAAACAAACAAGACTGGGAGGAGTATGGAGAAACCCTAAATAATAACTACAAGGGGGCAACTAAGAACTTCTTTTTTTTTAAAAGATAAGTTCAATTAGGACCAGAGGAGAACCCTTTGACCCAACTGAAATAATTAACAACGAAAACGGAGAACCAATAAGTGAACAAACATGAAATCCTAATAAGATGGAAGCAGTACTTTGAACAACTTCTCAACATTCCGTCAGATGTCACAGGAATACAAGAAACCGACACAGATGCCACCGAAGAACTAGAACTAGGCATACTCAAAGAATAAATTAGAGAAGTCGTCAGATTAGCCCCATTGAACAAATCACTGGCACTAGATGAAATACCAAATTAACTAATGAAAGCAGCAAGAGAAGTAGGAATAATATGGCTACATAGACTATTCAACCAAGTTTGGGTAGAACAATAGACACCACGAGACTGGGGAAATGCCATAATTATCCCAATTTTGGAAAAACAAAGGCAGCAAAAGAGACTGCACACAATACAGAGGCATTTCACTGTTGAGTCATACTAGTGAAGTTGATATGTTAGTGTTAATCCTAGTCGGGTTGATTTATTAGTGTGAATCTCAGTGCGATTGATTTGTTAGTGTGTATTCTAGTGGGGTTGATTTGTTAGTGTGAATCCTAGTGGGGTTGATTTGTTAGTGTGAATCCTAGTGGGGTTGATTTGTTAGTGTGAATCCTAGTGGTGTTGATTTATTAGTATGAATCCTAGTGGGGTTGATTTGTTAGTGTGAATCATAGTGGGGTCTATTTGTTAGCGTGAATCCTAGTGGGGTTGATTTGTTAGTGTGAATCATGGTGGGGTTGATTTGTTAGTGTGAATTCTAGTGGTGTTGATTTATTAGTATGAATCCTAGTGGGGTTGATTTGTTAGTGTGAATTCTAGTGGGGTTGATTTGTTAGTGTGAATTCTAGTGGAATTGATTTGTTAGTGTGAATTCTAGTGGGGTTAATTTGTTAGTGTGAATCCTAGTGGGGTTGATTTGTTAGTGTGAATTCTAGTCGGGTTGATTTATTAGTATGAATCCTAGTGGGGTTGATTTGTTAGTGTGAATCCTAGTGGGGTTGATTTGTTAGTGTGAATTCTAGTCGGATTGATTTATTAGTGTGAATTCTAGTGGGGTAAATTTGTTAGTGTGAATTCTAGTGGGGTTGATTTGTTAGTGTGAATTCTAGTGGGGTTGATTTGTTAGTGTGAATTCTAGTGGTGTTGATTTATTAGTATGAATCCTAGTGGGGTTGATTTGTTAGTGTGAATTCTAGTGGGGTTGATTTGTTAGTGTGAATTCTAGTCGGGTTGATTTATTAGTATGAATCCTAGTGGGGTTGATTTGTTAGTGTGAATCCTAGCGGGGTTGATTTATTAGTGTGAATCCTAGTGGGGTTGATTTATTAGTGTGAATCCTAGTGGGGTTGATTTGTTAGTGTGAATCCTGGTGGGGTTGATTTGTTAATGTGAACCCTAGGGTGTGTTTTGTTTCTAGTAAAAGATTATTGTTATTGTGCCAGCAAGCACTGTGGCCGGACCAACTGAGATCTCTTATTGTAAACATCAGGCTAGACGAGTAATGTTTAAATCGCCTGATCGTGTCACAGTCCAGGTTCTCCTGTTCTCGACAGTTATATTCAACTCGGTTTAGAATTACATATATGTCTTCTAGCATGCCTGTGTAATGTTTTCGTGCCTGTGAATGTTTTTATGCTTTTTTGTTTGTTTGTTTGGGTCCGGTTACTTTTCATTGTCCGTGTCAGAAATTGTTTCCACACCACGACACACTACATGCTCCATGTGTTTATACAATTTTAATTGTCCCCCAATCCTGTTAATAATGTGTCCATTTGATTTCTTTTCTTTCCAGCTCATGACTGGCGGTAGCGCACACTGGCGGCCGTCCCACTGGCCATGGGCTCGAATTAACGTCGGCGCTGATTTTAAAATTGGCCCGGGTTTCCATACCAACCCATTCTTCAACCGACACTAGGATCTGTCTTGGGAAGTACAGGCTGCCAGTGGGATGTGGGCCACACAGAGTGGCCAGTGGTGTATGCAAACATGCGGTCAGCAGTATTTGCCCAGACCTCTCCAGGCGTGTCACATGGGTCCCTTATTTTATATTTGTACTCACCATGGGTAGGATTGGCTTAGTAAACAGGTATAGTATCATTGTGCGACTGCTTTCTTTAAGCCCATCCCGTTGTTGTTGTTGTTGTTGTTGTTGTTGTTGTTGTTGTTGTTGTTGTTGTTGTTGTTGTTGTCACCAGAGAGCTACGGAGTTCGTGCTTTGTGCGACGCTTTCCGCACAGCGTAAAAAGACCGAGCCATACGGGATAAAACCCGGTGCAATGAAGTCACCCTGTCGACTTTTAAGCGACTTGAAGTTGTCAATAAAGTAATTTTGTGAGATTTCACGTGTATATTTGTGACATTGTGTGTGTGTGTGTGTGTGTGTGTGTGGTGTGTGTGTGTGTGTGCGCGCGCGCACGTACGTGCATGCTTGTCGTATTTTTTTTTTTTTGGGGGGGGGGGGGGGAAGAATTTAATTTACAAGTACCTGGACATTACTCGCATTTCTTACAAGTGTAGGCCCTATTCGTATGATTTGCAACGACATTATAATTAAAAACAGTTTATGTTCCTCAATTTCTATAGAATATAGAGCTAAGGACCTATTATCATCAATTGACTTGCCAACTGGCGTGGGTCATCATGTATCTCCACATTTTGCAATTTCCAACGTTGATATCACTTCATATAGTGGCCTCTTTCAGTGTCATAACTCAAGACAGTCAAGAAGATTCACTCGTTGTCTTTCACTTATCTTACATCTCTCAAGTTACTACAGTATGGTCTAGTATTAGTCTTCTCATAATGTGGCCAAACATGATGACTGCCTATCATTATCTTCCCAAGAATGAGTTTATTGGTGGGTCGCTAAGAGGATTTCAGGAATATCATATTCTGAAACTTCATATGAGTCCACGGATTGAATAACTTTATATGCAATTAGAGGGACAACAGTCACATCAATGGCAAAGCATTTGGTTATCTCTGAGTTTTATGAAGTGCTATATCGCTTACTGGTTTAGTGCCTGAGGTACAAATGTCTGTTGAGGAGGGCTATTTTTATGACTGCATATTTCTCTGAGGTCCACATAACGTGAAACAATGGATGCCAGATAATCTTACCTGAGAAGGAGGCGGTGAAGAATGGAACTATTGAGCACAACGATAATATCGTAATTTAATGGATGAAAAAAGTGTTAACGCCACACCGCTAAGGGGACATGTACAGGAACTACAGTGGCTGGAATAAATAAGACAAAACACAAATGCAAGACTGAAGAAATAGCCGAACCTATTATGTCTAGCTCAGACATCAATGGCGAACTACTGAACGCAAAACAGCGTAGTAAATAACAAACAGCTTAAAAATGTGGGGTAGACTGCGACGTTCTGTAAAGAACATGCAACTCACTTTATGATGTCTAGACTTTTCAGGAATTAACGGTGACTATCCGAGTGACTAAATGGTGCTGTGGCTTTAGGGACAATGAAACAGTTTCATAATTCCCCGGCATACCGATTTGCTTTGTTGTCGATGGTTTGAGGCGTCAGCTGTTTGGAAACCAACGTCAAACTACTCAACTAATATTGCCTAGTAATTCGCCAACAGCCAACACATGTTTTGGTTGATTGTAACGTTTTGTAAAAGACAAGCAATTAACTTTTTATCCGAGTCAAAATACAATAAACCTACTTCGTGAATATTAATTTCTCGAAGCACAAGAACAAAGTCTTAAATTTATGAAATATGGGATTAAGAATAAACATCATTGCATTGGTACATTCCCTTGCACCAGGGCATTGCCACATATGCCATGTCCCCTTATTCTATATCCAGCCCCATAGACTCGAAGGCTGCTACTGTCGGTGTTAGAGGGTGTTGAGTTTAATGCAGATCTGCGTTAAGATCTGTGGCGAAGGAGTTACGAATGCAATTCGTAATATCGCAATTCGCGATCGAAACGTAGCAGCTGGCGATATTGAAGCAGACCGCTTTGCGTTGGTTACCATACAATGGTAAGAGTGCCGGTCGAAAGCAATGGCAAACTATTGGACGTAAAACTTGCCCAGGAATGACAAACAACCAAAAATGCTGTTGTTGACTGCTACGTCCTGTAAATGATAACCAACTAACTAACTGCGTTAATAAACTTTAACCAGGCTTTATCTAGGATAGAACAGATTAATTAGTTTTATAAACGTGTATTTGCGGTGCATGCAAAACGGACCTTATGTACGTCGTGCTATTTACCTCACGTAACTTCCCACGCAGAGACGTCATTACGCATATAATAAACACCCCTACGGACACAATCCCGGCAAGGACACAAACATCTCTACAGGGACAGAGCTCCCATCCACACAAACATCCCTACAGGGACAATCAAACATGACAAGAAACTGGCGCCACGTAATTCATGCAGTTACAGGAGCACGGAGGAGATTAATTTGAAGAGGTCGCTGTAAGCCATGTCAACAGTTTGATTGATGAGTAAAGGGATCCATTCATCTTTGATCACGTCTCCAACCCCCGGTGCTTCAAAGAAGCAATTCTCGCAGCGGATGTCTGATACAGTGTGTGATACGGGTGCAGCTGATTGGACAAAGCTGAATCACCACATTAACAGAGATAGTACAACCATAGAAATATGCTTACCGGAAAGTAATATACGGCCTATTCTTCTCTATATGCGAATGCTGAAGAGGGAATTTGAAATTATACAGAAACTAGAGGACAATTTGTTTAATAGCCGGAGGATCGACTTTAATGCATCGGGGTTTACTGCATATGGCTAGGTCTCTTTCCGTGGAGCGGCCTGCCGAAGTGTTACACAGATCACGAAATCCATAGCATCAGCAACAAATGTCAGGAATCTAAGAGAAAACTGCATTCGCGAATCAAATCACGGAGTAGGGAAACGAACCCCCGACGTTCGGAACCCTAGACAGGAGTCCTAACCTCTCCGCCATGGAGACCCTTCACAGTGGAAGTTGAAGTGTGCTATTTTAAAAATGTTTATAATATTGTTGACATCGAATGAAACAAACGCTGGGGTAGAATCTCAAAGCAGTGTGCAAAGACTTCAGCACCAGCCAAGGTGTCTATACGAGAGTCACACTTTCGATCACTATATCAAGGTTTCTATATCAGAATTACACATTCAATCATTATACCAAGGTTTCTATATCAGAATTACACATTCGATCATTATACCAAGGTGTCTATATCAGAATCACATGTTCGATCATTATATAAAGGTTTCTATATCAGAATTACATATTCGATCATTATACCAAGGTTTCTATATCAGAATTACACATTCAATCATTATACCAAGATTTCTACATCAGAATCACACATTCCATCATTATACCAAGGTGTCTATACCAGAATCATATATTCATTTATAATACCTATTTTTCTATACCAGACTCTCAATCGTTCATAATACCAATGTTTCTATACCAGAATCATACATTCGATCAATATACCAAGGGCTCTTTACCAGATTCACACATTTGATGATCATTATACCAAGGTGCCTATATCAGAATCACACATTCGATTATTATAAACGTGTTTACTTTTTACAATTTTCAAATCATTTCTACTTCTATAATATTAATAACAACTGGTTATTGATCACATGCGCATCGAGTCCATGGCTCCTCCTACATTTTCTTTTTTATCTGGTTAAATAAGTGAAGGAAATATCGCTATTTTTCGGTTATAACTGTCTGAGAGAGAATGTAAAGCAATAACTAGAATGTAATCATTTCAAGTTGACCAACTATCATCAGCATCATCATATGCCATTCCCGTAAACGTGGGCGGTCGTTTTTTGCCATCTCACTCGATCACCAGAGCCGTCGATCAGGTCATTGTTCTTGTCTAGACCATAGAACATAGCCATGTCATCCAAGTATATACGTCTCTGCCATCCCCTTGTTCTCTTCCCCACGATCTTGCCATTTGTCACCAAGTTCTCCAATTTATTTACGTTTTATAACATTGTCAAAATATTGTGACTGTCTACGTCTAATTTCTCTTATCAGTTTACGCTTTTCATTTGCTTCTTGTAGGATTTGGTCATTGGTTTTTCTGTCTGTCCATGGTATTCTCTGCATTTTTCTCAGAAACCATATTTCCACAACCATCAGATCTTTTTCAGCTTGTCTGCTCATTGTCCACGCTTCACAACCATACAAAAGCATAGTTTCTGTGTAGCACCTCAACACTCTTTTTTTTCGTTGCAAATGACATCTTTTTATTGGTAAGTATGTTTTTCATCTTGCAAAAGTTGCCTTCGCCATATCGATTCAGGTTCTAATCTCTTCAATGCATCTCTCAAAAGATGCTATGACTGTTCCGAGATAATTGTACCGATTCACTTGTTTAAGAATATTCTCATTCACTTGTGAGTGTGTGTTTGTGTCTGCGTGTGTGTTTGTGTCTGCGTGTGTGTGTGTGTGTGTGTGTGTGTGTGTGTGTTTTGTATATCATATTTTACAGGACATCGCTGTCAACACCAGCATTTTCCTCTATTGTTGATGTCTTGGCAAGTTTACGTACAGTACTGTACCATTCTTTTCTGAACGACCGGCTCTCATGCCAACACGTTAAAACCTCAGCGCGACACGGTCCGCTGCCAAATCGGTCGCCGCTATGTTTCGAATGCGTGGTAAGTGCCTCACAAATCGCGTTCGCAAACCTTTAGCCACGGAGACCGGCCTCTTGTATTTTACATTGTGGTATTTCCTTCTTCTTAGTGACGACTATAATCTGTGTCTTATTACAATTCAATTCTAACCCAAATTATTCACTATGTGCAACAATCGCATCTACTAAATGTTGCAGATCCTGCTCATTGTCTGCAGTCAATACCGTAATATCCGCAAATCTAATGTTATTGATATTATGTCCCCCAATGATCATTCCTTTCATATCGTCAACATTTCTGAAAATATTCTCACAGTACAAGGAAAAAAGGTCTGGAGGCATTAATCATCCCTGTCTCACACCTCTCTTAATAGGCTGATATTGACCTACTTCATTGTCAGTCTTTATGGCAGCTTGTTTTCAATATTTGTTGTTTTTTTTTTTTTTATGTGTCTAAGGGCGTTCCCATCAATTTGTAGATCTGCAAGCATCTCCATCATGTTGACATGGCTTACTTTATCGAATGCTTCGCCAAACATAATTTCCTTGGCATCTGTAAAGAAGGTAGTTTGCCATTGCTTTCCTTCTTAGCAGTGACCACACTGGTCAATGACCAAACCATTGTCTTCCCCGTCTGTCTACCGTCGTGAAGCTGGAGACCACAATCTACAACTATATGTCGGGTTCTCCTCTTTAACCTCATTCACCACCTGCACCATGGCTTCACGTAACCCTAATCGGGAAGTTCAACGGGTACTTGGTTGGTTGGTTGGTTGGTTGGTTGGTTGGTTGGTTGGTTGGGTGGGTGGGTGGGTGGTTGGTTGGTTGGTTGGTTGGTTAGATAGTTAGTTTAGTTTAGTTAGTTAGTTAGTTAGTTAGTTAGTTAGTTAGTTAGTTAGTTAGTTAGTTAGTTAGTTAGTTAGTTAGGTAGTTAGTTATTCATTCACGGTTCCAACTTCACTTCAACGGGTCGTCCCCATTATGCTCCGTTCCTGTGCCAGTGAATATCACACAAAATGCTCCTCGCTGCCCAATGTGAAAAGTGGAAAAAGCAGGAGTCTCGCCAAACCAACACCCCGCATAGATCTATTGTGCATAATGCCGCCGCCAGAATGCCAACACGACAGTCCTCGGCGAAAAAAACAGTTCGTCGTCGATAGAATCGGCAGTTACCAGAAATACTTTATTGACCCGAGTTATGTCCCATATGGCTCGGTCTCTTTCCGCAGGGCTACCCGCCGAAAGCGCCGCACAAAGCACGAACTCCGTAGCTCCAGCGACGACTCAAAGGAGTCTCATGAAAATTGCACTCGTGAATCGAAAAGGCAAACCAGTCGGTGGTCATCGTTCCAAACATGATGTTCACTCTACAAACAACCTCGGACAGATGTAAAAGCATTCCACACGAAATTTACAGGTCATATTGTCTCGCCACGCTCTCACTCAGTATCATGGCGACGGAACCATACACTACCAGTCCAACATGAAGAAAATGCGAATGCAAACCGTAGCCACAAGCGTAAACACTCCAGAGACTTTAACGGTTCAAATGCATATCCGCCATCTTGGGGAAACGAAGTCCCAATCTGATATAGAATGAGTTAGGATATCTCATCAGAGGGAGTAAGTAATCTGATATAGAATGAGTTAGGATATCTCATCAGAAAAATACAGAGTGAACCACGTTTTGTGCAAAATCTCTCTCTCTCTCTCTCTCTCTCTCTCTCTCTCTCTCTCTCTCTCTCTCTCTCTCTCTCTCTCTCTCTCTCTCTCTCTCAATCTATCTATATGTCTATCTATCCTCCTCCTTTCTCCCTTTCTCTACCGCTCACTCAGACTCTCCCAATCTCTCTACCTTTCCCTCTCTCTCTATTTCAATCTCACTCTTCCTTTATTTCACCCTTACTCCCTCTTTCTACCTCTATCAAAACCCTTTTCTCTTTATCTGTCTGTCTGTCTGTCTCTCTCTCTTTCTCTGTGTCTGTCTCTCTCTCTTTCTCTCTGTCATTATCTCTCACCCTCTCTATCACCCTTATTCTCTCTCACTACTAGCAACACCCCCTCCCCCACCATTCGCATTATGTGTACTCTAACATTTTAGAATGCGCTATATATAAAGGTGTTTTTCAAAACTAAATTAACGCCATACATTATTGTTATAGAAAGGATATGTGAAAAGTGAAACCAGGATACGGAAAACAAAACAAAAATGCGTGCATCATTATGCCACCACTATTACTGGCCCCTTGTCCTTTGAGAATCACAATTGCCTGGGACAGAGAAGATTCATTGCTCATCATGAATGCACGAAAGCCTCTTCGAAGTTTTTCACCCTTCTCATTTGTATGTAAACTCATTTAACAGATTCTGTGTCTTCTTTACTTTTAGGATTCTGTAATGTATAGCAGTTTAATATTATTTCTCATGAGAAAACCTCTACTTTTTTCCCTACAGGCTAATTTACTTCACGACGCATATAGCGAAGTATATGGAAAACACAAAGACGCAAACACACGCAACGGGGATCGAATTCTACAGTATAGAATTTCCCCTCTAATCCAAAGATAAATGCAAACTGAACGCGTTAACACAGTTAGGACAACAGAAGTTAGTTATAATGTCACTGTTATTGATGGAGCGCATTAATTAGCGGGTAAACTCTTGTGGCGAAACTAAAGGTGGTCTCATCAGATTACATAAGATTATGTCATCCGGGTTATTCTAGCGATAAAAACAATTTAAATATTCCAGAATATTCTCAACGCATTGCAGAAAATGGTGATGACACATAAACAGTACAGAGCAATGTTAGAAACATCAATAATACTCCATACAAGATTGGCTTTAACATTAACCAAAACAAGAGGAAATACTGGTCGATGTCTGAAAATAGCAATACCGCTGAAAATATCCGTATGCAAATTGATGATGTGGTTATCAAAGAGATGTGTTGTTTCTGATGTTACACCTTGGCGAAAGATGGAG
The DNA here is from genome assembly GCA_014155875.1 of Cepaea nemoralis. NCBI lineage: Eukaryota > Metazoa > Mollusca > Gastropoda > Stylommatophora > Helicidae > Cepaea > Cepaea nemoralis. Next base: position 232,487 of record JACEFZ010009864.1, on the reverse strand, counting down.
GATCATTCTGCGGAATGTGATGAGAGTCACTTCAGAACTTGTTACCTGGAAAGGGATTATACGGCAAGAAGTCGATTTCTTGGTACCGGGTTTTACAAAAGTAAGTGCGGACTCTCTCCTTACAGCATCTAGTTAGAAAGCTTTGCCTTCAGCGTCGCACGATGCACGGACTTCGAAGCATACACTACGACCACCAGAGGTCTCAGAAAAACCTGCAACCGAGAACCGAATTCTGGAGTTCACTAAATAACCCACGACCTTCAGAGTGTCAAGCAGACGGCTTAACAACATCGCCACGCAGAGCCCAACTGTTGACATGATGAGCCACTTGGCCACAGAGAGGCCCACTCGTGACATGATGAGAGCAATGTGGGTCAGAAACATAGGGGTGACATGATGAGAACAATGTGGCTCAGAAACATAGGGGTGATATGATTAGAACAGTTTGGGTCAGAAACATATGGGTGACATGATGAGAACAGTTTGGGTCAGAAACAAAGGGTTGACATTATGAGGACCGTGTGGGTCAGAAACATATGGGTGACATGATGAGACAGTTTTGGTCAGAAACAAAGGGTTGACATTATGAGGACCGTGTGGGTCAGAAACATATGGGTGACATGATGAGAACAGTTTGGGTCAGAAACAAAGTGTTGACATTATGAGGACCGTGTGGGTCCAAAAAATGTGGGTTACATGATGCGGGCAGTGTGGGTCAGAAACATAGGGGTGACATGATGAGGACAGTGCGGGTCAGAAACATAGGGGTGACATGATGAGGACAGTGTGGGTCAGAAACACGGGGGTGACACGATGAGGGCCGTGTTGGTCAGAATCATGGGGGTAACTTGATGGGTGACATGATGAGGACAGTGTGGGTCAGAAACATTTGGGTGACATAATGAGGGCAGTGTGGGTCAGGAACATTTGGGTGACATGATGAGGGCAGTGTGGGTCAGAAACATTTGGGTGACATGATGAGGACAGTGTGGGTCAGTGTCACAGGATAAATAAACTTGTCAGTCGATCGATGACAACCAGGCCCGACATTATTTTGCTAACAATTGACTCTTTGATGGTGAACAAACTGAGGAAAATGCGTCGGTATAATTTTCTGCACCTGGTCGACAGTGTGTATGAGATCAAAGGGAGTCACGTCGAGTTGTCTACACACAGTCGACAGTTTGATGACAGGATGTTGTTCGAGAGGTGTGTATTGGCAACATTTGTCTACAAAACGGGAGTTGGCCGTTGAAAGTAATGGACAGATGTCTGCTAGAGGTCAGAAGGATTCTGAAATGGGAGAAAGGTCTCTGGCTCACAGACAACCCGGATATTTGTGGGATGAGACAAAGAACTCCCCAGATGAAAAGGAAACTTGACAGCTAATTGACTCTGGTTAGTCTGGAAACAGGAGGACAAAGCCAGATTCTGCACTGATTGGCGTCTGGACTTTCTGGTGACTCACTCAAGCACCCATATAAAACCCAGTGCAGTAAACAGGTAGAGGGAGTCGAGAAAAACATTCTGCAGTGTTAGGATTGGGGCATTATTCCGAGTTGTGTTATATTAGAGGGACTGGGCTGTCTTAGTAGTGATAGTTATCCGCGGACATAGATCCAATCGGATTGCCTAGTTTCTCGAGTAACAACAGGAATAGACATATGGTAGGCAATTAATTATATCTAACTTAAGAGTATGATTAGGAATAGAGTACAGTACTGTGTAGTGATATAATGTATTATGATTAGTGATAGAATGTTCTATAAGTGCGGTGCTAGAAAGTATCATAGGAGCGTCGGCACTAGTATTCTATTGTGTGGCTTCAACTAGCTTATGTGAGATATCATTTTACTCAGGAAGTTGAGGACAATGTAATGGCATAATAATTAGAGAGATTAAGGATGGTTGAGAGGGAGAAGAGGTATGTGTAATGGTAGGATCTTCTAGTAGGGCATCTGCTGGGTTTCTACCCGTTCCTTTATTCTTTCCTGGTGTTGTCATGTATAAGACCATTGTGATGCGCGATTTGGCCGTATGACAGAGATCGGATCTCTGTTATAGATCTGAGTGCTGTTATTGGCCTACAATCACCTAATTACGGTCAGGACTGAGTTGCCCTCACCATGATGTTATCTACTCTACAGGTTCCATCTACAGTTCCCCTTGAGTGTTCCACGTGAGTGTGAGATGATTTATTACGAAGAAGCAGTTCCAAGTTTTCTACAATGATGACTCATGGAAAGAAGACAGAGGTTGCTGAGAGGTTTTACACGGGGCTCAGAACCTAGTTGTTCCGCAGAAACCTGGCTTCTGCTGAGTAGAATTGTATGAACAGAAGTAATGTGTTTAATGAGTGATAAGCTTCATCACCGAAGATTAATAACTCGCATACTAAGGACATATATATATATATATATATATATATATATATATATATATATATATATATATATATATATATATATATATATATATATACATCTACCTAACAAACATTAATAGGTTGTGTTCTAAAAGAGGGGAAAATGTTATAACCAGAAACTAATAAACAGTAGATCTTCCCCAAGTGACATTTCAGTTAATTGGAGGACTATTATACCAGTGTATAAGAACACGAAGGCATGTTGTTTTCTTGTTGATATAACGTTTATTGGAGTAAGATGACAAAGCTTCGATATTCTCCTCCACTCAAGTCCAAAGCCGGATCTTAACTGCCCTTGCCAACCCAATACGTCACGATTGAGCATCTCTCACCCTTTCACTCTCGATGCTCAATCGTGCTGTATGTTTCCCACTAGATTCTAATAATACCCCAGTACTCCTCCCTTACTGTTACACCTCCCCATGTTGAATAAAGAATTTTCCTTATAAAGGAAAAATCTTTACTCCTAATCCCCTTACTCTATTCCCTCTTTTTCCTTACTTCTCACAGTTCCTCAAATCTTCCCCAAACCAACTTCAATTTAATTAAACATTCTATTTCTTTAACTCTTTCCCCTGCTATATAGTCAACCCACTTCTTCTTCGTTCCTGGCCCTTCAATCAAACATATTTACATATCTTTAATAACATTTCAAATTCAACTTTATATAATACATCATTACATCATAACACGTCTTCTTAAATACTCCTTCTTCTCTTCATAAGTAACCTGCTTAAAATTTCAAACGCTAACACCAACCAACTCTACAAATCCCCCACTTTCAACTAAGCTGAAATTACTTTCACACGATAGGAAGACAAAGAATCGGTGGCCACCGGAATTTAAAAGAAGACATAGAACTATTTCAAAAAAAAAAACAACATTCACCTAAACCACACACCCCTTTACACCCCTTTGTTCTTTGAGACTTTATGTAATAAAGTCTATACCAATTATATCTCCCACAGTATCACTCATTATGGTAACAGTTTACGCTGCTATCTACAGCATCAAATACCAACCATCATCCAAAAATATTCTTCACTTCTAAGTGTCTATATAACAGACACTACCTTACCTCAACCTCACATTGTAATGTAAACCACAAAACACATCCCGAAGACACAATTAAAAATCAATTATCCCTTAAGACCTCCTCCAACATTATACATAACACCTCACCTAACCTCATCATCTCGTATAACTAATCTTCTCCAATATCTCAGGTTCTCTCTTAATGTCCATTTCTTATGGGCATATCTACTAAAATGCTCCACTTATGCCGTTATCAACAGCAACCTAGTAACCTTGAAATCTCCCCTTAAATATTAACCATCAAACACAACATTGTAATCTGACCCACTTATAAACATTTACATCCTGCCTAGGCCATGTAACCCAATGTCTCTCTAAAATCTTCCACCTCTCAATTCATAATTCATGCCGTAATCTACAGCAGCAAAAATAACCACTCATGTCTGTGACTGCTTGTAATCAACTTTAATCTCAGTCCCTTTATTACGGACCCACAAACACCCCATGTCACTATGTCTCCCCTTATGTTCATTTCTCATTTACACACTTTACCCTTTACTATTATACTGTTATCCACAGTGTCTAGTCAAACATGGATCCAATTCATGTTTACTCTTCATCTGGGGTAATTTTCTTATTCTTCTATAACCCAGCAATCTCGTGTATATCATGGCTCTTCTGACCCCCCCCCCCCCCCCCCCGAAACCATGTTCAAAACTTTCCCCTCTTTTTTTCTACTGCTATATTCATTAATCTTTTCTCCTCCCATGTGGCTTCTAATCCCATATATTTCTAATGAATGCTTACTTTAGTGTATCTCTAAAGTTTCCCACAACTATTTTACTTGTGTAGTAACCCCGTCTACAGTTCATAGCCATTTTAACCTTTCTACGCTGATTATCACAGCATCAAAATATCCATGAACTTCTTCTTCACAAAGAGAATGTGTCTCTCTATTAGTTCTCCGTAGTTTTATTAACTCTTTTCTGAACGAAGGGTCATAATTAAAGCCCCCTGTATTGTCTTTATTCTAGACAAAAACCTTGTAAATTAAACATAACTACTATTTAACACACAAAACAGCGAAATAAAATCACAACAGGACATCAAATCCCCCCCCCCCCAAACTTTTGTAACAATCATTTATGTTTCCCCGCAACTCAACTAAAAGTATGATGATGATAGGGATGATGATGGTGACGATGATTAAAATAATACAACATACATCCTAATCTATTTTTTTACCTACTACTACTGGTCTCTTTTACGGACCAGTAGTTTACACATAAAGGTCTACGAACACAATAACCCTATTCTAAAATAATAACAATCATTTTACAGGACCAAATCAAGCAAAATTTCAATAAACACAACTGTCTTCTTGCTAAAGAGAAGGTTTTCAAAAAAAATATAATTCACTTAGAATTAACCACTTAAAGTGACCCAGCAACATTGGCCTCCTTTTCTAACCAATGTAACACCTATCTATTTAGCCAAGTCATGTATAACAAAACAACTCCATACCAAGCATTAATGCCAAAATACGTATATACATGGTTTCGGGGGGGGGGGGGGGGGGGTCAGAAGAGCCATGATATACACGAGATTGCTGGGTTATAGAAGAATAAGAAAATTACCCCACACAAAAAATTCATATTCATTTCCTTTTTAAATATTTATCAACTTGAAACAACCTTTCTACTTCTTCTTCTGTATATTTCTTTGGTACCTGGAGAAAAAAAACTTGTCCTGAGTTCAGCTGAAATATGTACTGTGCTGAGTCTTCTAAGCTGAAATATTTATACAAGTAAGCAATTTCATTTTTGTAATTTCTTAATTTAACATCAAAACTTGTGCTAAGGTGTCCTGTTCCGCCATGCTGAAAAATACTGAAACAAAGCAAGCAAAGAACCACACAATTTCAACTTCTTAATTTAAAGAATACACTCACTTATTATAGACAACCACAGTTATTTTCTGGGTTTGAGTACCACACAATTTTAACTTCTCAATTTAAGTAATGCACTCACTTATTATAGAAATGCACAGTTAGTTTCTGGGTCTGAGTACCACACAATTTTAACTTCTCAATTTAAGTAATACACTCACTTATTTTAGAAATGCACAGTTAGTTTCTGGCTCAAGCCCGTACCTTCCTCGCCTCAGCCTCAAATTTCGCTCGATCGCCAGGAGCCCATCTCAGCCGAAAAATCAGTCGTCGCGGAGTTCAGGTAGTATGTCTCTTCTCTCAGGTAATTACGTCACTTCTCTAGGGATGCCGGGATTATCTTCAACCCCTGGTTGGGTCCCATCTGAATCTTGTAATTTTTGTTTTCACCCCGGGTGGGGTACATCATCGACGTTTTGAGATAGCGATAACGTAAGTGGCTGGCTATTTTGAATTAGCAAAAGTTAGGTTATGGTAACTTTTTGAAACTCCAGAGTTCAGATCGCTGCCATGGGAAGCCCTTTTTGATAACGCTGAAGGCTGCTGAAGTTCAGACAACGCCTAGGACCAACCCGTGGATAATGTTAAAGTTCCGACAAGGTCTTCGGAAAACTCTTTGGTAACATTAAAGTTCAGCCTACGGCTCTGGAAAGCCCTTTGATGAGGTTAAATTTCAGCCACGGCTCTAGGAAAGCCCTTTGATGAGGTTAAATTTCAGCCACGGCTCTAGGAAAGCCCTTTGATGAGGTTAAATTTCAGCTACGGCTCTAGGAAAGCCTTTTGATGAGGTTAAATTTCAGCTACGGCTCTAGGAAAGCCCTTTGATGAGGTTAAATTTCAGCCACGGCTCTAGGAAAGCCCTTTGATGAGGTTAAATTTCAGCCACGGCTCTAGGAAAGCCCTTTGATGAGGTTAATGTTCAGCCACGGCTCTAGGAAAGCCCTTTGATGAGGTTAAAGTTCCATAATTTTACATGATTGAGAAATTATTTGCTCAGGGTTATCACAGCCTTCGAGCCTCTTTATTTGCTGATTACTGAACTGACTACAGCATTTTACTGGACATCCTTTCCCTGAAACAACAACCAGCGTCTCTCGACCTTGATAAAACCGAGCTGAGAAAACGTTAAATACCTTCTGTTTTATGCATTCTTTGAAAGTTTCTTAGTACTTCGCGTGGTAGCCGGGACGGCCCAACTCAGTATCCTGGTCACGGCAGCATTTCGCATCCTATACCAGTGTATAAGAACACGAAGGCATGTTGTTTTCTTGTTGATATAACGTTTATTGGAGTAAGATGACAAAGCTTCGATATTCTCCTCCACTCAAGTCCAAAGCCGGATCTTAACTGCCCTTGCCAACCCAATACGTCACGATTGAGCATCTCTCACCCTTTCACTCTCGATGCTCAATCGTGCTGTATGTTTCCCACTAGATTCTAATAATACCCCAGTACTCCTCCCTTACTGTTACACTATCAGCTCAAACAAATATTAGGAAACAGAGTAACTTCACCGTGTGGTAGAGTGAAGACCAAGATCGACAGTGTCTATCGGATTACCAGCATCCTGTTTGTTCGAGTGATTGGAGAAAGTCGTCATCTTCTGGGTGAGGTTTACTGTCCGGAAAAAATGGTGCTGTTGTGTGCTAAGCACTGTGATGTTACAGACATTGCTTCTAAATCACTGGTCTACCATTAGAATACACGTCACGCATTCTACACCTTGTACACACACACACACATACTTCTCCTACATATACCCTGTTCTTTAATAAATTTCTTGTTTTTATTTGTTGAGGCTAGAGTTGTCAAGTATGTTAGGTTGGGGAAGAATGAGAGGGGGCATGATCCAGGGGTGAGTAAGAGTGAGAGGAAGGTGTCTTCAGATTGAAGGAGTGTGTGGACGGAGTCTGCTGGATATCTCCAGAATAGAGATATTGAATAAAAAAAAATAATGTGGGTGTTGATTCTCTTCACTCCAGGGACGACACTAAAGTGGTAAAGAAGAACAAGTAACTAATACGACATTCATTCTTTACACACACGACAGTCAGAAACATTTGGGTGACATGATGAGGACAGTGAGGGTCAGAAATATTTGGGTAACATGGTGATGTGGGTCAGAGGTGGGGGGGGGGGGGGTGACATGATGATGTGATTCAGAACATGTTTGTGACATGATGATGTGTGTCAGAATCATGAGGGTGACATGATGAGGGCAGTATGGGTCAGAAACATGGGGGTGAAATGATGAGGGCAGTGTGGGTCAGAAAATGAAGGTGACGGGTGACATGATGAGGGCAGTGTGGGTCATAAACATGGGGGTGACATGATGATGTGGTTCAGAAAGGGGGGGGGGGGGTGCTGACATAATGATTTGTGTCAGAAACATGGGGGTGACATTATGATGTGGGTCGGAAACATGAGGGTTTTATGATGATGTGGGTCAGAAACATGGGTGTGACATTATGATGTAGGTCGGAAACATGGGGGTGACATGGTGATGTGGGTGAGAAACATGGGGGTGACGTTATGAGGGCAGTGTGGTTCAGAAACATGGGTGTGACATTATGATGTGTGTCAGAAACATGGGGGGGGGGGTGACATGATGATGTGGGTGAGAAACATGGGGGTGACATGCGGGCAGTGTGGGTCAGGAACATAAGAGTGACATGATGGACAGTGTGGGTCAGAAAAACGGGGGTGACACTATGAGGGCCGTGTTGGTCAGAATCATGGGGGGTGGGGTGACTTGATGGGTGACATGATGAGGACAGTGTGGGTCAGAAACATTTGGGTGACATGATGAGGGCAGTATGGGTCAGAAACATTTGGGTGATATGATGAGGACAGTTTGGGTCAGAAACTGGGGGTGACTTGATGGGTGACATGATGAGGACAGTATGGGTCAGAAACATTTTGGTGACATGATGAGGGCAGTGTAGGTCAGACACATGAGGGTGACACGGTGATGTGAGTCAGAAACATGAGGGTGACATGATGAAGATCGTGTGGGTCAGACACATGAGGGTGACATGGTGATGTGGGTAAGAAATGGGGGGGGGGTGGTGGTGACATGATGATGTTGTTCAGAAACATGGGTGTGACATGATGATGTGTGTCAGAAACATGAGGGTGACATAATGAGGGCAGTATGGGTCAGAAATATGGGTTCAGAAAGGTGGGGGTGGTGGCATGACGATGTGTGTCAGAAACATGGTGGTGACATTATGATGTGGGTCGGAAACATGAGGGTGATATGATGATGTGGGTCAGAAACATGGGGGTAACATTTATGATGTAGGTCGGAAACATGGGGGTGACATGATGATGTGTGTCAGAAACATGGGGGGGGGGGGGTGACATGATGATGTGGGTGAGAAAATGGGGGTGACATTATGAGGGCAGTGTGGGTCAGGAACATAAGGGTGACATGATGAGGGCCATGTGGATTAGAAACATGGGGGTGGCATGATAGTGACAGTGCGGATCAGAAACGCGGGGGTGATATGATGAGGGAATTATGGGTCAGAAACAAGGGGGGGGGGTGACATGATGAGGGCAGTGTTGGTCAGAAACATGGGGCAAAACAAACCAGGATCATCAACTGGAGTATGTCCAGCGCAGTTTATTAATATACTATTTGGAGCTATCAAAGAAAGTGATACTAGCGCGTTTGAACAAACAAATGTATGTCTCACAACAATGTAGGACATGAATAAATGTAAACACAGAAGTCACACACAATATATTGCACTATTTATTGCATGGCATATGCCTCTGCATCTTGTCAGGTGCATATTGCAGAATTATATATTATAGGAATTGAATAGATTATTGAGTGTATTGAATAGAATAGCATGCGTGCATGAAGTGAATGCATTATGTAGTGCATATAGAAAATAGTACCCTTCTATTCACTTCATTTGATATCTACATCTGCAGATATATACAACTCCGTCAACTGTCAAAAATTAGTTTAAATCACCACCGGTTTTACGGCATTTAATACGAATGGATCTAGGCATATCGAACAAAGAAGGCACATTCTGATTAACCCCAAGCTTTACAACCAAGGGGTCGTGCACGAAGAAGACGAGGGGCAGAGTGGGACTAGATCTAAACGAACTGAATGCAGAGCTAATAGATTGGTACCGTAGATGGTAGGGGTTAATAGATGTCCGCTTGCAGTAAACAGCTATACAAACTACAAACTGAGGTAGAGAACGGGAGTCTTCTAACAAACAGGGCCTAGGAAATATATAGGTAGAACGGTTGTCTTTGCGGCCTCTTGCTAAATACGACTTGGAAGTGGAGAAGTAGAACTATTGTCTCTTGTTAAACACGGCCTTGGAAGTGGAGAAGTAGAACTATAGTCTCTTGTTAAATTCGGCCTTGGAAGTGGAGAAGTAGAACTATAGTCTCTTACAAAACACGGCCTTGGAAGTGGAGAAGTAGAACTATAGTCTCTTATAAAACACGGCCTTGGAAGTGGAGAAGTAGAACTATAGTCTCTTGTTAAATTCGGCCTTGGAAGTGGAGAAGTAGAACTATAGTCTCTTACAAAACACGGCCTTGGAAGTGTAGAAGTAGAACTATAGTCTCTTACAAAACACGGCCTTGGAAGTGGAGAAGTAGAACTATAGTCTCTTACAAAACACGGCCTTGGAAGTGGAGAAGTAGAACTATAGTCTCTTACAAAACACGGCCTTGGAAGTGGAGAAGTATAACTATAGTCTCTTACAAAACACGGCCTTGGAAGTGGAGAAGTAGAACTATAGTCTCTTACAAAACACGGCCTTGGAAGTGTAGAAGTAGAACTATAGTCTCTTACAAAACACGGCCTTAGAAGTGGAGAAGTAGAACTATAGTCTCTTACAAAACACGGCCTTGGAAGTGGAGAAGTAGAACTATAGTCTCTTACAAAACACGGCCTTGGAAGTGGAGAAGTAGAACTATAGTCTCTTACAAAACACGGCCTTGGAAGTGAAGAAGCCGAACGAAAGTCTCCTTCCTTGGCATTGAATGTATATTAAATATGTTTTGTATATCCTTTACAGGAAGGACATCGCTGTCAACATCAGCATCTTTCAGCTGATTGTTGATTTCTTGGCAAGATTACGCTCAGTAGTTTGCCATTGCTTTCTGAGCGACCGGCTCCATACTCTCATAAGTCACTGGCGCGACTCGAACCGCTTCCAATTCTCGTGCGCTCACGTCAACCACGAGAGTATTCGGGGTTACGGAGAAAGCTGCTAACACCTCGGCCACGGAGACCGAATGTATATTACTAGTACAGAATTGATCCGTCATAACTTTTAGAAGATAATTATTGAATCTTCTGGCCTAGAGAGACAACAGTGGAAGATAAACTCTATGGACCGTTGAATGAACTAAAAAAGACTGTTAGATTCATACAAGAGACAACATTGCAGTTATAAACATAGTTCAGGCGAACGAAAGAAGAAGAAGAAGAATTGAATCGCGGTGTAGTCGATGTGTGTTTCTGAAGATACAACTAAGTCCCACGTAAGGATTTTCCCGGACAGACTATGTCGGTCGAAGCTAGGGCCTCAGTCACCGAAAGACTATGCAGTCACTGGCTATAATACAAATGTCTTACGTTGTGAGACGTGGATACTGAGCTCGAATCAGAGTGGGTTCATTCTCAACATCGGTCGGTTGTACTTAAACGTTGATTTCTCGTGTTCAGAAAACAATGGCAAACTACTGAACGTAAAATTACTTAGAAAATCAAAGTGAGGTTGATCGTAACGTCATGAGAAGGACCTGCAGCATGAACTTTTACTGCGGGAACCGCACTAGTGAAGTGGCTAATACGCTTGGGTGCCTGCGTGGGGATTATGCGTTCCAATCCCATTCGAGGCAAAGGCGGTTTTTATAATATTTTGGGCTGCCACTTCTATCCAACCTAAATTGGTGTCATGGAATCACTGTGTATTAACCAGATGATGATAATACAGACAGTCTGTTTCACAGCATGTGTTCAAGGCCACAATTGTTTTTAACCGGTACAGGAAAACAAGTCGGCGCGAGATGAAAGGAACACCCTGGCTTGTGTTGATGGTCAAAACAAGGAAAGACAACTCTTACATTGATTTTAAAAAATGGGGGATAAAAGAAGTCTGCAAATAGTTAGTGCCCTTAGAGACACATGCGTAACATCAAAGACTTCACTGGAACACTCCCTGATCTTTGACACACACAAAACGTCACGTGACCAAGTCAAGGCTGTTTGAGAAAAAAATATGATTTGCTAACAGCTAGTGTAATTCAGACAGTTGACTAAGGCAAACGTGCTTTGTCACTGCAGTTATGGATTTTTAATAACGTCTACCGTGTGCGGAATTAAGTGAATTTAATGTTACACGTGCCTGTCATGGCAAATGTAGATGTGATTTGGAAGAACTGCGGTGTGGCCTAAGGTAGTCATATAGGATAATTAGGCCTAATTAATTTAGGAAGTAGCATGGTTGAAACTAGCTAGAGTGAAGTGATGATTAGCTCTGTTAGTTGAGAATAGAGTAGTGAAGTGATGATTAGCTCTGTTAGTTGAGAATAGAGTAGGGAAGTGATGATTAGCTCTGCTAGTTGAGACTAGAGTAATGGGGATAACTGGGAGATGAGGAATTTGTCCAATGGTGGGATATTCCAATGGGGTGCTCCCTGGGGGTTCCGCACTCTGGTTGTTGGGTTTTTTCTGGTCTTGGTCTGAGGCAGACCTATATGATGAGCTCATCTGTCCCTGACAGAGTTTGGTTCATTGTAGTTTTCTGAGCGAGGACAGTGGCTTACGATCATCTAATAAGGAACAGTGACGGGGTGGCTATCACCAGATGTGTTCTATATTTTAGTTTTATTGTTCTTCCAAAGGAAGGTGGTGCTAAGATGCGGGAGTTGGTCTTCTGAGCCGATAACGATATGTCCAGGATTGCCGCAGGGTTCACCACTGTCACCAGTACTATTCAACGTGTATACGGTGCCGATCACTGAACAACAGTTGGATGGGAGGGGTAGGACTCTATCATTCGTTGACGACATCCTCATATATCGACAGGGTCGAGATAGACAGGCGGTTGCCAACTATATGCAGGGCGAACTAGATCGAATTTCCTCATGGTGTGCTGATGCCGATGCCCTTGTCAACCCTGCAAAGGCAACGGTTACATGGTTCTCACTAAACAACCATATTGTGAAAACAGACCTGCCGGCAGTAAGAATGGATGGGAGCATTCTGAGTAGAACCCAGTCAATGACATATCTTGGCGTGAGGCTTGATCGTAGCCTGTCCTTCAGAGATCATGTCGATTATGTCATAACGAAGGCTCGAAAAGGTTTGGCAGCAATGAGAGTCATGGCGACTGCCAATATCGAGCAAAGACTGCTATTACTTCTGTTCCAAGGACTTGTGCTTTCACGAATCGAGTATGCCCTGGCCATCCTCACTGTCAGCCCTACACAGATTGGAAGACTTGAAAAGGTACAAAACGAAGCCATGCGCATCATTTTGGGCTGCACGAGAGACACCAGCTGTGTAGCAATGAGATACCTCCTTGACTTCCCGACAATGGAACACAGGATCAAGATCTGGAGAGCTCGTGCATACTTAAAAATAAGTGCAGATGAGCAGCACCCTCTGCATGACGCTGTATTCAGAGAAAAGGGTGACAGGCTAAAGAGGGGCAAATCATGGATGGGTCGGGCGGAAGATGTCGTCGGACAGGTCTGCAGTCTTACCAGTATCAACCCCGGCACGGAATGGGTGCCGGTGCCTCCAGCTTTTAAGTGTACCTTCTCCTGCATTATCACACTCGACAGACGGTGCAGAGAGCAGAACCCTGCCGCTGTCAATTCAGAGGTTAACGCGCTCATCTATGATCACTCAGATAGCCCCGAAGTGCTCATCTATACAGATGGATCTGTTGTAAAGCAGCAGAGAAGTGCGTGGGCATTTACAGCCCGTTCAGCGGGCCGGACCGTTCAAGAATCCAGTGGTGCCCACTCTATGACCACGAGCAGCATGACGATGGAGGTGATGGCAGTTACACAGGCTTTCATATGGCTGGAATCACAGCATTATACCAACGTGTGTGTACTAAGTGATTCAATGAGCATGATTCAGAAGGTCGAAGCTGGATCTGTACGTAGACAGTGGACTGAGTCGCTGCGGAAGTCTGCTGTCCGCAAAGTCACCTTCATCTTCGTCCCGGGACATGCAGGAGTCGAGGGAAATGAACGAGCTGATAAATTGGCTGGCTCTGCACCCCCTGTAGATGGCCAGCCCATGGATCGTGCGGATGTTATTAACGCCCTTAAAGATATGGCGAGAACAGAGGATTTTGACGCCAGTGATTCCACATCGCTCTCCAGGATGAAAGACCTGGGAGTAAGAATCGGCACAGCCAGACGCGAGAGGTACATCGGGAAAACAAAGCGCCTCGTCAACCAGCACAGAACTGGCACTATTAGCCACCGGACGCTGATGCATATGCTGGAGGGAGGATCTGAGCACCTATGGACATGTCCGGAGTGCAACGAAGATACCCCAACTGATAACTAACTAACTAACTAACTATATTTTACAGGTTCCCTCTGGTTGGGATGAAGAACACAGAACCATTGAAAATTCAGATCCCGGATAATTTTTGGTGCATGAAGATTGGCCAGCAACTTTCTCACTGGGCCTATGCTAGAAGAAGTTGATAAACATTGCTCGGTGGAGCTGAATAGTATAAGTATCCCACAGGATAAATACTGAGAACATTACTAAGAAGATTTCACACTACCTGTGGTCAGCAACATAGTAATGGGTTTTGATTTTCATACCATTCGTGAATATCCCAGTGGTGATTGATGTTCAGTCCCCTTATTACTAGAACAGTAGAGATTGATTTTCACATTACATGAAACCAAAACATTGGAGAGTGTTTGTTTCATGTATCAAGGAAATCATAACATTAAGACGTTATCTAGAAAATTACGAGATCTATTTGAGTCTAGATACAATGACTGTTTTAAGAGTGAAAACTGTAGAACATTTCGCAAGAAGGAAAAAACGTCATTTCATGGGACAGTGTTCAATTTTTCACTGGGCAGGAATTGTGTGGTCTCAGTTTCTATAAACTATTAGGAACAGTTTTTTTTTAGGAACAAAAATAGTATAATTCCCGGACTGTAGATTTGAATGGGAATCAGACCTCATGGTTATCAAAGCTCCTGGAGGAGGACATGTGTGGCGGGAGAGACGCGGCATTTGGTGAGGTCCATTGTCCTGATTCTTGTGATGTCGTGTAATCCTTGCCATGATGAGTGGACTCTGATCATGAGCTTTGTAGTCTGACCTCTACATGTACATTAGAATACACAACACACATTTTCTTCGCATACACATCTCACGTACATTACACTTTTCTTTTAATAAGTTAATCTTTATTAATTTTTAGAAGCAAGAGTTGTTGAATATGTTGCGTTGGGGAAGAATGAGAGGGGGCATAGTACGACAGTGATAGAGAGAGGAAAAGGTGTCCATGAACCGAAGGAGTGTGTTGGACGGAAGCTAGTGGATTATCCAGGATATTGAAAAGGGGTAAAATATAATGTGGGTGTTGACTCCCCTCACTCCAGGGACGACACTTTAAAGTAAGACAAAACAATTGGGTACCAGGAAATGTTCCGGGAAGAAAAGATGACCTGCTTCATCCTGACCATTCCACCATTTGAGTGTCCGTCGGTCGAATATGAACCTAGCATCATATATCCAATAGACGCCATGGCGGGAAACAGCCCATTATTTCACTTACATATACTGTGAATAATAAAGACATATATTGGGAGCAAACAGCAGTCATAAGAATCAACAACTTGGTAGAGAATGTCAGTGTATAAAGAAGGGCGTCAACCATGGTTGTATAATGTCTCCCGGTTTGTTCTCATTGTACAGTGAACATACATTGAGATCTACAGAAAATATGTCAGGGATCCTGGTTGGTGGACATAATATGAATAGCCAACGTTATGCTGATTTCATCGTCTTGCTGATAGCAGCAAGTCAGAAGGATCTACAGGAAATGATAGACACATTGGTTGTAACAAGTTTGAAAATGGGCCTTAGTTTGAATAATAGAAAGACAGAAGCCATAGTGATATCAAAGAAGCAGATTGTGTCTAAATGTGCAATTACAGTAGCTGACCTTGTTTTGGGACAAGTGCAGAAATTCATATATTTATGCACATGGATAACATCAGATGGAAGATACATCACTGAGGTAAAGAACAGAAAAGGACAAGCAAAAACTGCAATTCTATCAAGTGAAGAAAGTGTTATGCAATAAGTCATGGTCTTTGAAATTTAGAAAAACACATTCTTGAATGTTACAAAGAACCAATTTTAGCATATGGCCGCGAATCCTAGACAATTTGTAAACAGGCGAAAGAATAATGAAAGCCATGTGTTTTTATATACGAGTGCTGACTAATAATTGAACGGCCAAAATTAGCAATCTGTACGTTTTGAGGGAAGCTGAGTCGCATAGAAGATTTATGACATACATCGAAAGAAGCTTTCATCGTTTTTGGCCACATTATGAGAAGAAAAAGATTTGAACATGTTGTGACAACCTGAAAGATTTGCGGAAAGGGAGATAGAGGAAGACAGCGTGAGAAGATTCTTGGCAAGAAAGGGAGTCAACACAAAATTGATCAATATCCATCGAAGATCGCAATTTGTGGAGAAGCATGATCATCAACGCCAGCCATCAAGGCACTGGATGATGATGGTGATGATGATGATGATGATGATTATGATGATAATGATGATGATGATGATGATGATGATTGATGATGATGATGATGATGATGATGATGATGATGATGATGATGATGACGACGACGACGACGACGACGACGATGATGATGATGATGATGATGATGATGATGATGATGCTGCTGCTGATGATGATGATGATGATGATGATGATGATGATGATGATGATGATGATGATGATGATCATACTGTGTATGACGACTTCCATGGCAACCTACCTTCAAGTCACAACCTTGAATAAAACCTTCTCGAAGACATCAACAACGGTACAGAATGTCTGAATCATGTCTGTCATTCATAGATTCAGCGGACTGGTGTATGCCCATTATCTTGGTTTAACAGTCGAGACAACCCGGCACTAATGTGTCTTACTAGTTAGTAAAGTATACTACTTTATAATTTTCTTACCGTTTACCTTATTGACTTAACTCATTAACAGATCACACATTCGATCTTCTCATAAACATATCAAACAATCGATGTTCTCATAAACACAACTGATCTTCTCATAAACAGATCATACGTGTCATCTT
This sequence comes from Cepaea nemoralis, assembly GCA_014155875.1. Lineage (NCBI taxonomy): Eukaryota > Metazoa > Mollusca > Gastropoda > Stylommatophora > Helicidae > Cepaea > Cepaea nemoralis. The sequence continues at coordinate 215,703 of JACEFZ010009864.1, read as the reverse complement.
CAGATCAAGCGAGCAATCGTCTGTTAGATAATCACATACAGCGATGTCATAAACAGATATATCTCTCTCCACACGTTGGTCTCGTTAATCACATCACTGGCGCGATCTTCTCATAAACTGGTGATAATAAATAAATGTTTGCATATCCTTTACAGGACATCGCTGTCAATATCAGCATCTTTCAGCTGATTGTTGATTTCTTGGCAAGATTACGCTCAGTAGTTTGCCATTACTTTCTGAGCGGCCGCCTCACATACGCCGTAAGTTACCGACGCGATTCGAACCACTGCTGATTCTCACCGTCATCACGTTACTTACGAGAGTATACGAGATTACGGAGGAAAAAAAACTGGTGATACGTGCCTTTTTTTTTTTAAACATTAAGGTAATCCTATGGCAGATGCTGCTTTTGGGTTGAGAAGTGTTAAGTCTTCATATATTTTAGGTCACTATTATACAAGGTAGGGTTCTGATTCCCTTCCTCGTCACCTTCCCTTTCCAAACAATTCCCATGAACATACTCATTATTATGAGGCTGGGTCAGCCACAGAGCCGTACAGGTGGTAAACAATAATCCGGTCACTGATGGCGACTGAACCTTGACCGTTCACTCGGCAGTCTAGCACGCTAACTGCTGTGTCACCGTGGTTCCGAAAGCAATATATATAGTGAACAAACATTCTTGGAGAAGAGAAATGAAGGCAGAATTGACTAATATTGGAATTACTATTGCTAGCCACTTAGTGTGGTGAATACTTTGGTCACGACAAATCAAATCCGTTTATTATGTTTTCTCAACAAAATTACATGCGCGAAACACTCTTATGCAGGGCAAGGGACAGTTATAAAGTTTCATTTGTTTATTAAATTCCCTCAAAATAATGACATGCGCAAAACACTCTTATACACGCATGTGGGACAGTTATAAAGTTTCATCTGAACTCATTGTGTCAGTGGCTGAAGGTTGGGTTTAAGTCATTGAAATGACACGAAGAATGCATTCATAAGTCTTCTTATTTTCTACTTCTTTTAATGCGCCTGCCAGTTGTGCCAGTGAAACCTGTCGAATTGTTTAAAGTGAACTCTTAATATATTACAGCCACTTGAAGTTGCCAGTAGTTCTTCCTTTCCTTGCTCTCTTCTTCTTCTTCTTCTTCTTCTTCTTCTTCTTCTTCTTCTTCTTCTTCTCTTCTTCTCTTCTTCTTCTCTTCTTCTTCTTCTCTTCTTCTTCTTCTACGCTCTTTCGTTTTTTCTTTCTTTCTTTATATATTCTCCTCTCTTTATTTATTTCTTTCTTCTTTATTTCTTGTTTCTTTATGTCTTTCTTTCTTCTTTGTTTCTTTCTTTATTTCTTTCTTGTTTTTCTTCTTCCTTTCTTCCTTCTTCATTCTTCTTCTTTCTTCTTTTTTCTTCTTCTTTCTTCTCTGTTCTTCTCTCTTCTCTGTTTTTCTGCTTCTTCCGATTATTTTTTTTCATAGTTGATCGGCAGGGCTGTGATATTTATGCCTTTCGGCTTAAGCATCCGACGACTCCCCAACATCTGTCGACCGGATTAGCCGTTCCCACTCAGGTAGTTCCACTGCTTGATTTACGACCACATCGTGCAGCCAGCAATTGATAAGGATAAGAGCATCATACAATGAACAACTACTACAAACAAACCCAGACCGTGTCTTAACAGTCTTAACCGAGTCTATATCGATTCACCTTAAGCCCAGTGGTGGTGACCTACATCACATAAATTGTGCAACCCTGGTGTTGTGCCTGGCATCACATATATTACTGGACTTCCTGCTAGACGTTAGTCTATTTGTGTTTGATCTCCAAAGCACAACAACAGGAAATCAATGTAGTCACATTTTAAAGAAAATGCATCTTTCCCGCGGACCATTTCGCAACCACTAAAGAATAAAGTCGGGAATTATGAACTTAGATGATATATAAACATTATTAAAATAATATACACGATGAAGAAAAGACTTTCTGAAATTCTATATGATCTGAACATCGAATAAAACTTGCACAGAAACAGCATCGCGTCACCGGAGTTGAAATATTTTAGCCATATTAAACTTGACATGGATTTGGATAGAACAGTGAACGAACGAACGAAAGAAAGAACGAAAATCTTTATTTTCAAAGGGTTCGTTCCTTCGTTCGTTCGTTCGTCGTACTCGTCGTTCGTCGTTGTGATTAAAGATACGGTTCCTGGCAGACGAGACAGGAGTCTAACATCACGATGATAGAACAGTGATTAAAGATATGGTTCCTGGCAGACTAGACGGGAGTCTAACATCACGATAATAGAACAGAATCGTAAAGGTGCTTTAACATGAAAGTGTATGAGACAAGGGGTCGACCACTATGAAAATAGAACAGAACATTGAAGGCCCTTTAACATGAAAGTGAAGGAGACAGGGGAACTGGCAAGGGATCGAGAATCTATTATGAGCGTCAATTAGAGCGATGTTCTTCAAAGAGCCTGCTACATGTTGATGACTAATTGGGTGAACACTAGGGCCACGGTGTTCATCGTTGTCAGTGTAGCAGAAGCACATGACACGGGGGGGGGGGGGGGGGGGGGGGGGGGGGGAGGCTGAATCACGGGGATATCAATGACAATAAGCTGGTACACTATCGCTACACCAGAGAGAAAATACAATACATGATACGGGGGGAGGCTGAATCACGGGGATATCCATGACAATAAGCTGCTACACCATCGCTACACCAGAGAGAAAATACGATACATGATACGGGGGAGGCTGAATCACGGGGATATCTATGACAATAAGCTGGTACACTATCGCTACACCAGAGAGAAAATACAATACATGATATGCACATTACAGCTCTACCTCTGAGACAACACATTAAGTGATATACACACTATTACTCTACCATGGAGACAACACAGTAAGTGACATACAAACTATCACACTACTAGGGAGACAGCACAGTAATGTCAGACACTATCACTCTACCACGGAGACATCACAGTAAGTTCCATACACTATCACTCTACAATGGAGACATCACAGTAAGTTACATACACTATCTCTCTACAACAGAGCCAACACAGTAAAGTCAGACACTATTACTCTAGAACGGAGACAACACAGTAAGTGTCTTACACAATCACTACGAGACAACACAGTAAGTGTCTTACACAATCACTACGAGACAACACAGTACGTGTTTTACACAATCACTACGAGACAACACAGTACGTGTTTTACACAATCACTACGAGACAACACAGTACGTGTGTCGTGTCCTCCTTTACAGTGCCGTCCCTGGAGTGAAGAGAGCCGACACCCACATTATAATATTTTTTTTCCCTCTCAATATTCTGGAGAATCCACCAGCTTCCGTCCAACACACTCCATCAGCCTATGGACACCTTTTCCTATCACTCTCTCACTGTCGTACTATGCCCCCTTCTCATACTTCCCCAACGCAACATACTCAACAACTCTTGCTTCTAAAAATTAATAAAGATTAATTTATTAAAATAAAAGTGTAACGTATATGAGACGTGCATGTGAAGAAAATGTGTGACGTGTTCTATAAAGTGTGTAGACTCTGACTCTCAGACAGCAACCCAGTCAGCTGATCCCAGCAAAGATAGACCACAGCACGTTACGTCAGAACATGTACTTCTCACCCGTTGCCGAAACCATCTTGCCGGATACTGCTTTGCCTCTGTAGACCTCTGGTAATCCAATTTCATGAACATCCGAAATAGACACCGGTGGTATTAACAGTTAATCATGGACCGGTTGCACTCTACACAATGTCCGTTCCTAACGTTCCTTAACAAACTGCACAAGTCTTTTGTAGTGTGTACGCAGTTAGTTAGTTAGTTAGTTAGTCGACAGATCATCCTCGTTGCACATCGAACCATTCAGTCCATAAGTGCTAATTACTAATGTTAATGTTACTGTACTAACACTAGGTACTCTTAGCCGGTTCTCGGTTCGTTACTACTGTCTGATGCTGTGTGGTGCATCAGTATGCATCACTCTCTTTGATGAATCAATTTCCTTCTAGCGTAAGTTATGTTTCTGTATGCAACTTTATTGACTCTTGAACTGGTGTTCTTCAGAATGGGTTTTTTAATTCTTTCCCAAAACTTGTAGAGTTTCCTTGGATCTGGTAGGGAACCTAGGATAGAAACAACACATCTGGTGATAGTACTAGTCACTGATCCCTTCGGCTGAGTGTAAGCCTATCACCTTGCTTAATGATCTTTAGCTAACTAGACTTAGTCATAGAGCAGATTAGCTACCCACCTAGAGCCGAATCAGGCTATGACAAAGAAAAAATCAGCAACCAGAATGCGGAACCCCGCCCACCAGGGACACCTACGGGAAGATCCCAATTATCCCTCATTACTCAATTCTCAACTAGTAAAGCTTATCAACACTTCACTAATCTATTTTAGCTAACAGAGCCAAGTATCACTTCACTACTCTAGCTAGTTTCCACTAACAGTGCTAATCATCACACTATAGTTTAACAAGGCTACTGCCTAAAGTAATTATAACGACTATATTATAATAGGTTATACCTTAAATGGCACTACTGCAGTCCTATCAATCATATCTACATCTGCCATTATAGGCACGTGCAAAATTAAGTCACTAATTAACACACGGTAGATATTATTTCCACTAGGCACTGCAGTGCCCTGGCACTCTGACTAGGGCATTTTTCAAGTCCACCCTAGTTGATCCCAACTCGGGTTTATATGGCAAACTACCAAAGTTGGCCACGTGACGTTATCCTTTATGCCCCCACACAGGTGGCACAGTGGCAGATCATCCCTTGTCAAGAATCCATTTTCCTGGCATTAGTCCTGTCAAAGTTGTCAGTAATAGTTTAGATTCTCAAACAAGCCAGCGAGTTTCTGTCGAGTTACAACAAAGAGTTGCAAATAACCCCGTCAATCCTCTCGATGTGCCGGAAACCAAGAATTGACAGATGCACTGTTTTCTCCCTAGTCGGGCACTTCCGACCTGTTGATAAACTGTCAATCTTCTGTTCCGTGGTGACAATCCCAGCAGCCATTTCCGTCTGATGTCCGGCAGTATAGATGACAAACGGAACCATTCCATATCCTAAGCCGACAATCATATGTGATTCTAACTGTTAATGAACTGCCAACTCGATGTATCCATTCCTTCTCACTCACCACCAAATGTGTTTATGGGCTGACACGATGTAACCTGTGCAGCTGTGTTTACTCTGTTAGTACGACTGTTGTGGCCTAGAAAATATACGCCACGCAAACGTCGGTATTATTATCTGGTTAACTCATGGCGAGCTCGTGACAACGTGTTTTACACAATCACTACGAGACAACACAGTACGTGTTTTACACAATCACTACGAGACAACACAGTACGTGTTTTACACAATCACTACGAGACAACACAGTACGTGTTTTACACAATCACTCTACAACGGAGATAACACAGTAAATGTCATACACTATCACTCTACAACGGAGACAGGGGGGGGGGGGGTAACGGGGTGTCAGGTATTGGTAGCACCTTTGGTAAGGATGACTCTCATGTCCTTTTCAGGACCCATCCCCCACTGGTCCAAGCCTGACACCCAGCTCACGCCTGTGGCTCCTAGTAGCTGTCAGCATGCGACAGCGGCCAACCCCCGGGCAACAGCTGTGAGAGGTTGGCTAAACCAGGCGCGGGTAGCCGATTTGGTGTCAAACCAAGCGGTAATGTAGGGTATGCCTACCCAGCATGTGAAGACAGGATCCGGCAGACTGCGTGGAAGAAATCATTCTTGATTCAACGGGCAAAACGGCGTTTACCTGCAAAGCGTTGTGGAACGTAATGAGCACGGCAAGATACGTAGAGCGCCCTGGTCATCCACTGCACCTGTATTTGTCTCCAGTCGTCTTGACTTGTCCTGCCACTGGATTCAGATGTACTCAAGCGAGAGAGTGAGGTCGACGAATTGCGCAACTCTTCCTCACTCTAATTCAATTCATCGCGCAAGTCATTCTTCATCCAACGTCATATCATCAAACCACCACGGCGTCCTCATGGGGTGAAAATGCAAAAAAAGCTAAATGTTACCAGCCTAAACAACATGAAAATGAAGCTGTGGTTTGAAAATATGCTGGAAGACCGCCTCAGGCCCAATGCTGCAGCTAAACAGGATACAGAAACAGAGTGGAGAGCCCTAAAGGACATAATTTACAACACTGTTATGGAAATCCTGGGTCCAACCCCCCGAAAGCATAAAGACTGGTTTGATGAAAATTCCAAAGACATCAACCAGTTGCTGGCCTAGAAACATCTTCTCCTCAAGGCACATTTGAATGACCCGAAGTCAACATAACAAAGATGCCTTCAAGAACATTCAGAGAGTAGTGCAGCAGAAACTTCGGCACATGCGGGACTCCTGGCTGAGCAGCAAAGCTGATGAAATTCAAGGCTTTGCTGACAGACATGATATGCAAAAATTATATAACTCACTGAAAGCGGTCTATGGTCCTACATCACCAGGCACAGCTCCCCCACTCAGTGCAGACGGGGTAACATTGGTCACCGACAAGAAAGACATTCTTCAGCGCTGGGCAGAACATTTCAGCAACATGTTAAATGCAACCTCCTTCTTCGATGATGAAACCATCAACTGCCTTCCTCAAGTTCCCATCAGTGATACACTTGATGACCTGCCAACCATAGTGGAAGTAAACAAAGCCATCCAACAACTCTCCAGCGGCAAGGCACCTGGTCCGGACTCCATCCCGGCAGAGATATACAAGGCAGATGGGCCGGTCCTAACAGAGCAGCTTCACCAATTCTTTACAAACATATGGGTGAATGAGACCATGCCACAAGATTTCAAGGACGCGTCAATAGTCCATCTTTACAAACGAAAAGGAAACCGCCAATCATGTGACAACCACCGAGGCATCTCCTTGCTTTCAATTGCAGGGAAGATACTCGAAAGAATTCTTCTCAATCGCCTCACGGCTTATCTCGATCAAGGTCTTCTTCCTGAGAGTCAATGTGGCTTCAGAAAAGAACGTGGGACTGTTGACATGATTTTCGCTGCAAGGCAGCTGCAAGAGAAATGTCAGGAACAGAACTGCGAAATGTTCTCCACTTTTATTGACCTTACCAAGGCTTTTGATACAGTCACCAGAGAAGGACTGTGGAAGATTATGGCAAAATATGGCTGTCCACGAAAGTTTGTCCAAATAGTTTCATGATGGCATGCAGGCAAGAGTACAGGAAAATGGTGAACTGTCTGAGCCCTTTCCTGTCACCAATGGAGTGAAACAAGGATGTGTCCTGGCACCAACACTGTTCAGCCTCATGTTTTCAGCTATGTTGACGAATGCCTTCGAGAACAACGACATTGGAATAGACATCAACTACCGCATGGATGGAAAGTTATTCAATCTCAGAAGGCTGAAAGCTAAAACCAAAATTGACAGCGACACCGTCAGAGAGCTCCTGTTTGCTGATGATTGCGCTCTATACGCCAACTCAGAGGCGGACATGCAACATAATGTTTCAGCTTTCTCACATGCCTGTGCCAACTTTGGGCTCAATATCAATTTAGAGAAAGACTGTAGTTATGTACCAGCCAGCTCCAGGGAATAATCACACTGTGCCGAATATCAAAGTGAATGGTCATAGTCTAAGAGTTGTGGACAAATTTAACTATCTTGGCAGCACTGTGTCACAAGCTGCCACAATTGATGATGAAGTGAATGCAAGAATCTCCAAGGCCAGTGCGGCCTTTGGCAGACTGTACAAGAATGTATGGGACAGAAATGGAATAAGCCTGCAAACAAAGCTGAAAGTCTACAAAGCAGTTGTATTATCCACACTGCTATATGCTTGTGAAACCTGGACTGTTTATCAGCGACACGCTAGGAAATTAAACCACTTCCACACAGTCTGTCTTAGGAAGTTACTGAAGATTAAATGGCAAGACAAGATCCCAGACACTGAAGTCCTAGAAAGAGCGTCCATGCCCTGTATTCACACTCTACTGATGAAGAATCAGGTTTGCTGGGCTGGTCACTTGACTCGCATGCCAGATCACAGGCTCCCTAAACGAATATTTTACGGCGAGTTACGTTGTGGTAAACGCTCCCAAGGCGGCCAGAGGAAACGCTTTAAAGACACTCCGAAAATCTCACTGAATGCTTTTGGAATTAATCATGACACCTGGGAGACTGCAGCCAGAGACCGAAATTCGTGGCGTACGTCATTACGCAAGGGCGCAGTCACTTGTGAGGCAACCAGGACTGCAAGAGCTGCGAAGAAAAGACAGAACAGAAAAACCACTGCAGAAAATCCTCCTCCAGAAACGTCAAGCATTCTTTGTCCACATTGTCAAAGAACATTTCGAGCCAAAATAGGCCTTATCAGCCATCTTAGAACTCACGGCTCCATACTTTCAACCCCACTGGATGAAATGAATGGTCATCATCATTCTTGATGGACAAACAACAACAACGGAGACAGCTCAGTAAGTGACATGCAGACAATCACTCTACAATGGAGACAACACTGTATCGGTCTACCACAGAGACAACACTGTAACTGGTGTACAACAAACATAAACAAGAAAAGATGTTTCACATTTATTCTTACAAGGATAACCCTTGCATGTCTTTTGATACTGTTAATAAATCTGCTAATTATTTCATTAACAACAAAGACAGGGACAATCAATGAAAGAAATATTGACAGTTTAATTATTACCATTCATCATCCGTCTCCTTGTTAGAGCAATCGACACACCCCGCTGTTCTGGGACCGCCCCAATAATTACTTGTAATGTGTAGTGAATCAGTCAGGCGATAGTTAGTGACTGATGTTCTGATTACGATTTTCGTTGATATTACCATCTACTGTCAACGTAGCATCATTTGCAGTCTTTCTTAGTTGGTGAGACTACTTCGCTGAATTTGCTCTAATTGTATATGCTTATTTTAGATAGCTCATGGTATGTCGGTCTACTCAATTGTGTTCGTTTACTGGGGTTTTGTACATTGGTCTACCTGTAAATTTTGTTAATCTGTTCTCTTTCTTCTTGCTCACACAATAAAAGTGGTTGTTATTTTCAAGCTTGTCTATTTGATGTTGTCTATTTCATCAGATGTGTACCTTTACTTAGCGTTATCAATTTACTGCTGTTTTCATCCGTCCAGTAGTTTTCTTTCATCTATTCGATGTTGTTCATTTACTGAGATGTGCTCCATTACTGGGTTTTGTCCATTTGCTGAGATGTGTTCCACTACTGGGTGTTGTCCATTTACTGTAGTTTGCTCCACTACTGGATGCTGTCCATTCATTGAGATGTACTCCACTACTGGGTATTGTCCACTTACTGGGGTTTGCTCCACTACTGGGTATTGTCCACTTTCTGGGGTTTGCTCCACTACTGGGTGTTGTCCACTTACTGGGGTTTGCTCCATCACTGGACTTTGATCATTCACTGAAGTTTGCTCGTCTACTCCGTGTTATCCATCTGCTGGAAGTGCCATGGAGGCTTAGTGGTCTCGAGGTTTGGTGTCCACCTCGAGTGCTGGAGATCCCGACTTCAAGCCCCGGTGAGGACCGCGATATTTTTCACGTGGACTTCTAGTAACAAAATTTCTCCTGGTCTCTGGGTAGTTAGATCGGACGCCTGTGTGTATTATTGCGCACGTAAAAAATCCCTTGGCAGTTGTAAAATGAAAAAGAGTAGCCTAACGGCGCTGCCCGGGCAAAATTTCGAGTTAAAAATCTACCCAAAGTATTTCAGGATCATCGCCGGTGCTACGGAGTTCGTGCACTGAACTGAGATTCTCTTGACTCAGGCTTGAGTTAGGAGTAGAACAGAGCATCTATGGGTTACACCCGTGTGCCTTGATGTTGATCCGTCGACTAAACTAAACTAAACTGTCCATGTATGACTGGGCACGTTAACCCGTGATTTCCCTTATTTGGTGCCAGGTATCGGGTGTATTTTTAGTGACTGTGAAGTGTTTGAAAATATTGCCGGTCCAAGTTTTGTATTCACCCTCTGTAAAGTTCATGCAACATAATAGGTAAATACAAAACTAGGACGGGCAATATTTTCAAACACTGCACAGTCATTAAAAATACACTCTGTTTTTTTTTTTTATGCTGTGTTCATATACTGTTACGGATTTAAGGTCGGCTTGTGTGTTTCACAGCTACATTTACTATATCATCACACTGTGTCATCTCCGAATATCTCCTTCTTCTCCTCACATCCTCACTCACAGCTCCATGTAATATTTCTAATACAAACAGCATACCCGATGGCGTAGTAGTTAGAGGCTCGTCTGTCGGCCTTATGGTCATGGGTTCAGCATTGTAACGGATGTTAAAAGTTGGCCCGAGTTCCCAGGTCGACCTAGCCTAACGTGTGTACCAGGAAATGTCTGGGGAAGTAAAGGCTGCCGGCTTGGTACTGACCACCTGACCCTGCAGAGTTTCTATTGGTAGATAAACACTGGGGTTTAGGACCACATGACTAATGGGTCTAGAGCAGTGTTTCCCAACCTTTTTTGTGCCATGCCCCACTTAAGCCTTTCTAAAATTCATATTGCCCCCCTCCCCCGCCCCACGCCCCCCCCCCCCCTCAACATATACATTATTTTTAATATTCAAAAATTGAAATGTTCACTAAAGAAACTTGAATGATAGGTTTTAGGAAGAAATCACTAGGTAATTATTGAGCAAACACAGTAAGTACATTTTCAAAACATATAATGGAGAACTGAAATTCAAGTACAAAATAATTTTAATGAAAGATTTTTCTATATTATTTTACTTATTAGTAATTATTTATTATTTAAATTTATGAGATCCTTGCGCTTGATGCTTGCTGCAAAGAGATCTTATGTCAGGTTCCAATTTAGTTAACTTCAGTCTCAAGTCTCCCCGTTTTGTTATATTCAGCCGATTTCTTCCATTTTCGAATTGCCCCCCTTAACAATCGAATTACCCCCCTATGGGGCGTGGGCCCCACGTTGGGAAACACTGGTCTAGAGGGTGATCATTTGTCGTTTACTTACTCTAATTATAAAATCAGTAGTCTCAGGTATGAGTATGACTTTAACATACAGTTTTTTATGGACTATGATGGTTGATTCCTTATTTGTTTACGTCTATTACTCAAGGTGTGCATAGCTGTTAAAAGCGGGCGTGTTGGCGTAGTTGACATGAAACTACGCTAATAATTTCAAGTTCTCGGTCGGACGAGGCTTAGAATCCTGCTTTCGTCGTCTGATTTAGTTAGGGGAAAATTCGCCACATAGTCACCCGTGCACCACCTGGTCACCCGTGCATCACCTAGTCACCCGTGCACCACCTAGTCACCCGTGCACCACCTAGTCACCCGTGCATCACATAGTCACCCGTGCACCACCTAGTCACCCGTGCACCACCTGGTCACCCGTGCACCACCTAGTCACCCGTGCACCACCTGGTCACCCGTGCACCACCTAGTCACCCGTGCACCACATAGTCACCCGTGCACCACCTAGTCCCCCGTGCACCACCTCGTCACCCGTGCACCACCTAGTCACCCGTGCACCACCTGGTCACCCGTGCACCACCTAGTCACCCGTGCACCACCTGGTCACCCGTACACAACCTGGTCACCCGTGCACCACCTGGTCACCCGTGCACCACCTGGTCACCCGTGCACCACCTGGTCACCCGTGCACCACCTGGTCACCCGTGCACCACCTGGTCACCCGTGCACCACCTAGTCACCAGTGCATCCGGGCCTAGGAAATATGATGGCTCCATGACACTACAGACACACTATCACGTACCTGCTTCCTGACTGTTTTATAACTGTCAACGGTGAATGGCCACCGTGGGACTGTTACCAGTGTGTCTGTGTGTGAGTGTGTGTGTTTGTGAGAGAGAGAGAAGAGAGAGAGAGAGAGAGAGAGAGAGAGAGAGAGAGAGATCAGACGACCCTATGTCAACCACGTGATATAGATTGTAATGCAGTCTGTTTTGTCCTGTTCGCAACATCAAACTGAAGACCGGATCTTTTCATGAAAGTTACCGATAAGCATATATTGCATACGGTCAGAGTGAAGTTTTGTCTACTTTGTTTTGTTAAAAGTCTTTATAGCAATTGTTCCCGCTTCGCAATCCATCCAATTGTGTGACTTGGTATGCTTCTTCATTACCCAGTAGCTTGCAGTGGGCTGATATTAACTGAACAGTGCAGTCTTCTAAACATTCGTCCACCATCCATATGTCTTGTATTTGTCTTTATATTTCTATTTTTCATGACTCTGTTCTTTAAAAGGAACGTTTGGATCTGACGTTACTTTCTTACTTTTCAACTTTGTGTCACAGTAATCAGTCAGACGTTACTGTGTTTTCTTGATATTACAAACGAGTGAACTTTCCGTTTTAATGTTGTAACCTTTACTATTTATATATTTTAACATGTTCCCAAGCATGAACTTGCTATGGATCTGTGATGGGATAGGACCATCACATTTCGCAGGCCTGAATGCACGGAGGAATGAGTGATGAGTATTTTCCTTTTCTTAACGAGACGTCGAGCGGTATCGTCCAACAATAATGGTACCGAACTTATGATATTATCAGCTTATCACCCTGTCAGTTACACTAAACGTCTGCTACTACCTGTATATATAAAACAATAGTTATCCATAGGAAAGAATTATCAATATGAGAGACAAGAACGACAGAATGTTAGATGGACCTGCGTGCCCAATTCGTCTTTAAATGTAGATTGTTCGTTTGTCGGGTAAAACCAGAAGCACTTTATTGGCACCCGGTTACTTAATCGTCGTGCTTCAGTAGCCCTAGACTGTCTAACAATCATTCACAAATAAATATTCCCCACATCAGAAATCTTTCTGTCTAAACATATTTTAAATAATATAATTGTGTGCTAACAGAGGTATGTGCCTAAGCCATAGTAACCAATAATGATCCATGAGACAGAGTGGACAAAGTTCCTGCTCAAGCTACAAGTAGTATTTATACAAACAGACAATTGTCGCCTTCTCGTTTATAGGATAGGATCTAAGGAGTAGGAAGTACCCTGTGCCAAATATGTCACGCTCAGGAATGAAATCTGTCTGAAAGTCGCAATTACCTCTGCTTCTCTGTAACGTTACAGTTAGTTGAATATCCTTTATAGGACGATGCATTCAACACCAGCATTTTTAGCTGTTTTGATTTCGTCGGAAGTTTGCGTTCAGCAGTTTGCCATTGCTTTCTGAACGACCGGTACTAAAATAAATTATGTGTTTACTGCTGCGTTTCTAGAAGTTTCCATTCCTCCTTCTACTTACACACACGCGAACACACACACACGCACACACACACACACACACACACACACATACACACACACACACATACTCACACATAAAGAAGCAGAGACACAGACAGAGACCGGCTGAGACAGGAAGAGACACAGAATAACAACAGTATTTCACAATCTGTGCCCCTAGACATAACTGTATAAAATTTATTCATACTATAAACTAAACTTGTGTCTACCAACCTATTTTTTTCTGATTATTTCAAATTTCCTGCAGCCTGGGAATAGATGTTAGCAATCAGCTGCTAATGGGATAGTTAATGGAAATACATAACTGTCACTTCTAACAGACATTTGCCAAATGGATACTTGTTAAATACAATGGGGTGTTGACAGAAAATGTCCATAGGCTTATAGACCCTGTGATGTATTGTAATGCCAGAAATACGAGTATATTTCTGTAGAGAAACTTATTCTTCGTTTTTCCTAGAACGTCTTGTAAAGGACGTAGACTATTTCATTGTAAACAGCAAGCAGCAGCCAAGACATAATAGAAGCAACTTACGTTATGCTGATAACATCGTCTTTATAGCAACAAGTCAGAAGGAACTCGTGGAAATGACAGATACAGGGGTTGTACAGCGTAACAAACATTGAACTTACCTAGAAACGTGCATAAATGTACAATTAAAGTAAATGATATTTTGTAGTAAGTGCAGGAATTCAAATATCAAGGCACTTGGATAACATAAGATAGAAGATGTATCACAGAGATAAAGAACATAATAAGACAAGCAAAAACTGCACTTTGCATGATGAAGAACAAACCATGCAATAGGTCCTTGTCATCGGAAGTTACGAGAAAAAGAATTTTCGAATGTAACATAGAACCACTTCTTCTAACGTACGGATCTGAATCCTGGACGATTAGTAAACAAGCAAAGAAATCCCTAGAATCTTAAGAGGTGGTGTTTTATAAAAGAATGCTGAAAATGCATTGGACAGTCAAAATTATAATCTAAATGTTTTTATTGTTTTATAAACAAGAAAAAAAAAATAAACACATGCAAAGATAACTAATCACAAACATCAGAAAGAGGCATTCATCATTTTTGCCACATTATGAGAAGACACACTGGAAAATATTGTGACAACTAGAACGATTTGTTGAAAGAGAGACAGAGGAAGACAACGAGAGAAGCTCCGTGACAGTCCCGTGTCAGTGCACGGAGGATGGATTGTAAGCACACGAATTGATACATGCCTTACGAGATCGCAAGATGTCAAGGCAATCGATGTCGCTGATGGTGAGATCAAACTGCTTTCTTTGGGCATGTTATAAGCAAGGGGAAGCTGGAATGTGTCGTCGCAATGGGAAAGCTGAATGGGGGAGGGGGGAAATTAGGGGGAGACTGAGAGAGAAGGTGTTGGATAGACTGACATCATGGCGTGGAGCAACATACATAATATATCAGAAATTACTGACAGTACACGGTGCAGAAGGCTGTGTTAAGGCATGATCACCAACGCCATACACCATGGAGTATAAGAAGAACAAGCTAATTAAAGTTGTCAAGTAGCCAGCATTTCACCTCGACACCACAAGGTACAAGACGAAACTGATGAGATAGATGAGATGAGTCCAGGTTTGGCATTGGCAGCATAGAGTTGGTAGGAAGATTTTGTCGTATAGTGATTTCTTAGGGCTATTGATACATTTTTTTATTTCTTTAGTATTGCTGCCATGTGTCCAGTAAGCTGGTTTGTCTTATTGCATCTATTTTCTATCTCATCTACTGATTTGTCATTTGATGATATTATACTTCCTAGGTACTTGAAGCTCTTTACTTGATTCAGGGAGTGTTCTTCTAGATGAATGTTTATTGTGCTTTCCTCTTTGATTATAGTCATTACCTCGGTTTTACTTGTACTAATTTTTACGTTATGTTCCATACACACTTCGTTTAAACTATTCATGTGGTCTTGTAATTTTGATTCTGATTTTGCTATTAATGCTTGTTTTTCCGCAAATAAGAGTTTTTTACTGGTGTGATTTGCCACAGGTTCTTCTTCTGTGTTTTGTTCTTCATGCGGTATTGTTACAGTCTCTTTTTGGCTGCTTTCTTTACATATGCTGTCCATATGGGTTATGAACAAGACGGGAGAGGGGGACAGGAAACAACCTTGTCGTATTCCGGATCTTATAGTTAGGGGTTCTGAGTATCCTCTATTTGTTTTTACTGTGCATTCACTGTTGGTGAATAAACTTCTGCATAAGTTTGTTACATGTGTAATCACTCCATATCTTTTAAGGATTTCCCATAGCTTGTTTCTATCTACTCTATCAAATGCCTGTTCTTGGTCGACAAAGGCTAAGTAGATTTTCTCATTAAATTCGATTTATTTTTTATATTAGTTGTCTAAGAGCACTCATGGCATCTGTTCATCATTTGTTTTTCCCAAATCCAAGTTGTGTTTCGCTTAGCTGGGGTTCTATTATAGGTCGTAGTCTTTTCTCTAGAATTTTGCAGAATATTTTCCCTGTATGACTCAAAATGGAACATGCCTCTGCATTACGTACAGTCTCTTGTACTGACTTTGTGTTTTCAAATTTGGATAATTATGTCGCTTCTCCAGTCTCGTGGTGTCTGTTGTTCTATCCAAACATGGTTAAATAGTCTATGTAGCCATGTTGTTCCTACTTCTCTTGCTGTTTCAATTATTTCATTTAGTATTTCGTGTTGTCCTCCTGATTTATTCAATGGGGCTAATCTTATGGCTTCTCTAATTTCTTCTTTCAGTATGTCTGGTTCTAGTTAATTGATGGCATCTGTGTCAGTTTCTTAGATTCCTGTGGCATCTGATGGAATATTGAGAAGTTGTTCAAAGTACTGCCTTCATCTTCTTAGTATTTGTTTGTGTTCACTTATTGGTTCTCGATTTTCGCTGCTAATTATTTCAGATGGGTCAAAGGGTTCTGCTGTAACAGTATTGGGTATTATTAGGATCTAGTGGGAAACACAGATACAGCACGATTGAGCATTGAGACTGAAAGGGGGAGAGATGCTCAATCGTGACGTATTGGGTTGGTATGGGCAGTTGAGATCCGGCCTTAGAGAGGAGTGAACAGCAGACCCTTGAGAAGATCAACCTTTGTCATCAATGAAAGAATAAACCACTTTTACTTGATCACCGGCTTGTTAGATTCTGTTCACACTGTTACAGGATCGTTTATGGAGCATGTGACCAGGATACGAATCTGAAGATAGTCACATGAGAAAAACAATGCGAAGTCAGGACGAATAACATCGCGGAGAAGTTCAAGAACTAAACAATAAAAATACTAGCGGCACGTTAGAGAACAATTACTGAACCTGATAACAGGCGCACCAAAAGATGGCCACAAATTTGTAAATGGTAGTTATATCTGAATACAGAGGCCAAAAGCTCGCCCAGGAGTGGTCCTTTGTAAGTCTTTTTTAAGACTTCAGATAACGGTCAAAGTAGCGACAGGAAGCTTGTTATACCAGCCATTTTGCAGAGTTCGCAGTGCAGGAGGTTTGTTATGGCCGTCGTCGTTCTGCAGTTTGATTGTTAGCAACAGGCTTAACATGAACGGTGCCTGAATTTTTACGTTTCAAGAGCCATCAAAGCCGCTGCCTTACATCGTTCTAATTGACCAGGAGTGATCCTATCCTGAGAGTTTGGGCAAATCAGCAATTCAAGTTGAACATTGTAGCTCAGAGAAAAAAAAAAAAGTCAAAAACTCTTCCAGGCTCAAAGTTAAGGAGCTAATCATGAATTTTCAGGACAGCATGAAAAAGTCTTCGTTAATTCGTTGATCAGGCCATAAGTTCTTGAAACAGTCAATAATCACTGGACCTCGGCTGATCCTGATAATTTTTTGGGGCCTCGTTATTACTAAGACCCTATCAAGACATCGATGATGTACCCCACCCGGGGTGAAGACAAAGACAAACAAGCTGGTCGGGACCCAACCAGGGGTTGAAGATTTTCTGGCAGCCCATGAGAAGTGACCTGAGAGGAAGAGACAGGCTACCTAAACTCCGCTACCTAAACTCAGCTACCTGAATTCCGCAACTGATGGACAGCTCCGATGATGCAGGCTCCGAGTGTTCGAATATGACGGCGAGTCGAAGAAAGTGATTCCTTGAACAACGAAACAGATTCAGGGTAAAATTCTGTATTATATAAACATAGTAATTAACTGAACAATTTTATAAAATAAGGGAATTGTGCTCTTTAAAAATTAAGAAATTGAAATTGTGTTTCGTGCTCTATTTTAGAATATTTCAGAATGGCAGAACAAAAAACTCCTGGCGTATTCTGACCGATAACGAGCATAGATACAATTGACTAATTGAACACTTCTCTTGTGTGAATTATATAGTTGGTTTAGATAAGTACGACTGTGAAATTGATTTGGTATATAGAAAATATTTCAGTATAACAGTTCCATCACAGCACAGTGGAGGAACAGGCATAAATTCGGCTGAGTCCAAGAATATACAGAAGAAAAAGTAGAAGGATTGTTTCAGGTTGATAGATAAATATGAATTACTTGAATTAATTGTTTTCCAAAACAATAGGTCGTCTTCCTTAAATTAGAAAATTGAAATTATGTAGTTCTTTCTTTGCTTTATTTCAGTATTTTTTCAGCATGGCGGAACAGAACACCTGAGCACAAGTTTTGACGTTACATTAAGAAATTACAAAAATGAAATTGGTTACTTGTATAAATATTTCAGCTTAGAAGACTCAGCACAGCACATATTTCAGCTGAACTCAGGATAAGTTTTTTTTCCCAGGTACCAAAGAAGTATACAGAAGAAGAAGTGAAAATATTGTTTCAGCTGGATAGATATTTCAAAGGAACTGAATATGAATTTCTTGTGCGGGGAGTTACAACGGGTTAGCACATGGTTAGGAGAATTAAAGATGTCAATTACGGAAGTAGAGAATTTTCTGAAAATATTGAAGAACAAAACGATTAGACAAGACCCTTATAGAATTGTGGTAGACGGTAATAGAGTAGAAAAGAATAACAGGAGACAGCCGTTGCTTAATAAAGACAGAAGACAATATGGTTATGACAGTGAGAACAGACGAAATAGTGAAAGGTTGGACTGGTATAGTAGTTATAAAAACAAAAATGGGCATGAGAGAAACTTTTCAAGGAAATCATGGAACTGGCCCTCTCACAGTGCAACTGCTAGAAAAAGACGTGACGACTGGTTAGAGCAAAGACAAAGACAATATCTAAACTCAGGTGTAAGAGACAGAGTTGAACCTGTAAATAAAATACAGACTAATCCTAAAATGATTGAGAATGTAACTAGTAGACAGGAAAAGAAGACGACGGTATTAGTAAAGAAAAGAAACCGAGAGACACAGACGCAGACAAGTAATACGATAGAAAGTAGTACGCAGACTCAGGTACAACCAGTCAGCAAGATAACAAAGGGAACTCAAACTGACTTCATAGAGACTCAGTCAAAACCAACTCATTTGACTAAGAGAGACAAGGTTGAAGTTAGGAAAGATGGACAGACAAGGACCAAGGACGAAAGGAAGTCAATAAAGAAAAGTGTTAGTATGGTTGTAAATAGAGGTAGTGCCATGTCAAGTTATTCAGACATAGACAAGAAACTAGTTCCCAGATGGTGTAGGAATATTAGCTGTCAGAGTTCAAGCTACGGAGAAGATATTCCCACAGCTGAATATTATAGTGATGCTGAATCAGATATTATTACAGATGATTCGGAGAATGAGACGTGTTACACTACGGGCAGGTCCTGAATCGAGGCGTGATGTTCCATCATATGGAGTAGTTGCTGGTAGACAGACGGACAGAGTTTTGGGTAGTGACTCTTTGAAACAAAATACTGGTTTGTATGACAAGACAGTAGGGAAAGGCTAAGGGACGAAGACCGAGGAAAGAGAAAGAAAGTCAGACGTTTTAGGGACGACTATAGGAATAGAGCCGACGTGTTTGCAGTAAACTATAGCGAGTCTGATGATGGAACTATTATTAGTGTGTCATCTGAAGACGAGATGGGAAGGTATAAACGTTACATAAGGTACACAGAAAACAGTGAACAGACTGACGCAAATAAAGGATATAGAAAGAACTCATTTAAGAAGAAGAATAGTGGTAGACAGGTAGCGGGAATTTATTCAACAACAGAAAGTGACTTAAGTAAAATAGAAGACCTTAGGACCTTAAGACCTGAATACTTTAATAAGTTGACAACAGATAGTGATGATGACATTATAAGTGAAAGACAGGTTAGGATATTGAAAGACAGTGAAGTGTTTAATTTGGAGACACTATATAACGGTTAAAATTCCTTGGGTGAAGAAGGAAAATGAAATAGTTTTGGCTTATGAGAAGAACTCCGGTTTGAGAGTATAGGTATATGAGCTGTCTAAAATAGGCAGATGAATTTTTTGAGGTAGCATGGTACAGGGTAGGTGATAGTGGTGTTGAAGATAAGGAAGTACGGCAAATGATATTCCACGTGGATTACGTAATACAGGATATCGTCTGTTTGGTTACGAGGTAGAGAGAGTATATTAAGTAAAATAGGGTAGATTCAGGAGTGAATTAGTAGAGGGTGAGAGATAAATTAAGAATGAATGTTCGTATTAGAAATGCTTCGACTCAGAGATATGACGTGATGTCTGAGGTAGTTTTGCTTGTTTGAGAAGAAAGAATGGTATTGTATGACAGGTGAACCGAGACTGGCTGGTAGGAGATATAGATTGAGGAAGAATTGAGTATCCTGTGTATAAAATAGCCAGTTGAACGTGAGAATAAAAATAATAGACTGTAGAAGTGGATGCTTGAAAAATACGAGTTACGTCGTGCTTGAGGAGAAAGAAAAAAGTTGTTGTGTGTGGAGAAGTATAGAATGATAAGTTACGAGCTTAGTGATCTGTTGGAATGAAGTTTGTTTTGAAGAGATAGTAGATAGTGCTGTGAAAGTAATATAAGTTGCGAAATGTCATGTATAGGGTCTGACCTTCGTATAGGAGTAGAGATATAAGAAAGCAGTGAATTGAGAAAGTCCTCTAGATTAATTCGTCTGGTTATGCGTTGTTCATACGTGAGTATAACTGTAGTCGGACAGGTGTTCGTCGTGATGAAGGAAGTAGAGAGAGATGTGATGAAATCGCCTGAGTGAAATACGTAGATTAAATGTAAGAGTGGCGTTAATATGTCTTGTGTCAATGTGTGTAGAGGAGATCAATACGTGTAGATTGTGCTGAATGGTTGCTGGAATGTTGAAGTGGCGTCTGAGGTTTTTTTTTATAAAAATAGTAGGGACACGTTAGGTTGTCGTGTTGTGTGTCGTTGTCTGTGAATAGGAGAAGAGTGCTTGATAAGTCCAGAGAATTGAATAGCCTTGTTACACCTGTTGTCAATATCAATTGTTGCGTTTTAGTTTAGCTGAATGCTTGTTGGTTGTTTTTTTTTAGTTATAGTCGTCGCCTCTGTTTTTGTTTGTGCTAAAGGGTGATATCTTTTGTTTGGAATGTGTGATCTTGGAAGGAAATTATGGAGGTTATATGCTGAATTAACATTCTGAATGTTTAGTATTCTTGACAGGAAAATGGCGAAGCAAGAGTGCCTAAGACTGAGAAACGAGGAAAGGGAGGTCTGCTGTTGGTTATAAGTGGCGTAGAGTTGCTGTTCTGAAAGAATCCCGATAAATAGGAGTGAAAGATACGAAGGTAAACAAGAGGAGGTGAATGAATGTTAGAAAAGGTGTTCCGATAAGAGTGATTGGTTTGATTATAGTCACGATATGAAAAGGGTAGGAGAGATTTGAGGTAATGGTGGTGAGATACAGAAAGTACTGATGCAGGAAAATGAAATTAGAAGTAGAATTAGTTGTTTTGGTGAGAGGTCTATAATAAATAGACCAAGTTTGTGTTGGACGTAGGAGGATAGAAGATACCTGTAGATTAACGGTAATTGATTAAGAAATTGGTACAAAGCCAAGGAGGCAATTGGTGTAATCGAGCCACAGGTGAATTAATAAGTTATATATGACTGCTGGATACATTGAGATAATGTTGAGATAGTCGCCACATTGGTAATGGATAAAGTGAGTCGACCTGTAGTTTACAGTCATGGCTTAAAAGGACATTTTAGATGTGATGACGTATTAGGAGTGAGGCTGGAACAAGATAGAAAATTGTGAGGGGAGATAATCAATGTTTGACTTCCAGAAAAAGGAACGGTCAGTTGTTGAGTAGTGATTTTGGTTGAGGGGAACAAGTATGGTTCCGCATTATGATACTCTGTAGATAACAGATAGATATTTGTATATATGTATATACGTATATTGGCATTTATGCTTGGTATGGAGTTGTTTTGTTATACATGACTTGGCTAAATAGATAGGTGTTACATTGGTTAGAAAAGGAGGCCAATGTTGCTGGGTCACTTTACGTGGTTAATTCTAAGTGAATTATATTTTTTTTGAAAACCTTCTCTTTAGCGGGAAGACAGTTGTGTTTATTGAAATTGAGCTTTCAATGCCTCATATGTAAAATTTGGTCCTGTAAAATGGTTGTTATTATTTTAGAATAGGGTTATTGTGTTCGTAGACCTTTATGTGTAAACTACTGGTCCGTAAAAGAGACCAGTAGTAGTAAGTTAAAATAGATTAGGATGTATGTCGTATTATTTTAATCATCGTCACCATCATCATCACTATCATCATCATACTTTTAGTTGAGTTGCGGGGAAACATAAATGATTGTTAAAAAAATTTGGGGGGGATTTGATGTCCTGTTGTGATTTTATTTCGCTGTTTTGTGTGTTAAATAGTAGTTATGTTTAATTTACAAGGTTTTTGTCTAGAAATAAAGACAATACAGGGGGCTTTAGTTATGACCCTTCGTTCAGAAAAGAGTTAATAAAACTACGGAAAACTAATAGAGAGACACATTCTCTTTGTGAAGAAGAAGTTCATGGATATTTTGGTGCTGTAATAATCAGCGTAGAAAGGTTAAAATGGCTATAAACTGTAGACGGGGTAACTTTAGAGATACATGGGATTAGAAGTCACATGGGAGAAGAAAAGATTAATGAATATATTCAGGGGGGTAAAGCTGAAAAAAAGTTTTGAACATAGTTTCCGGAGGTTCAGAAGAACCATGATATACACGAGATTGCGGGGTTATAGAAGAATAAGAAAATTACCCCAGACAAAGAGTAAACATGAATTGGATCCATGTTTGACTAAACACTGTGGATAACAGTATAATAATAAAGGGGGTGTTAGGGTGTAAATGAGAAATGAACATTGGGGAGACATAGTGACATGGGGTGTTTGTGGGTCCGTAATAAAGGGACTGAGATAAAGTTGATTGCAAGCAGTCACAGACATGAGTGGTTATTTTTGCTGCTGTGGCTTACGGCATGAATTATGAATTGAGAGGTGGAAGATTTTAGAGAGGCATTGGGTTACATGGCCTGGGTAAGATGTAAATGTTTATCCCTTTGGGTGTATTAAGTGTAATAAGTGGGTTGATTACGAAGTTGTGGGGAGATTTAAAGGTTACTAGGTTGCTGTTGATAACGGCATAAATGGAGCATTTTAGTAAATATGCCCATAAGAAATGGACATTAAGAGATAATTTATAATTGAGGTATGGGAGAAGATTAATTATGAGAGAGGTGATGAGGTTATGTGAGCTGTTGTGTTGGAGGAGGTCTTAAGGGATAATAGATTTTTTTTAATTGTGTCTTCGGGATGTGTTTTGTGGTTTACATTACTATGTGAGGTTGAGGTAAGGTAGTGTCTGTTATATAGACACTTAGAAGTGAAGAATATTTTTGGATGATGGTTGGTAATTGATGCTGTAGATAGCAGCGTAAACTGTTACCATAATGAGTGGTACTGGGGGAGATATAGTGGTTTAGAATTTATTGCATAAATTCTCAAAGAACATATAGGTGTAAAGGGGTGTGTGATTTAGGTGAATGTTGTTTTTTTGAAAGAGTTCTATTTCTTCTTTTAAATTCCGGTGGCCACCGATTCTTTATCTTCCTATCGTATGAAAGTGATTTCAGGTTAGTTGAAAGTGGGGAATTAGTAGTATTGGTGATAAGAATAAGGAGTTGGTATCAGCGTTTGAAGTGGAAAGCGGATTGCTTACTGAAGTGGAGAAGGAGTATTTAAGAAGACATGTTATGATGTTATGATGTATTATATAAAGTTGAATTTGAAATGTAATTAAAGATATGTAAATATGTTATGGTTGGTTGAAGAGCCAGAAACGAAGAAGAAGGGGGTTGACTATATAGCAGGGGGAAAAAGTTAAAGAAATTGAATATTCGTATAAGTTAGAGTTGGTTTTAGGGAAAGATTAGAAGAACTATGAGAAATAAGGAAAAAGAGGGAATAGAGTAAGGGGATTAGGAGTAAAGATTTTTCCTTTAAAAGGAAAATTCTTTAATTAACATGGGGAGGTGTAACAGTATTGGGTATTATTAGGATCTAGTGGGAAACACAGATACAGCACGATTGAGCATTGAGACTGAAAGGGGGAGAGATGCTCAATCGTGACGTATTGGGTTGGTATGGGCAGTTGAGATCCGGCCTTAGAGAGGAGTGAACAGCAGACCCTTGAGAAGATCAACCCTTTGTCATCAATGAAAGAATAAACCACTTATACTTGATCACTGGCTTGTTAGATTCTGTTCACACTGTTACACTGCTCTGGTTCTCATTGCATTATCTTTTTGTAGAAGTTTCTAGTTGCCTCCTTGTAGTTTTTTATTTAGGGTTTCTCCATATTTCTTCCAGTCTTTGTGTGTGTGTGTGTGTTTTGTTTTTAACTCTTTATTAAGCTATTCGAATGTCTTCTTGCTATTTTATATTCGATGTAATCATGTTCCTGTTTGCTTTTCACCCACTTTTTATACTTTTCCTTTTTGTCTTATACCGCCGTCTTTACTTCGATATTCCACCAACTTGTTATTTTCTTTATCCGTGTTTTGCGTTTATAATGATTTCACGTGTTATTTTTGCAGTGTTTAGAACACTTGATTTGAACATCTCCCATTCTTCGTCCACCATATTTCTTTCTATAGGAAGTTTTACAAAAAATTTCATATAATTCTTTCTCATAATTTTCCCTCACTGTCTCATCTTTGAGATTTTTTAAGTTTACTAATTCGTATGTTTTCCTGGTCTTTGGTTTCTTCTTCTATTCGTTCTTTTTGTAAGTAATAACTGCTTTGTGGTTTGTGTTCATACTTAAGTTGGGCACTGCCCTTATAACTAATATATTCTTCTTCTTTTGTTTCATGTTAATATTGAATCAATTTGGCTTTTGGTGTCTAGATCGTTCCATTTATACCAGTTGTATACTTGTCTTTGTGCTTAAAAATGTGTTTGTTATACAGAGGTAATGTTGAGTGCATAGCTCTATCAATCTACTTCCATTATGTTTTCTTTCATTAGCGTTAGATGCCCCAAGATGTTTCTCTGTGTCCGTTTTGTTATATCATATTCTTGCGGCATGCTGCTTTGTGGTAAACGCCCCCAAGGCGGCCAGAGGAAACGCTTTAAAGACACTCTAAAGATCTCACTAAAAGCTTTTGGAATTCATCACGACGCTTGGGAGACTGCTGCCAAAGACCGAACTGCGTGGCGTATATCATTACGCAAAGGTGCAGTCACTTGTGATGCAAACAGAACTGCAAGAGCTGTGACATAAAGGCTGGACAGAAAAACCACTGCAAGAGACCCTCCTCCTGGAACGTCAAGCATTCTTTGCCCACATTGTCAAAAATAGGCCTTACCAGCCATCTTAGAACTTACGCCTCCATACTTTCAACCCCACTGGAAGAAGTGAATGGTTGTCATCATTCTCGATAGACAAAGAACAGAGTATTGCGTTGAAGTCTCCCATAACTATGATGTTGTCTAGCTTGTCTATTTTGTTAAGTGTTTCGTGGATGTCTTCGAAGAACTCCTCACGCTCTTGATCATTGTAGTTTGTGTTACATGGTGCATATATTTGTACAATGTAGTAATTGTCTGTTCTTTAATTCTCACCGTTATAATTCTTTCTGATATATATTTTATTCCTAATATTCTACTTGCTAACCCAGGTTAAATTACTATTCCTACACCGTCTCTTGCCCTTTCTTGTTGTTCCACTCCGGAGTAGACGAACGGATAACTTCGGATCTCCTTGCATCCCTTCCTTTTTATTCTGATGCCCTCTATTCCCATCAATCCAGTTTTCCTCTTGTCATTTGTGTCTATCAGTTATTCTCCTGTATTATTAAAACCGCAGATGTTAAGAGTGCCTATTTTTATAATCGCTGGTGTGCCTCGTTTTCTTTGAACATTGCCGGTTCCGTTAACGTTTGGATCAGCCAGTTTATGCTTATTGTGTTTTCTTCGAGCAGGAAAAGAATCCCCTGCTGGCTTGCTAGGCCAGTCGCAGGTTAAGGACGAAAACAAAATATCTGACCAAGGGGGGTCCCCTCCTCCTCCTCCTTCCCCCCCCCCCCCCCCGTCCCCCGCACTAACCTTCCCTTGGACAATGACAGAAAAAGAGACAAGAAACATCACATCAGAAATAAGATTCCTGAAAAGAATGACAGAGGGAATAGCAAAGTCCATGGGAATGTCCACTCATAAAGACCATTAGCGGGAACTCTCCCGCTGTTTATACTTCACCTCGACACTGCAAGGTACAAGAGGAACAAGATGAGATGACAGATGATGAGATGATTTGATAGTTTTCTAGATAGGTATTTTTTCCCCCTTTTACATAACGACTTTGATCGACAAGTTCGCTTGTATCTGTGTATAGCTTTTCTGTAGTCGAGAGTCCTAGTTATATTTTGTATTCATTCTAATTCCTGTATGAGCTCTACAACAATGACCGTTGTGTGCGATGTCGTTATCAATATTTAATTACGCCCCTTTAATAAATCATCACGTGAGTACCGACCGGTTCGGGAGCGACACAGGGTTATGCCTAGAGCAATTGAGTGAAGACACCATGGGTTGACTGAGAAGGCATGAATAACTCGGAAATCCCGGGAAGTGGCAGATGATAAGCTGGGATAGCTATCTGACACGAGATCATTCTGCGACTATCTGTTGGTAATTAAAATCACCGCCCCGATGTTCAGTCTGAGAGAGGATGCCGACCCGATGTGTGTGAATGTCAGGCTTTAGAATGTCAGAGTATACGTACAAAAATATATGTTTTAAGCGGCTTTAGAAGTTGTATCGCATGTCATTGGAGAGATTGGTCCCAGAAATGCAAGCATAATGTATTGAGGCTATCGTTCAATGATATCGGAATGGAAGACAAATTGTCAGGACTGTTAAAAAAACAAATAGGTCATATCCTGATCGACTGGATGATGTGTAAACTTCATCCCATGCATCCTCTTATATGCCACCCCTCCCCCTTCCCATACAGTCTTTATTTCTAGGTATTATTGGATGTGTAACCTTCTGGAACAAGAGCAAACACTAGGTCATGTGCCCACGATTGGCACAATCTAAGTCCTTCGGTACTTGAGAGTTGTCACGAGTGGGCTGTATGGCCGGTGACCAGGCACTATAACCAAATTAGATCTGCCTACACAAATACCGGTCCCTGTGGCTAAAGGGCTTGCGAACGCGGTTTTGTGAGCCCGTATACCTGGGTTCGAAACACGGCGGTGCTGGTTTTTTCGAAAAAGGTATAGGGGCCGATCGTTCAGAAAGCAATGGCAAACTACTGAACGTAACACTTGCCTAGTATATCAACAGCAGCTGAAAATGCTGGTGTTGACTGCAACGTCCCGTAAGGGATACGCAACAACATTTTTTACACAAATATATATATATATATATGTATGCTGGTCTCTCTGGCCGAGTGGTTACACCACTTTCTCCGTAATCCCGTTTATCACGCAGTCTCGTAGCGGGCGAGAACTGGAAGCGGTTCTACCCCCGCTTGTGACTTGCGGGATAACTGAGCCGGCCGCTCAGAAAACAATGGCAAACTACTGAGCGTAATCTTGCCAAGAAATCAACAGACAGCTGAAAGATGCTGCTGTTGACAGCGATGTCCTGTAAAGGATATGCGAATTTAAAAAAAAAAAAAAAAAAAATATATATATATATATATATATATATATATATATATATATATATATATATATATATATATATATGTGTGTGTGTGTGTGTGTGTGTGTGTGTGTGTGTATGTGTGTGTCAGGTCTTAGTCAGATATGACTGAGCTACCGTATGACAGTAGACAGTACTACCTGCTTTCTGTTAGCGCCGATGTTGTCGGCGCTTACCAAACCCGACATCCCACATCGTGCCAACGGCTTCGGGCGGAAGAGCACAATTGGGAGGGTACAAGCCTTATCCTGGTGCGAGGAAATGCAACCTAAAGTCAAAATGTCTTGGCAGGGCAGACCAGGCCTTAAGCCTAGGTTGGCAGCTGGTCTAGGATCGA
The DNA here is from genome assembly GCA_014155875.1 of Cepaea nemoralis. Lineage (NCBI taxonomy): Eukaryota > Metazoa > Mollusca > Gastropoda > Stylommatophora > Helicidae > Cepaea > Cepaea nemoralis. Next base: position 187,833 of record JACEFZ010009864.1, on the reverse strand, counting down.
AGCTCAGACAGACGGACAGTTAGAGCATTGCTTTGTTGATCCGGCAGCTTCTGCAGCTTGTCTTGTTCCAGGCGTATTGGTGTTACCTTTTCTCTGGAGTGAACTTGGCAGGCCGAGAGAGGGATCATGCTGCATGGGCAACACATCGTCTCTATATTTTAGCCCAGGTTTTGTGCTATGGAGAGGCAATAACTCCATCCCTGGTCGTAACCGGTCTTGGAACCAAAGCGAGAGGTAACATTTACGGTTTATAAGTCCTTGTTAATTGGCGTAGACATGGGGCACCACGGGTTGCCTCTGATGGAGGGAGACACCTACAGGTGTCACTGATCAGCTACCGCCCGCCTCAAGATGGGCAGCCCAAGGCCAATTGGGTGCTGATCCGCCACAGCCTGCCTGCTTCAATGGGTGTTAGGGGCTAGGACAAAATCTGAATCGCAGGCAGTACAATCAATGCACCAGGTACTAATAAAAATGAAAATAGAAACCTCAAGCTACAGCTTGCAACCTGGAACGAAAGAATCATGTGTCCAGGATTTCCCACTGACTTGACGAATATTGACGATGTGAGAAATACGGATGTGATTGATGCCGAACTCGATCATCTGGGCATTGATATTGCTGGCCTGCAGGAGACTCGCCTCGCTGACGAAGAGTTACTCGGGGAAAACAATTACACTCTTTTTTGGAAGGGTAGAAGACAGGCAGAAAAAAAAAGCAACATGGTGTGGACTTTGCAGTGAAGAATTCGCTAGCTACTGGGTATTATTGAAATTCCAGCTGGAAGTAATGAAAGACTAATTATTATCCCTGAGCTTGGCAACCTCTTGTGGTTTTGCCACCATTTAGCCACTGCATATGCACCGACACTCGCTTCCTCTGATGATGTGAAGGATTCGTTCTACGAGGAGTTAAACTCTGGGATCAAGGCACTTCCAACATCCGACTACATTTACATGCTCCCTGACTTCAATGCTCGTGTGGGCAAGGACTCGAGTTCATGGCCTAGTGTGCCTTGGAAAAGTACAACATCGGTCGCATGAATGAAAATGGGCATAGGCTGCTGGAGCATTGCACCAGAAATGACCTATGTATTACAAACTCATTTTTTAAAACAAAAGAGCTGCATCAGGTCACATGGAAACATCCAAGATCCAGCCATTGGCATCAGCTGGACTTCATCATCACACGAAGACAGCATCTGAACCAAACATCATTAACTCGAAGTTACCACAGTGCTGATTATGATACGGATCACTCTTTGGTTGTTGCAAGAGTTAGACTGAGACCAAAGAGAATCTTACACAACTAAACATAAATCTAGCGCCAGGATTAATATTATTAACACTCACAGTCCTGAAAAGTGCTTTGAGTTTCAGCAGCAATTTGAAGACGCGTTCACTGATTCATCAGAAAATTGTACAGTAAGTGAAAAGTGAGATAAACTTAAGGAAACTCTTTTTAAAAAAAACTGCGATAGGCGTTTACGGCACTGTGGATCACAAGAGGCAGGACTAGTTTGCGCAAACAGCCAGACACTGCAGCCCTTGATTGATAAAAAGAAGATAGCTCTCTTAAGAAAAAAAGGAAAGAACAACGCGTAGCACTCTCAGTGAGCTGAAACAAGCTGGGAAGATGTGCTAAAGCAGTGGTTCAACCGGTGGGGAATTCCCCCCGCGCCCACAGGGTGGAATTTTAGGGTTTCCTCTGGGGGGGGGGGGGGGGGGGGGGGGGGGGGGTAATTAAGATTATTTCAAGATCGCATTAATACGAGAAGCAGTTACTTGATATTGTTTTTCCCTCTAAATTGTACGGTTTTGTACTTCTCGCCCTAATTAAATTCGTTTTATAACGTAAGTAGACCCGCAAATCACGTTTTATGTAGATGTATAGACTTGTTCTAGTATGTGTTATTAAATTTAGCTTCCATTTTTATATATACTGTGTAAAAGGGGGGGGGGGGGGTGTTCAATCAATCAATCATGTGCCATGCCGGAAAGCTTGGGCGGTCATGACTCGCTATTTCACTCGATCACCAGCGTCGTGGATCAGCTCAATGTTCATGTCTCGTCCATGCCATGTGGTCAAGCCATCCAGGTATTTTCCTCTCGGTCTTTCGAGGGGGGGGGGGGGTTATAAGGAGGACATTCAAAAGCGGGGAATGAAGTTCTGAACATATGGTAAAACATGGGCCAAAAACCACTGTGCTAAAGGCTGCCAGGCAGTGTGCAAATGACTATTGGATCAAGTTATGTGAGTCCATTCAAATCGCAAGTGATAAGGGAAACATCAGAAGCATGTATGAAGGGATAAAGAAAGCCTGTGGTCCAATGATCAAAAGAAGTGCATCACTGAAAACCTTGACAGGGGAAATTATCGCTGATAAGAAACAGCAGATGGATAGATGGGTAGAGCACTACTTAGAGCTTTACTAAAGTGAAACCAAACTAGCGGATGGTTCCCTCAACGCCATAGAGGCCCTGCCAACTCTTGACCACCTGGACACGCTTCCCACCATAACAGAAGTTAAGTGTGCTATAAATGAACTTGCATCTGGCAAGACTCCAGGTAAGGATGGGATTCCAATAGAGGTTATCAGGAGTGGGCAAGACACACTCACTCTACAGATCCACCAGCTAATAGAGCTATGCTGGCGATAAGGACAAGTCCCACAGGATTTTAAAGATTCTAGCATCATAACTCTGTACAAGAACAAGGGCGATCGAAGCGACTGTAACAATTATAGTCGTATTTCACTTCTGCGTACTGTTGGGATAGAACTTGCCAGAATTGTTCCGCGCAGACTTCAAGTCCTAGGAGATCAAGTCTACCCCGAATCCCAGTGTCGGCCTCATACAGAACCTGTCTACCATTGATATCATATTCTCATTGCGACAAATGCAAGAAAAATGCCCGGAACAAAATCAACCCCTGTTTATTGCCTTCATCAACCTCACAAAGGCATTTGATTTGGTCAGTCGTAGGGGTCTGTTCAAGGCACTAAAGAAGATTGGCTGCCCACCAACTCTTCTGTCCATTGTGGAATCGTTCCACACAGGCATGAAAGATATAATCAAATTGGTGGTGCAACTTCAGAAGAGTTTGAAATAAAGACTGGAGTTAAGCAAGGTTGTGTACTATCCCCCACCCTCTTTGGAATATACTTTTCACATCTACTGAAATATGCCTTTCGTGATCAGGATGCCGGTATATACATTCACTCACGCTCAGATGGCAGCCTCTATAATGCTCAGAGATTGAAGGCCAAGACCAAAATTAGGAGGGTACTAATCAGAGAGTTGCTTTTTGCGGATTATGCTGCAATTACGACTCACTCTGGGGAAGAATTACATACAACATCTACTACCTGCATTCTCCAGTGATTTTTCTGAATTTGGTTTAACAATTAACAAAAAGAAGACACAGATTATGTCACAAGGTGCACATGGGGTACCATCAATCTTTATTGAAGACGCAGAACAGGAGATAGTAGACCATTTTACATATCTAGGATCAGAGGTAAATAACAAATTATCTCTAGATCAGGAAATCAACATAAGGATTGGTAAGGCAGCAACAACAATGAACATATTAGCAAACAGAATCATGGAGAACAGAAAGCTTACTGCCAAAACAAAAGTCCTCGTCTACCAAGCCTGTGTCCTTAGTACTCTTCTTTATGGCAGTGAAAACTGGTCAACTTACTCACACCAAGAGTTAAGTTTAAACAGCTTTCATATGCGGTGTTTTTGAAGAATACTTGGTATTAACTGGCAAGACAAAATCACAAATAGTGAAGTATTGGAAAGATCAGGTGGTGTGATGGTGTATTCCATGCTCAGTCTTCGTAGACTTAGATGGATAGGACACGTTAGGAGGATGGATGATGGTAGAATACCAAAGAACATTTATTTTTTTGGTGAATTACATGTGGGTAGGAGATATCAGGGTCGGCCTCTACTATTATACAAAGATGTGTGTAAGCGGGACATGATTGATACAGGCATTGATAATGCACATTGGAGCAAGTCGCCGCTGAACGTGTTACATGGAGGTCAACTATCAGAAATGGAATAAAGACAATGGAGAAAATGATTGCAGATAAAACACACACAGAGCATGAGAGACGTAAGATGGTGCATGATGGTTGCCACATAACTATTGCAGAAACACATGATGCAGAGAGAGGATAAAAGGGAAATCCCTAAGTATATAGCAAAGTGGATAGTACACCAAAAGCCAGAGATACAAAGATACGTCACACCGACGCGAACATAACAACCAAAGCATACGCTATGGAGCCATCTTACTAAGTGGTTGTGTTTTTCGATTGTGGAACCAAATTGGTGTGGCATTTAGATGTTTGGATGTAAATGGACAGTGGACTTCATGTGGATAACAAGAGGAAGCATTAGTTGAGAAGACGCCATGGATCTAAGAACAGTGGACCGAAAACTAGACGAATCTCGAGTGAACATAACGGCAAGGATCTGAAAGAACATTGGGATAGAAATAGGCTGAGCGTCAAGGTGAATGATGATGCAGATATAAATATTATTTGTGGATGCTTTAAGTAGATGTTGTCCCGGTGTGAACGGAGCTCTACGAGGCCACTAGAATTATATGCTATTATGCTATAACACCGAAATAAAAGGTGTGGAACTTTTGCCTGAGCGACGTTAGTTATTTCGCATTCTCAAGTTTATTAGGTGAGACTTGTTATTGTTCCAATTCATTTACGAGCTAATGCGTTTTGTAGATTCTGAATACGTTAACACAGCACAGCAGACGCGGATCTACTTTACGGCAATGGTGGAAATGTTCATGTTTTCACATGCATCCACTGTGGACGAACATTTACAGCACGAATTGGCCTTATCAGCCACATTCGCCACCACCATGGGTTGTAGTTAATAAACCATCTTGAAGCACAATGTACCAAACTATCGTCTGTCGAGACGGAAAGGTGCCAATGCATATATATATATATATATAATATATATATATATATATATATATATATATATATATATATATATATATAAATACAATAAGTATATGTTGAAGAGGGAACAAATTGGCAGGTGCCTTTATAAAGAGACAATACCACACTAGACGTGTGTATACAGACTGTGACGATCACAAGACTATATAACACTAGACGTGTGTACATACATGGTGATTTGTATGTACAAATGGCGATCACAAGAATATATAACACTGCATTTGTGTGTACAAATAGTGGCTACCATCAGACTATACAACAATAGCTTTGTTTGTACAGACATTGCCAATTAAGAGACTATACAGCACTATCTTTGTCTGTGCAGACATTGCAGATCTCGAGACTATACAAGAATAGACATGTGGGATAACCCTGACGAGCATAAGTATATTCAATAATTAACAGTTGATACGACTACATATAACAGACTTGTGTGTCCAATTATGGGGGATAACAAGACTACATATAACAGACTTGTGTGTCCAATTATGGGGGATAACAAGACTACATATAACAGACTTGTGTGTCCAATCATGGGGGATAACAAGACTACATATAACAGACTTGGTGTCCAATCACTGGGGATAACAAGACTACATATAACAGACTTGTGTGTCCAATCACTGGGGATAACAAGACTACATATAACAGACTTGTGGTCAATCACTGGGGATAACAAGACTACATATAACAGACTCTGTGTGTCCAATCACTGGGGATAACAAGACTACATATAACAGACTTGTGTGTCCAATCACTGGGGACTAACAAGACTACATATAACAGACTTGTGTGTCCAATCATGGGGGATAACAAGACTACATATAACAGACTTGTGTGTCCAATCATGGGGATAACAAGACTACATATAACAGACTTGTGTGTCCAATCATGGGGGATAACAAGACTACATATAACAGACTTGTGTGTCCAATCATGGGGGATAACAAGACTACATATAACAGACTTGTGTGTCCAATCATGGGGGATAACAAGATACATATAACAGACTTGTGTGTCCAATCATGCGGGGATAACAAGACTACATATAATAGGACTTGTGTGTCCAATCATGGGGGATAACAAGACTACATATAACAGACTTGTGTGTCCAATCACTGGGGATAACAAGACTACATATAACAGACTTGTGTGTCCCAATCACTGGGGATAACAAGACTACATATAACAGACTTGTGTGTCAATCACTGGGGATAACAAGACTACATATAACAGGACTTGTGTGTCAATCATGGGGATAACAAGACTACATATAACAGACTTGTGTGTCCCAATCACTGGGGATAACAAGACTACATATAACAGACTTGTGTGTCCAATCACTGGGGATAACAAGACTACATATAACAGACTTGTGTGTCCAATCACTGGGGATAACAAGACTACATATAACAGACTTGTGGGTCCAATCACTGGGGATAACAAGACTACATATAACAGACTTGTGTGTCCAATCACTGGGGATAACAAGACTACATATAACAGACTTGTGTGTCCAATCACTGGGGATAACAAGACTACATATAACAGACTTGTGTGTCCAATCATGGGGATAACAAGACTACATATAAACAGACTTGTGTGTCCAATCACTGGGGATAACAAGACTACATATAACAGACTTGTGTGTCCAATCACTGGGGATAACAAGACTACATATAACAGACTTGTGTGTCCAATCACTGGGATAACAAGACTACATATAACAGACTTGTGTGTCCAATCACTGGGGATAACAAGACTACATATAACAGACTTGTGTGTCCAATCACTGGGGATAACAAGACTACATATAACAGACTTGTGTGTCCAATCACTGGGGATAACAAGACTACATATAACAGACTTGTGTGTCCAATCACTGGGGATAACAAGACTACATATAACAGACTTGTGTGTCCAATCATGGGGGATAACAAGACTACATATAACAGACTTGTGTGTCCAATCACTGGGGATAACAAGACTACATATAACAGACTTGTGTGTCCAATCACTGGGGATAACAAGACTACATATAACAGACTTGTGTGTCCAATCACTGGGGATAACAAGACTACATATAACAGACTTGTGTGTCCAATCACTGGGGATAACAAGACTACATATAACAGACTTGTGTGTCCAATCACTGGGGATAACAAGACTACATATAACAGACTTGTGTGTCCAATCACTGGGGATAACAAGACTACATATAACAGACTTGTGTGTCCAATCACTGGGGATAACAAGACTACATATAACAGACTTGTGTGTCCAATCATGGGGGATAACAAGACTACATATAACAGACTTGTGTGTCCAATCACTGGGGATAACAAGACTACATATAACAGACTTGTGTGTCCAATCACTGGGGATAACAAGACTACATATAACAGACTGTGTGTCCAATCACTGGGGATAACAAGACTACATATAACAGACTTGTGTGTCCAATCACTGGGGATAACAAGACTACATATAACAGACTTGTGTGTCCAATCACTGGGGATAACAAGACTACATATAACAGACTTGTGTGTCCAATCACTGGGGATAACAAGACTACATATAACAGACTTGTGTGTCCAATCACTGGGGATAACAAGACTACATATAACAGACTTGTGTGTCCAATCATGGGGGATAACAAGACTACATATAACAGACTTGTGTGTCCAATCATGGGGGATAACAAGACTACATATAACAGACTTGTGTGTCCAATCATGGGGGATAACAAGACTACATATAATAGACTTGTGTGTCCAATCATGGGGGATAACAAGACTACATATAACAGACTTGTGTGTCCAATCATGGGGGATAACAAGACTACATATAATAGACTTGTGTGTACAGCCTTTGTTGATAATAATACAGACTGGTGTGTACAACCACTAGGCATGCCTATGTGCAATCTGATAATGCTGATCTTTACACATTTCTATTTCGTCTCAATTTTCTTATATGTATTTTCACCCCCCTCCCCCACCCCATCTCTCTCTCTCTCTCTCTCTCTCTCTCTCTCTCTCTCTCTCTCTCTCTCTCTCTCTCTCCTCTCTCCCTCTCTCTCTCTCTCTCTCTCTCTCTCTCTCTCTCCCCTCCCATTGCATTGTTCTTTATTTCAAATCTTCTGGTAGACATTTTTTACTCCTAAAAGGTACTGCTTCTTGTACATCATTGTATTTTCATGTTGAGCTGGCATAATGCTCATATTTTTAGGTATCCGCTGCTGTGGCTTTTCATTATACCTGTATTTTTATGAAGTGTTCAGACATGTTTCCAGCACAAGGACATTCATCAGGTCATATTTTTATTTCATATAATAATGTCTTGTCACCAGAACTCTTCTCCCTCTATAGCGAAGTAATAATGAAAAAGATGAAAGAGAAGCAAGGAAAACTAATCGGAAGTTATAATATTAGCAATTGGCGCTATGCAGATGACACAGTATTGATGGCAGATAATGCAAAAAGAATCCACAGCAATTGTTAAACATTGTAATAACAGAGAGTGCAAAGAACGGACTCTCCTTGAATATCAAGAAAATAGTAATAATGGTGATATCACAGAAGAAAGTGACACCCAAATGTGAAAAAGAAATAGAAGGAAAAATTCTTAACCAAGTAGATAATATTAAATTGAGAGAGAGTATTTGTGTGTGTGTGTGTGGGGGTGCACAAGTGCTATTAAAATAATGTAACTAACAGAGAGGAGAGAGGAAAGAGAGGGAAGGGATGGGAGAGAGGCAAGGAGAGATGGAAGAGGGGGAGATAAGAAATAGGGGAAGATGAGAGAACGAGGGGGAGACTGGTCAAGACAAATATGGCGATAATTTCAAATAACCACTATGTTTGAAGGAGTGTCAACGGATCCTTTCTGTTTTCACACTCACGGAGAAAGGAGGGAGGGATAGAGAGACAGAGAGAGCAGAGAGAGAGAGGGCGGCATAGAGGAACAGAAAGAACGAACGAACGAACGAACGAACTTTATTTTCAAAGGGTTAAGAATTGGGCACGCAGGCCCGTCTAACATTCTGCCCTTCTATCACTCTCTTTCATACATTATTTCATTCACACATTATTCAAGGCTAACAGAGAACAGCAACAATATAAAAGATATGCATTATAAAGGCATGGGCAAAATGCGAACATCAAAACTACACGACACAGTAAAATTAGATAATGGTCTGACACTTGTTATTAGCCATGTGGAATATACTGGCCTACCAAAAGGGGGCTGGCTGTTATACTAGGGTTTTGTTATTATTATTATTATCTCTATTATTAAGGGGGAAGATAATCCGTACTGAGATAGTGTTCGAGTAATTTGCGATTATATGAATAGGGATTGGTGATGTCTTTGATTTCTTGTGGAAGAAGACAGAGAAGGGGAGAGAGACAGAGAAAGGAGAGAGAGGGAGGGGGAGACAGAGCGAGAAAATAAAGAGAGGGAGAGAGACCGAGAGGGAGTGAGACAGAGAGAGGAGGGAGAGAAAGAGGAAGAGAGACAGAGAGAGGAGAGAGAACGGGAGGGACAGAAACGGGGAGACACAGAGAGATACAGAGAGAGGAGAGAGTGGGAGGAAATGAGAGACAGAGAGAGTGTGAGGGGGAGACAGGAGAGAGAAAGGAGGGAGCGACAAGGCAACGAGGGAGAGGGAAGGAGAGAAGAAGAGAGACGAGAGAGACAGAGAGAGAGAGGAGAGAGAAAGAGGGAAAGTGACAGAGAGAAGAGAAAGGGAAGGAGGCATACAGAGACACTTGGAGAAAGACAGAGAGAGGAGAGAGAATGGGAGGGAGGGAGAGAGGTGAGAGATAGTAAGAGAGACAGAAAGATGAAAAAGAAATTAAGGGGGAGAGAGACAGAGAAGAGAGAAAGGGAGGGAGAGAGACAGAGGGACATATCGAACGAACGAACAAACGAACCAACGCACGCACGCCTGTCTTACATTCGGTCCCTCCAATCACTCATCTTTCGTTCATCAATTGTGCATGTTAACATTCGCATATGAAAAACAAAACAATGTCAAATTAATGTTGTATAGAGAGAGAAAGAGAGAGGAGAGAGAAAGGGGGAAAAGATAGAACGAAAGAAACAGAGGGGCAGACATAGAGAGCTACAGAGAAAGAGAGAGAGAGGCAGAGACCGACAGAGAATGGCAAAGAGAGAGAGAGTTAGATACAGGGAGACACAGAGAGAGGGTGGGGAGGTTTTTAACTTGTGACTTTAAATTAATCAAAACATGTAGGTACTTACAAGAACTTTCGCAGTGGATCGGTCGTTTGCTTGGTCTAGTGTTTCACGTGCAAAATCAGGACAAGTTTTCGTCTTAGAACTCTTGTGATAAATTCTTGTCTAGCTCGTCCATGGCATCATTCTCTCCACGGGCTGGCGTTATGGCAGCGGCCCCGTTTCTTGTCGCGAAAAACGAAGGGCACGAGAGATTCAAGCCGGCACACGCAGGGAAACCTAGACTGCCCTGACTCCTGGCTACATCGCTGTCTACACCATAACACTGACAGTGCGTCGTTGTGTTCAACTTTATCAACTACTGTTGTTCTTGTTAACTGTCGTGTATTTTGTTTGTATATTTTGTTTTGTATAATTCGAGGTGACTACATTAAGGCATAAGGACAGGGTGAGAAGAATAAATAAATCTTCTTATTCAAACATGGGCTTGCGAACGCGGTTTGTGAGCCCGTATACCCGGGTTCGAAACACCGCGGTGCTGGTTCTTTTTAGAAAAAGGTATAGGGGCTGGTCGTTCAGAAAGCAATGGCAAACTACTGAACGTAACACTTGCCTAGTACATCAACAGCAGCTGAAAATGCTGGTGTTGACTGCAAGGTCCCGTAAGGGATACGCAACAAAAATTTTAAAAAACATAATTGGTTAGATTTGAGTGAGTGAACCACACACACACACACACGCACACACACACACACACACACACACACACACACACACACACACACACACACGCACGCACGCACGCTCGCGCGTATGTACTTGAGATACACATGACCACACATGTAACATTAGGGCAACTACAGAAAGAAAGAAATAGAGTAGCGAGTACAATGTAAATCGGTACTCTTGTTGTAACGGCCGCTCAAATGCATTTGTGTAGAACATGAAGTATTATGGAACACGGTGACTTCCTGTTACATTTAATGCAGATCGTAACAATACTACAGTGGACACAAGGCAGCCGTGAGAATATGTGATGATACAACAGATTGGTTGGCTATAGAAAAAGGGGTCAGGCAGGGTTGCATTGTGTTCCTTGTCTGTTTGACTTAAATACGGAACACTTCATGGAGAATGATTGAGAAAATATTGACAAGAAACAATAATATCACTGTGTACGGGGAGAAATAGAAGTATTGGACCTTGTAAATGCTAACGATAAAGTTTATTACCAGAAATATAAATGGCAATTGAGAAACTAGTTAAGCCAAGTTTGTGGTGCGGGGTGTGTAAGGGGGGGGGGGGGGGGGTTGATTGAAGTGGCGAAGTGAATAAAGCTCCTACCCTGGGCTAAGAAGTGGCGAAATGAATAAAGCTCCTACCCTGGGCTAAGAAGGTCCCTGTTCGTTTCTGCGCTCCGTGATTTGGTTCACTGGTGCTGTTTCTTCGGAGACACCTGAGGATCATCACTGGAGCTACGGAGTTAGTGCTCTGTGTGACGCTTTCAGCAGACCGCTCTGCGAAAACATACCAAGCCATTAGGGATAGAACCTGGTGAAATGAAGTTGATAATTTTGTAATTAATCTATTTAATCGTTTAATTCAGTGCAAGAACAAACTGAAAAACAAATTGCTAATCCCAATGTATCAAAAACGAAAATAATAACAGAAAAATCAAATAGATGAACTGATATATTTATCAGTGGATGGAAAAAACGGAAAGTGTGCAGTTGTGCATAGCTAGGTTCACTGCTGTCATCTGATGGACATGTGATTGGAAACATTAAACAAATAACAAAAAATGGTCAGCATAAGCTAAAACAATTGAAACATGTATGTATTCTAATATATAAAAATGCATTTTGTACTTTTGTAAGGATGTGAAACGTGGACGATGAGCAAACAAGCTAAAATAAAACATCTGATGTCAGTGAAAATGTGATTTCTGATGAAAATGCAAAGAATATCATGGACAGACAGAATAATCAGTGAACAAGTCCTACAAGAGGCAAATGAAAACCGCAAACTGATTAGAGAAATTAGACGTAGACAATCACATTTTTGGGCACCTTATAAGAAGAAATAAACTAGAGAACTGGCTGACAACTGGCAAGATTGAGGGGAAAAGAACAATCGGAAGGCAGAAAAGTAAACACCTTGGAGGCTTGACCAAAGCAATGTCGGGACAAGACCACAGAGCTGATCCACGACTCTGCTAATCGTGTAAGATGGTGAAATATAACCTCTCACACCTACCGGCATGGCATATTATGATGATGTATTCTGATTGATAAAACAGTCATATCCAGGGTGACAGGAGCAAGTGTATTTCCTATTGCAACATACGGGAGTCAAACTTGAAGATTTACTGGAAACAGCTGCAAAGCAAATATGTGCTGTTGAAAATAAGTGCACTTCGACACCGCAAGATCTTCTTCTTCTGCTGCGTTCATCCGGCGAATTTTTTCGGACGTGATTGCATTGTGCCTGATCACAGAATGCTGCGTTCTTGTGCCATTAGGCCGACACATCCGACTTCTGTGGGCATTTGATGACCGGGTTAATCTTCCCGGGACCGCAAGGTACAAAAGGAACAAGATGAGATGAGATGAGATGAGATGAGAGTAGATGAGATGAGATGAGATTAGATGAGATGATGAAGTATAAGTGTTACAGAAGATTATCAACATTCGTTGGACGAAAAAAAGAACAACCAGATTTATCAAACAAGAACACAATGCTGAAGAAAGATTGTTTAATACAATAAATATGTGAGGAAAATTAAATGTTTGACAAGTAAAAAGACATGCAAGTCTGGAATGGATCATTATGGAGGGAGGTGTCTCTAGGTAGCAGAGGGAGGGAAGACCACAGCGTAGATAGATTCCAGATGTGAAAGCTGATGTGAAACATGACAGCACACGAGCTACGACGTCTGGCTAGTGTTAGGGAGACATGTTCGTACACTGTTACTGGCGCAAGGTTTTTCACAGGACAAGCCACATACTGATGATTAGAGAGAGAGATGGTACACAACAATATTGCAAACTACTTCAGTGCACAGTTACAATACCCTTCTTGTATTTGTTCGTGGATATGTTCTCTTCTTCTTTTCATTTCTCGTTCTTGAATTCTTTCTGCTTTCTTTTCGTTTTTCTTTCTTTCTTTCTTTCTTTCTTTCTTTCTTTCTTTCTTTCTTTCTTATTCTTCTGAAACTTCTTCTTCTTCTCCTCAAACGTCTTCTTTGGTACTAGTCATGTAATCATCTCCCTCTCTCTCTCTCTCTCTCTCTCTCTCTCTCTCTCTCTCTCTCTCTCTCTCTCTCTCTCTCTCTCTCTCTCACTCTCACTCTCTCTCTTTATCATCTCCCCACTCTTTATTGCATTTGTTCGTGATGTATGTTCCCGTTTTCTCTTCTTTTCTTTTTCTTCAATGCTGTCTGTCTGTCTGTCTGTCTGTCTGTCTGTCTGTTTGCCTGCCTGCCTGCCTGCCTGCCTGCCTGCCTGTCTGTCTGTCTGTCTGTCTGTCTGTCTGTCTGTCTGTCTGTCTGTCATCTTAAACTTCTTCTTCTTTCTTCTCAAACGCCTTCTTTGTTGCTTGTCATGTAATCATCACTCTTTTCTATCCCCCCACACACCTTTCTCTCTCGCATTTCTCTCTCTCTCTCTCTCTCTCTCTCTCTCTCTCTCTCTCTCTCTCTCTCTCTCTCTCTCTCTCTCTCTCTCTCTCTCTCTCTCTATCTATCTATCTATCTTTCCCTCTTAAAATTGAGCGTCCGTGTAAAGTTGTCCTCGCTACGACATTGTTTCAGACACACCACTGTCACCATCTGTGTATTGTGTTGCAATTAGTCGGTCTTGTTTATCATTGCGTGGATCGACCAATATCTGGGTTCAGTCATGTAGAAAACAGTTCGCCTGCTTCGGTGCGCATGAGTGTGTTTATTTGTATTAGATTCTATTGTTTTTGCTTCTATAGTATTCCGTGTGTCGACTGTGTGTATTGTATTTCTGTGTGTGTGTGTGTGTTTTTTTAAATTTTATATCTATGTGTTTTTTATGTTATTGCTATGTGATTTTAAAATCTTATTTCTATGTGTTTTTGAATGTTATTTGTATGTGCTTTTGAATGTTATTTATATGTGTTTTGAATGTTATTTATATGTGTTTTGAATGTTATTTTCATGTGCTTCTGAATGTTATTATATACGTATAGTTGCATTTGGGGAGTGGCTGAACACTACAGTGTGTTGACCAAATAGCCAAAATGGGAGCGCTGCTGTTAATTTTTAAAATTTTTAATTAATTGTTTTTGTTTGCATATTTCATTGGTCATTTTCTAAGGTGTTTATAGTTATTCGTAAGTGTTAATGTGTACGGTTTGACGTTCGACATTGGTCAAGAACTACTTTAATTGCTGGCCAGTATCTCCGTCACTAGCCCCGCCTCCTGACACAGGTGACACAGGAAAGAGATTCGCGGCACATTGCACTAACTTCCTAGCACCGGCGAGGGTCTAAATGTGTGCATAATATAATCACACGTCCTATACAAGTTTTTGTTCAGGTCAAAGGGAGTCCCATGGCAGTTACTACAGTTGCAATGTGAAGTTTCAGACCTTAACATGCTCTAGATCATGGTATACGAGGTGCGGTGCTCATTTCCTGTCCTCATCGCCTGCCCTTTCCTGACAATTCACTGAAATGTAGAATAATGCCTGGTAGCCATGTTAATGAGTTTGAGCGACCCTAGAGCCGTGCTGGTTGAAAACAAATTATCCTGCGTCTGTTGAGAATTCAACCGGGACAACTGTCTTGGCGGGTGTCATATATTTTTGAAGGGAGTGGGAGATCACTGTAGTGCATGCCCCATCTCTAACAAAAGAAGTAGAGCCCCATCCTCTTCTATCTTCAATAACCCCAGAATATGAACCTTGAGTTATCTGCAGGCCTCGTTATATTAAGTATGTCTAGGTGATATAGATTATGGCCCTGGTGAGAATAATGATTACTAACTGGGATTCTGCCCTTTCTCCAAGGATTCTTTAGCTCTGGAGCCCCCTTTTTATTGGTTATCAAATCTGAGGAAAGTCTGGAGAATTTTCTCAGCCTGATTTAGATGAAGAAAACATGGATGTTGAGCAGTTGATAGACCTAGAGTCTTCTCTCCCCCATTTTAGTAAGTCATTATGAGTGAATTTATTTTAAACAATCAAACACATAATCAATCACATTAGATTCTGACAACATGATGTACAAAGAAGTTGTTGACTCACAGATAGGTTTGAACTGATAAATTAACAGAAGGTCAATTCATGTTAATCATTTATTGACTGGGCCTGAGCCTTCTGGCCAGTACACACATCTCTATTGTGATTTACACAAAATATTAGAAAAGTTGCACATTGGACCAGTCACACAGACCATCAACAAACAAGCATCAATACATGAGATGTCAACAAGTGTGAAACATAGTAAACATTTTGATGTTGTACATATTAAGTGTGATGGTGATGAATCAACAATTAACTATCAGTTTCCTGAAATTGGGTGCGGTGTGTACCAATGAAAAATGTAACCTGGTGACTGGAAGATTAGGTAAGCCAGGGTCCATTGACTGATGGATCCACTTCAGGTCTGCCCGTATAGCTCCACTGAAGGCCTCCCCATACTCTGCTCATGGCCAAGTCATCTTCCATCTCACTTGTGGTTCATCTCTTTCTCTCGGCTTCCCTCTTTCAGGTCTGATTTAGGTGGTTAGTTTGCTGATGTGTTGGGTGGTTGTTGGTATGTAGCCACCAAGATCACTGATGAATATTCACATAAATATATACATTCCTACCAATACAATATTCTAGAAGTAGGTCGGAAGAAATCTAAATTCCTGAAGTAGGAACTAGTTCCCCTCCCCCTCTTTTCTCTCTAATCTAGTGTTGGGTTAATTTGGGGTGGTCAGAGTTTATCACACTGTGTACGCCTGGTATCAACTTGTTCCTGCTGTATGTAAGTTCTCATTTGACCTGGGGTCAGTGGACGTGTACAGTAAGACAATGACAAGAGTGAGAATATGTCAAGATGCAGGTAAAATAAATGACATACATTTATAACATTTCTTCCACTCAGTGGTGTTTATCGCGTGTATAAATAATTCTCTGTGTTTTCCCAATTAACTTCTTCTTCTTCTTGTGTCTAATAACTCTCTCCCATTATCTGTTGTTGTTGTGATGTTGAGTGTTGGGTTGTGTGGTGATGAGTGGTGTTGAGTGGTGTTGTGTTGTGTTCAAGCCGTGTTGATTAATGAGTTAAGTTCACTGCGCGTGATGGTGTTCCGTGAAGCACAACTTTCTCATGTAATGCAGTTCATGTGTGCCCTTATCTAATTAAAATTTGACAAAAATATAAATATTTATTCCGTCAAACCCTATTGATTCAATAGATGAAGGAGAAAGGAAAGATTGATTTCTCTTTCAGCTTTCTAGATTGTAAATAGGCATAGATAAGTCTGTTTTAGAACAAGGCACTTGTTCTAGTACACGAACTGTCATTTCAGCTGTAGATAGTGATAGCATCTTTAACAATGTTTCTGGTGAAATGCACAAGATTGCTTTAGAATCATCACTTCGTACAGTTGTTCAGAATAGAATGTAGTATAATAATGCACTTCTTAAAGTTAATAATTATCTCTAAGAATATCAGAGATTGCAGTTTTCATCGAAGAGAGTATTGGAGAGTCATTTTGCCCGGGAACGGCTCTGCGTCGTTAGAATCTACAGTCGAGCATTTTTACATTTCAGAGGTTTTAATTAATAATAATACATTTCAATTGACATTACAAACACGGGTTACCATTACTTGATACTTGATACATCGGGTTCTTAGTCTAATCTCGGGACTAACAAGCTTACCTGGGATCCAGACATTCTGCCTCCTCTATTTGAAAATTTGGTCACACAATTTCTGACGTCTGTTCGCCAGGCATGTTTTCGCAAGAGTGCGCTGCTTATCATAATCTATACCGGCGTTGGCGCGAAAGCCGTGTCACGTGTCTGTTTCGTCCAATAGTTTTGTAAGCCTTGGCTGATGAAATCTTTCCAATAATCCACGTCATCTGTCACTTATTCAGTTCCAGTTTCGATGTTAAGTTTTAAGTCCTAGTCTCCGTTTGCGGTTGTGAAGTCAATTTCTTTTAATGTTGTTTCCTCTTCTTGCGGCATGTTTTGGTAAATGAATAATGGTGGCTAGCGTTATGCCACAGCGGGCACATGGACTAATCACTAAACCATCGCGGCTTCTTTTGTTGTTGAGTTTTCTCATAAGCCAGGGCAGCGTCCAGCTCGGCCTACTCTACTCAATGTCCACCTGTCCACGGATTTTTAACAAACAGAGCGTGTTCGTGGGTCATCGCAGTGTTTTGTCCTTGTCCGAGAAGGATAAACGTCTGATCCACTACCCCAGGATTATCATTTGAATAAATGTGTCTTTGAGTTGTACGCATCATTTTGTTGGTGAGAGTATAAAATCTGTCTTATGATGTTCTGCTTCTTTCTATGTTGGACCGGCTCTGTATCGAAGGGGGTTACGAATGCAATTCGTAATCCAGCATACCGCGTTCGAAACACAGCTGCGGGCAATTTGGAAGCAGACCGTCTTGTATTGGTTTCCATACATTGGTATGAGCGGTGTGAGTCCGGTTGTTCAGAAAGCAATGGCAAACTACTGAAAGTAAACTTGCCCAGGAATGACAAACAGCCTAAAATTGCTGGAGTTGACTGCTGAGTCATGTAAAGGGTATGAAACTAACTAACTTTTATATCGGTGACAGAGTAAAATCTGCCGTGAAAATGCCTTCATCTTTCTATGTTGGTGAGAGAGTCAAATCTAATTTTGGATTGGCTGCGTCTTTCTATGTTCACGAGACAGTAAAATCTCTTATGGGATTGTCTGCATCTGTCTAGATTGGTGAGTATAAAATAAATCACTGGATTGTCTGCATCTTTCTGTGACAATTCTGGCGATTCCTGTTCTAATCTCTTCAAGGCATCTCACGTCAGATGTTATGACTGTTCAGAGATAAATGTACGGAGCGGCTGGCCGAGTGGCTAAGAATGCCGGATTCTCCTTCGGGAGACCCGTATTCGAATCCTCGGAAAGGTGTGGATTTTTTTCTGTCGGGGACAAAAAGAAAATCCCAACCTGCACAGTTTGCTGCGATGGCCTTAATTCCTCAGGCTCAAGATCCCCCTGCCCTACACTGCAAGGTACTATACACAGTAGATGACAGATGACAGAGAGAGAGATAACTGTACCGATTCACTTGTTTAAGAATATGCCCAATTGCTTGTATATTACATTGTGGGATTTCATTCTTCTTGTTTATTAGAGAAAAGCGCTGGAGAACATCGTGACAACTGGAAAGATCGAGGGGAAGATAGGCAGAGGCAGACCACGAGAAATGATGCTGGATGGATTGCGACGGTGGAATGGAGGGATATCAACGGCAGAGTTGATTCGGAAAACCAAAGACCGAGATCTCTGGAGAGTCATGAACGCCTAAGCCAGTCGGCACGGCACTTAATGATGAAGTGACGACCATAATTTGTGTCTTCTTACAATTTCATTCTAACCCTAGTTGTTCACTGTGTGCAACAACCGCATCTACTAAATGTTCAGATCCTGCTCATTGTCTGCAATCAATACTGTATCATCCGCTTATCTTAATTTAAAGATGCTACGTCCCCCGATGGTGATTCCTTTCATATCTTCTACATTTCTGAAAATATTTTCACTGTGCACGGAAAAAAAATCTGGAGACACTATAAATCCCTGCCTCACACCTCTCTTAATAGGTTGATACTGACCTACTTCATTATCAATCTTTATAGCAGCTTGTTGTTTCCAATATATGTGTTTTACGAGTCGGAGGTCTTTCCCATCAATTTGTAGATCTGCAATCATCTCCATCATGTTGACATGTCTTACTTTATCAAAAGCCTTTGAGTAGTCAATAAAGATGTAGATCATTGTTTATTTCTAACGAACGTTCAATTAATGTTCTCAGCATATACACAGCATCAACTGTAGCCTTCTACACACCCACATTGTTCTTCTCCTATTTCGGGTTATATTTTCCTCCTAACTCGTTGCATGATAATTTTAGCAAAATCTTCTTTTTGTTATAGTAATTGTTCAATGTTGATCACATTTCAAGGCTCCTGATTTCTTCTGGATTGCAATAAACGTAGAATTACATAATCCAGGAGGTATGTCTCCAGTATTAAAGGTTGTGTTCAGTAGTCTGGTGATCTGGTGAATTCTATATTCTTAAAAGGCATTGACTATTTCTGCTGTGATGTTGTCTGGACTCGGGGTCTTGCCAGTTTCCATATGGTTAAGAGCATTCCGAACTTCCATCTTCAAAATTGATGGTCCTTCCTTATTATTCCGAATAGCACACTGTTTTTATCTTGTGTTATAAAGGTTTTTCACATAATGTGAGCATGCATGTAAAATCGGATCTTTTTTATTATTATGATTTTTCCATCTTTTGTTTTCAGACAGCCTATTGATGTAGGTGTTCTTTTATTAGTAAGCTCCTGGATTCTTGTGTGAAATAATTTGGTATTTTTACTGTTGTATTGGTTTTATTTTGCCTCTTTATATAATGTTCTGACTTTTCTGTGAATCTCTTCACATTTGTCAGGATTATTTTTGTTGTGTCTTCTTGTTTTCATTAGTCGTAAAATTTCTTGAGTCTTCCATTTCTTTAATTTTGAGATAGTTGTTTCTTTAGCCAAATTTATTGAATTCTTTAATATTTCCCATTGATCATCTCATCTCATCTGGTCTCATCTCATCATATTTCTCTTGTACCTTGCGGTGTCGAGGTGAAGTATACACATCGTGAGAGTGTCCGATTTCTACTGATTGTAAAAATATCTAACAACCACTGATCATCAACATCTTGAAATAAGATCTCTAGATCAGACAATATATCATATTTGTTCTTTACTTCTATGTTAAAATGTCCGTGTTTTTCCTTGTCATTTTTTAATGTACGCAGATTATATTTAGAGTTTCTTGGTCTATACTTTACTTTCTTTAACTTTACCTATAATATGCCTGTAATCAATCTGTGATCACTGTAACAGTCTGCATTTGGAACTGTTTTTGCGACTTTTAACGCATTTCGAATCCTTCAGGTCGTAATCAATACGGTTTCTAAGTCGGCTTTCAGGACTTCGCCATATCCATAATCTTCATGGATGTTCTTTAAACCAGGTGTTTCCGACAATTAGTTAATTAACTTTTGCCCATTTTACGATCTGTATCCTCTCTCGTTTCGTTCTCCCAAACTATGCTTACCTACTGCGCATCCATCGACCTGATTGCCTACTTTAGCATTGAAGTCACCCATTTTGATGTCTGTGTATTTATCAATTTTTACATTTCTTCAAAGCATTCCTCCATATCATTTTAAAATTGCTCTACGCTATCTTCACTGTTTTCTCTCATTGGGGCATGCATTTAAATGACGTTTATGTCGAAAGGCCTCCGATTAATTTTACAAATAGAACCCTGTCTGACACTGCCCAATATCATTTAACAGATTTTGATGTTTTCAGATCCAAGATTATTGCTACTCCTCTTTGCCTTTCCTCTCCCCCATAATATATAATTTTAAAATCCCTGGCCCTTTTCATCTCGTCTCATACATTTTTAATATAGTAATATTCTCTGCCCATTTCTTGTTTGATCAGGAGATATCCGTTTGCAATAACAGCTAGCCTTTGTCATTAAACACAGCTCAGTTCAGTCGCGGTTCCAACATCACTGCAACGGGTCGTCCCCATTATGCTCCGTTCCCGTGCCAGTGAATATCATATATAATGTTCCTCACTGCCCCATGTGAAAAGTGGAAAAGACAGGAGTCTCGACAAACAAAAGCCCGCTCAGGCACACTGTGCATAATGGCGCCACCAGACTGTCACCACAAAAGTCACATTCATCCAAAAGAAAAATTCATCCTTGATAGAAGTGGCAGTCACTTTCCCAACCAGATGTTCACCTACAAAGTCTTAATGTTTCTAGATGTTTTTGTTCCGTTTCTAGATGTTTTCTAGCCAGTCACGCCATTTTATCTCCGAAATGCAGTTCCCGCAACAAAACAACCTCGGACAGATGTAAAAACTTTTATTGTACATAATGCCGTCGTCAGAATGCCAACACAAAAGTCCTCTACGAAAATACAGTTCATCATCGATGGAAACGGCAGTCATTGGTAGACAAGGCAAAACACCGGTCACTTCTGCGTCACAACCAGCCGCCATGCATGCAGATATTTCTAGATGTCGTTGTTTCGCTTCTAGATACTTTCTAGCCAGCTACGCCATTTTTCGAGCCTGCAGTTCAGGCCACAGCACCTCGGACAGATGTAAAACAAAAAACATTTCACTATACATAATGTCGTCTCCAGAATGCCAAAACAGCAGTCCTCCACGAAACACAGTTCATCGTCAAAGGAAGCGGCAGTCAACCAGAAAACCAGCAGCCACACAAAAACCGGTCAATTCTGGGACATAGCCAGCCGCCATTGCTCTGAACATGTAGTTCACGCTCCACAAACTCGGGCTGATTTAAAAGCATTCCACACGAAATTCACAGCTCACAGCGTCGTGCCACGCACTCAACTCAGTAGCAGGGCGACGGAACCATAAACTACCAGTCCAACATGAGTAAAGTTTAATGCAAACGGTGGCCACTCCAGAGGCCTTAACCGTTTCACTGCCTACCCTCCATATTCGTGACCGGAAGTCATTAAACACGAATTACATCAGTCAGGGGCTTGCTCTGTGTCTGTGTAATGCGTTGTAATGTGTATGTATTAATGTAATGCCCCCCCCCCCCCCGTTGTGTGTCTGCGTTTGTCTAATGCTCTATTTATGATTTTGTGTCAGTGTAATACTCCTGTGATGTGTCTATGTCTATGTAATGCCCCGGTTATTTCTCTGGGTCTAGTTAATACTCCTGTTATGTATTCTGTGTCAATGTAATGCCCGGTTATTTCTCTGTGCTTAGTCAATAGCCCAGTTATGTGTCTATGAAATACCCTGGCTATTTTTATGTGTCTAGTTAATGCCCCAGTCATGTGTCTATGAAATGCCGCGGTTATTTCTCTATGTCAAGTTAATGCCCGGCCGGTCTCCCTGGTCGAGGCGTTAGAAGCTTTCTCCTTAACCCCGAATACTCTCGTGGTT
Source organism: Cepaea nemoralis (assembly GCA_014155875.1). Taxonomy (NCBI): domain Eukaryota; kingdom Metazoa; phylum Mollusca; class Gastropoda; order Stylommatophora; family Helicidae; genus Cepaea; species Cepaea nemoralis. Next base: position 165,374 of record JACEFZ010009864.1, on the reverse strand, counting down.
GACGTGAGCGCACGAGAATTGGAAGCGGTTCGAGTCGCACCAGTGATTCATGAAAGTATGGAGCCGGTTGTTCAGAAAGTCGTGACGTGCTGATGAGCGTAATCTAGCCTAGAAATTAACATACAGCTGAAAGATGATGATGTTGACCGCAATATCCTGAAACAGGATGGAAACGCGGGGGGAAAAAGTTAATGCCCCAGTTATGTGCATATGTCTATGAAATCCCCGGGTCAATTCTCTAGTTAATGCCTCAGTTATCTGTCAATGTATATGTAATGCCCCTGTCATTTATCTTCGTCTAGTTAATGCCCCAGTTATATGCCTGTGTCTATGTAATGTTCAGCTATTTATCAGTGAGTGTGTGGGTGTGTGTTTGTGTGTGTGATTATGTGTGTGCGTGTGTGTGTGCGTGTGTGTGATTGTGTGTGTGCGTGTGCGCGCGTGCGTGATAGCACAGAATTATCTGTCTGTCTCCCTACTCTTCCCTTTTTTGTTTGTGGGTAGGTGCGGGATGTGTGAGTTGGCGGGAATATGTGTGTGTGGGTGGGGGATGTGTAGTTGGGGGATGTGTGTTTGGCTGGGTGGTTTGGGGTGTGTGGGTGGATGAGTGCAGGAGTGGGTGAGTGTTTTTAGGTTATGGGATGGGTGGAGGATGTGTGTGTGTGTGGGTGGGGAGATGTGTGAAGGTGGGGGATGTGGGGGGTGGGTGATGGGTGGGTTTGTGCATGCATGTGTGCCTGGGTTTGTGTGTGGGTAGGTGGGAGATGTGTGTGGGGGGATATGTGGCGGGTGGGTGGATGGAGGATGTGTGGGAGGGTGAGTGTGTGTAGGTTGGAAAGTGGGGGATGTGTGTGTGTGTGCAGGATGTTTGGGTGGGGGGAGATAGTGTGTGTGAGGATGAGTGTAAGTGTGGGATAAGTGGGTGGGTAAGGGTTGTGTGTGTGTGGGTAGGTGCGGGGTATGTGAGTTGGCGGGAATATGTGTGTGTGGGTGGGGTAATGTGTGGTTGGGGAATGTGTGTTTGTCTGGGATGCTTGAGGGTGTGTGGGTGGGTGGTGGAGGATATGTGGGTGGGTGAGTGGAGGATGTGTGTGTGCGTGGGTGGGTGGAAAATGTGTGAAGGTGTTGGGATGTGTGGGTGGGTGATGGGTGGGTGGGTGCATGCATGTGTGCCTGAGTTTGTGTGTGGGTGAGTGGGGATGTGTGTTGGGGGGGGGGGTGTGGGTGGAAGATGTATGTTAGTGTGTGGGTGTGGAGATGTAGGTGTGGGAGGTGTGGGTGGGGATGGGTGGATGGATGACGGCAAGTATGCGCCTGGGGGTATGTGTATGGTTGGGTGGTGGATGTGTGTGTGGGGGACGCGCGAATGGATAGGGATGGGTGGGTGGGGAATTTGTCTCATAACATGGTAACATGCATTGTTTATGTTTACAACATTTATTTGACAATGTTTTTTTCCTATGTGACTGTACTATACACTGATGACCGAAAGATGAGTGATTGGAAGGGCCGAATGTAAGACGGGCCTGTGTGCCCAATTTTTTACCCTTTGAAAATAAAGTCCGTTCGTTCGTTTGTTCATTCGTCCCAATCTTCTTATTGTCACAGAACAGAATGATCTTTCTGTCTCCCTAGCTTTCCAACCTTCTTTTTGTCACTGCAAAGAATGATCTTTCTGTCTTTCTGCCCGTCTAAACTTTCTTATTGTGACAGCACAGAATGATCTTTCTGTCTCCCTACTCTTCCAATCTTCTTATTGGCACAGCACCGAAGGAGTTTTCTGTCTCTCTGCTCTTCCAACTTCTGTAATGTGGCAGCATACATATTTAATGTTACTCTTTATAAGAGCATATCAAATGAGCACGAATTGTCAACTTCTGATGCAAAATGAAACAAAAATGGCATTTGAAAATCCGGAATAAAAATGAAAGAACAGTTTGTTTTTGCGGTTTCTCAGCCATATTTCAGCACACCGTTTTTCCTTCGTTTTGTAATGCCATACGTCGCTGTCATTCATTTATTTCTTGCTTCTTATACAAGTAATCAGTTTTCTTGGCGATTTGCATTCTGTCGAGTGCGAGGTGTTTTCAGAATTATTATACCAAACCATACGTCAACACCCTCAGTGTAGCAAAATCTCTTACTAATCTCCTATTTGTCCAAGAATCCCAGACATGACAACAGGCAACATATTTTTTTTTTAAAGTTGCATATCCTTTACAGTACGTTGCAGTCAGCACCAGCATTTTACTGCCGTTGTTGATGTCTTGGCAAGTTTTATGTTCAGTAGTTTGCCATTGTTGTCTGAACCACAACAGAATTAGATATGCATAATTGTCAATGATGCACAGACATACAAAAGAATTAGATCTACCTAACTCCTAAGAACGCTCTTTCTGACCTTTGTTGACAAACAAATTTGCATAAAATTTTCACATCTTAGATATTGTTTTCTTACATTGAGCGATTATATAAGATAAGATATATTTCACCTCTTCAATCGTCATCATTGCAATTTCACCTCTTCAGTTATCATCATTGCCATTTCACCTCTTCAATCATCATCATTGTGATTTCACCTCTTCAGTCATCATCATTGCAATTTCAACTCTTCAATCGCCATCAGCATCATATGGCTAGCGATGAGCGTTGGCTGTTCTGATTCGTCTTCACACAAGATCACCAAAGCCTTGGATCAGGTCTGTTGTTTTGTTCCGATTGTGCGATGAGACATGGCTATTTAGGTATTTATCTTTCTGCCCCTCCCTTGCTTTTTTTATTATTATTAGTTTTGCCAATTGTCACTAAGTTTTCTATTTATTTTCCATCATAACGTGCACAACAATTCTTCACAGTCTACATCTAATCTCTTAAATCAATTTATTTTATTTTTTTATTTGCTCCTTCTAGAACTGTCCCTTTCGTTTTTGTTTTTATTGTTTTATTTGTGTATTTTGCCATCAGATTTTTCTCAGTTTATCAGCTTATTGTTCGTGTACGACGTGCATATAACCTTAAGGGGGCGACATTTTTAAAGAAAAAAACATGTAAGGGGTGGCATTTCAAAGACTTGCATCATACTGAGAAAATCTATCTCACGGTGCTGAGGCTACCTGTGTCTTAGGGATTCGTGTTATAATCTCTACAAGCACATTCCATCAGATGTTATCATTGATCCGAGATAACTGTGCCAATTCACTTGTTTCAGTATGTTCTCATGTATATGGATGTTACATTGTTGTATTTATTTCTTCTTGGGGATGACCATAATCTCTGTTTTCTGACAGTTTAACTCTAACTCACGTTGCTCACTGTGTACAATAACCACATCTACTAAACGCTGCAGATCGACTCCGCACGTCATCTCTCACCTGCTGTTTTAAAAATGCTCAGATATGTGTGTTTATTAGCCTGCTACATGCTGCTACATTTTAAAGTTCTTTTATTTGTGAATACCATTACTTCTATTTTTCTGCTCTATTAATTTAACTTCCTGCTAAGATTATGACACTATTTTATACTACTGCATTTCACTTGCAACAATCAATACTGCGTCGCCATCATATCTGAGATTATTTCCATTCTTCCCATCAACTGATATACCATTATATCTTGTACAGATCTCTTTGGAATTTCACTTGGTATCCTTTTATGTAATGTATTATTTATTGTGTACCCAAGTGGTCCTTTTACCCTTAGATGTAAACATGTATTATGGTGTTCTTTTTATTTTCATCTTTCGTCCTATTCTAAGATAACATTCATGAGTTGCCGACCAAGACTAGGATCATGTCATCCTTTTTAAGTGTTCGTATTATACTAAAATATTCAAAGATACTCGATGGATGGGTAAGCGTCCATCTCTTTTCTGTCTGGGCTGGAGTGAGACTTGAGTTGACCTGCATCTATATTGGTCATCGCTCGCTTACAGCCTGATAAGTAGTCCAGTTAACTCATTATCAAAAGTCAGGTGTTAGTCAGATATGGCGGCAGCCGTATGACAGTAGACGGTACCGCCTGCTTTCTGTTAGCGCCGAATGTTGGTCGACACTCACCACACCAAGTACACCACATTGTGTCAACGGTTTCGCGGGAAGGAGCACAATTGGGAGGATGTAAGACTTATCTTAGTAAGAGGAAATCGAACCTAAAGACTAAACATCATGACAGGGCTGACCAGGTCCTAAGTCTTGATCGGCGAATTTTCTAGGATCGAAGCTCCGACAGGCGGACAGTTAGAGCATTGCTTTGTTGATTCGGCAGCTTCTGTGGCATGTCTTGTTCCAGATATATTGGTGTTACAATACTTCTGGAGTAAATTAGGCAAGCCGAGAGAGAGATAATCCTGCATGGGCAACTCGTGGTCTCTACAATTCTGCACAAGCTTTGTACTATGGAGTATATACTGCCTTTTTCAGAGCAAAATGAAACAAACTATCATCTGTTCAGGCGGTAAGGTGCGAGTCGTAACTCGTAACCGTCCCGGGTCTTGTTCACGCTTAAAGTAACATTAAAATAACACTGATAAATACTGCACATGAACTATAACACTAACTTGTACTGTACTTGCTGACGACAGACACAATTAATACTTTCGTCTAGGCATTGCAATTTGGTGTTAATTTAACATGTTAATGTGTCGACACTCGTTATTTTTTTCCTGACCTTTCACATTGTCACATGGATGTCGCAGATATTTCTTATGGAACCGATCGTCGCTGGCTGAATATTGAGTGTCAAGTAAATTTTTTCGCATATCGGTACAATTATCTCGGAACAGTCATAACATCTTATGGGAGATGCCTTGTAGAGATCTGAACACGAATGGCCATGGCGAAAGTAGCATTTAACAAGATGAAAAACATACTGACCAATAAAAAGATGTCAATTGAAACGAGAAAAAGAGTGTAAAGGTGCTACGTAGAGCCTGTTCTTTTGTATGGATGTGAAACTTGGACAATGGGCAGTCAAGCTGAAAAACATCTGATGGCTGCAGAAATGTGGTTTCTGAGGAAAATGTAAAGAGTACCATCGACAGACAGAAAAACTAATGACGTAATACTACATTAGACAAAATGAAAATCGTAAAGTGATTAGAGAAATTAGACGTAGACAATCAAAATTTTTTGGACATGTTATGAGAAGAAATATATTGGAGAACTTGGTGACAACTGGCAAGATCGAAGGGAACAGACCAAGGGAAAGACCGAGAAGTAAATACCTGGATGGCTTGGCCACGTGGCATGGTCGAGACAGGAACACTGAGCTAATCCACGATACTGGTGATCGAGTGAAATGGCTAGTCATTACCGCCAACGCTTTCCGGCATGGCACATGATTGATTGCTTGATATCCTTTACAGGACATCGCTGTCAACATCAGCATCTTTCAGCTGATTGTTGATTTCTTTGCAAGATTACGCTCAGTAGTTTCCCACTTCTTTCTGAGCGACCGGCTCACATACCCCTAAGTTACAGACGCGGAGAAAACCGCTACAGATTCTCGCGCAACGTCACGTTACTCAGAGAGTATACGAGATTACGGCGAAAGTCGTGTAACTCCTACACCAGGGAGACGGTGTAAAGTAAAATAGCCTCTTCTTGTAGTCCCTGCCATGCGGCGTTGGTGATCATGTCTGTCCTTAGCCTTCTGTCTCGTGTACTACCAATGTTATTCTCGTCCCTGCCGTGTGGCGTTGGTGATCATGTCTGTCCTTAGCCTTCTGTCTCGTGTACTACCAATGTTATTCTAGTCCCTGCCATGCGGCGTTGGTGATCATGTCTGTCCTTAGCCTTCTGTCTCGTGTACTACCAATGTTATTCTCGTCCCTGCCGTGTGGCGTTGATGATCATGTCTATCCTTAGCCTTCTGTCTCTTGTGCTGCCAATCATTTCTGATACCGATGTTCTTCCGTGACATATCATCAAACTGCCCAACATCTTCTATATTTCTCCCCTTGCTTTACCTCCCCCTCCTCTTTCCCGTTGTGACGACATACTCTGGTTTTTCATGACGTACTCGAAGAATGTAGACTGTCTTCTGCTGATTTGAGTAAACAGTTTTCTCTCTGAGTTAACGTCTGTTAATATATATTCACTGCTATTTCTGTACGCCATCGGTATTCTCATCATTCTTTTGTTTTAAACAAAAAACATATCGGCACCCTCCACATAAATCCTCACTTTTTCGTAATTGTTCGTGATTCGTTTCCGTACTTTAGGATTGTCTCATTACAGTTCTTAAAAACTATTAACCGTGAATACATCATGTTTCATTAATAAAAATAAGATAATTAATTGTATGTTATACACAAATAATGTAATGTAACCTGTAATGGGAAGGGTCACACACACTTGGTCCCGATGCCCCTTCGTAAATGACGGACTAACTTTTATGCGGTCTAATTCGCAAGCATCGAACATCGATCGATTGTTATAATTCACTGTAATTTCAAAATTTGTCTTTTTTGTGGGTGGGGGGGGGGGGGGGCGGTCAAGAAGATTAATAAAGACTCTTCAAACTTTTATATTACGTCATAAACATGTTACGTTTTTCTGGGATATATCTAATTATCGTGATCGCCTTGAGAATGTATATATGGATTCCTCTGAAGCTACTTTATGAAACAAACAATAACCTTAAATAGTTCTCTATTTAATTGATAAAAGAAGTCCTGAATATCCAATTTGTTCTAATAGTTTTTTTGTTTTTTTTACACATATCCGCACGGTTTATATAATGCCAGTTTGTTATAAATATTTCAACTTGTTTTCTAGTGTGTGGCTTCAGTCAACGACATCCTGATACAGTCTGAGTCATCAACATCCTATTCTGTCTGAGTCAACAACACCCGATATCACCTGAATCACCGACATCTTGATAAGTCTGAGCCAACAACATCCTAATAAAGTCTGAGCCAACGACAACCTGATACAGTCTGAGCCAACAACATCCTATTCTGCCTGAGCCAAAGACATCCGATATTACCTGAGTCAACAACATCGTGACTCAGGAAATATCATATGTCGTTGGCTCGGGTAGAATAGGATGTTGTTGGCTCAGACTGAATCATGATGTTGTAGTCTCAGGCAATATTGGATTTTGTTGTCTCGGGTAATATCGGATGCTGTTAGCTCAGACAGCCTGAGTCTACGACATCCTGATACAGACGGAGCTAGCAACATTATATTCTGCCTGAGACTACTTCTGAATCCACCATGGCTTCTGCAAGGTCATTTCCATGTCGGTTTCTCTGGTATTGTCCCACTCTCTGTTTCTTGCATTAAAGTCCCATAAATGAGAAGTCTACTGCCTAAGATCTTCTTCATCTTCTTAAGTCAGTGCCATCGTTCCTTTGTGAGAAAAGAATTTACCGCGGCATATACATTTATAAAATGCCAGCTGAGACTCCTAATTTCAATCTTTATACCTGAAACTAGCGTGGTTTGCATCTAACTAGGGTGAATGATCTGGCTAGGAATCTGATTAGACTAGAAAGAGTAATTGGGTCAGAAAAGCAATTTGCAGATGTGAGGTCAGGGGGGTAGATCACAACCGGCGACAAACTAGGGTAACCCCAGACTAAGTGTTGGGTAAAGGCACGTACGCATCACATAAATTGTCCACAAATGGGACAAACCCCTAAACAGGTGGTTAAGATATATCACAGTAGATATCATTCGAAGTCACGTATGCGTAGAAAGCAACGGAATAGATCAGTAATGTGAGATGGTTAGAACACGTTCGGGTTAAGATGGAGTCACTAATGATATGCGTATACGTGACAGGAAAACCTAGAAACAAGGAAGATTCTAAATGTAATTTTCATGGGAACTGATAAGTGTGATCACGGGGTTAAAGGGCACTCCCTGGGACGGCTGGCAAGAATGAATAAATACGCAAGTCTGGAAAATGAGAGGGGAGCTGAGCTTTGAGCCAGACAGTGGAGGTCTGAGCTCGGAGTATTGAGTCTTGGGCTGAAGTGTGTGAGACACCAGCCAAGCTAGTGAGGATATAGTGGAGTTGTGAGCCAGACAGTGAGGTCTGGCCTAGTAGGGTTGAGTTTGAGTTAAATCAGGGGATTAGCATTAGACTCAGTAGATAACTGCTGCCAAACACTATCAGAAATTACGCGTGTACATGTATCTATACTGAGACTGTGCCTGAAAATTTTATCATGTGTGTTTCATCATCTACCTGTGTCATTAACAAAGAATGTGCGCGAAACAGTGTGTTTTTCCAGTTACTATAGCTGTGCAGAAAGTAACTTGCAGAGTATTCATACAGACATACCACTAGACAACCACAGCCACTTCTATCTGTCACTGTATCATAATCAACCTTGTGACAATACCCTATAGCTCTTTGGCATTGTTATTCCACTGACTTAGGTTTAAAACCTCATGTTTTACTCCCTTCTTCACCGGCAAACCCTGCCCATGTCTCCCCGGTCCAGTCAGATTAACGTGGTTGACATATCCATGGCACAGGTAATCATCTCCATTAAGTTCGTACATCATGATAACATAAATGTCTTAAATTATCGTCACCAGTACAGACCCTCTCTGCCTGGCATTGTGACAATTCCAGTAGCCCACTTTTATATATTGGAATCATGTTGTTGTTGTTTTTTTTGTTTTTTTTTTTACTCTCCTGGCTCCGCTCTTCTATTTCTACACCTTCTTCTCTCTCCATTCCCTCACCTTCTTCTCTTCACTCTATCTACACTGACCACTGAAGATGATATCAAGCGTAGAGCATGTACTCCACAGCTCCTGCGATGATTCTTAGAAATGAAATTTAATACCATATTTAGTGTAGTACATATACGGTCAATTGGAGAACTTGGTAAGATCGAAGGGAACAGACCAAGAGGAAGACCTAGCAGCAAATACCTGGATGGCTTGGCCTCATGGCATGGTCGAGACAGAAAAACGCAGCTGATCCACGACTCTGGTGATCGAGTGAGATGGCAAAACATGACCGCCCACGCTTACCGGCATGGCACATGATGGATGGAATACGGTCACCCCAGTAGTGTCCTCGTGCTGGAGAAGGGGCCCAGGACAAGATGTGGATCGGCCAAGCGCCGCCCCTGAAACAGCTTGATTGCCTCCGTTAACGACAGTGCTCCCCGCAACCATGCAGTTCCTTGGCATACAGGATACACCTTGAACTTGGGACGTAACTCTGATTCGGGGGGGGGGGGGCCTAAACGGGTAATCCATTTTGCTCAAGGGTGTCCCGTTGACTATTGGAGGGAAGGAGGCGCGTTAATTCTCTTTGATAGGGGAAGGGAGGGGGGTTACCCCTCCCCCGCTACCCGGATACGCATTTTGTCTGGACACCTGGTCGGGAGAAAAAGAGAAATGCTGACCACCTCTAGAGATTGAACTCCAAACCATTATGTTGGTAAGCTAGAGCTCTAGGTAGGAAAGATGTCCAAGTTGGTTCTGAGCAGCCTGTGCTGGGCTGGCTCTAATCAAACCTCCAGTGTTAATGTTAATGTGGGATAACTTGATTATCAACTTCTATCGCAGGTATTAGACACCGCCATCCTGCAGCTGTCTCCATTGCGCTTACCATTAATTAGTGTGTGAGGAAATTCAATTTAGAATTTTTCTGAGAAAGCAATTTCACGTTTATCATTTGTCGGATAACGTTTCTCAGCATGTATTATATGTGATGTATCTTCCAAATAGTGTGTGAAATGTGCTCTGTAAGAGAGAGAGAGAGAGAGAGAGAGAGAGAGAGAGAGAGAGAGAGAGAGAGAGAGAGAGAGAGAGAGAGAGAGAGAGAGGGAGGGGACGATTTAATGAACGAACTAACTTTATTTTCAAAGGGTCACAAATTGGGCACGCAGACCCGTCTCACATTCGACCACTCCAACCACTCACCTTTCATACATTAGTTATCTATTACATATACATCCATTATCTCTCTCTTCTTTCTCTCTCTTCTCTCTCTCTCTCTCTCTCTCTCTCTCTCTCTTCTTTCTCTCTCTCTAGCCCATATATCCTCATTCATATAACCTCATATCGTCAGAGAAAGAACGAGAAAATCGTTCCTGCCCTACTTATTCTCTCTAGACTGTTTTTGGCATGAAATCCAACCGAGGTATGGTCATCTTTCGCTGGCTGGTGTTTGCTTCGAACATTGTGGTACTTACAACTAGAACCGTACGATAAAAATATACCCTGGAGCTATTAGTAATGTACGTCTCCATAGCTCTCTCATTTTCGTTTTTTTTTTTTTTCAATGACGAGTTACTCATGGTAAAAGTTTGTTATTAGAGATTCTGAGTTAGAGAAAATTGGACCACACGTTTTAATTCGGAACTACATATGGGATGAGTAAAGTAAAAGTGTAAGTTGGAAACCATACAGAGGACTAATAAAAGGTTACGGTAGTATCATTATAGACGCTGTCGTCCGAATGAAATGTTTAGTCTAGTCTCGTCTAGTCTAGTCTAGTTAGTACAGTCAGTCATATAGACAGTTAGTTATAGTTAGTCAGTCAGTCAATCAGTCAGTTAATCAGTCAGTCAGTCAGTCAGTCAGTCAGTCAGTCAGTCAGTTAGTTCAGTTAGTTCAGTTAGTTCAGTTAGTTAGTTAGTTAGTTAGTTAGTTAGTTAGTTAGTTAGTTAGTTAACTCATTAGTTATTTAGTTAGCTAGCTACTTACATACTTACTTACTTACTTACTTACTTACTTACTTAGTTAGTTAGTTAGTTAGTTAGTTAGTTAGTTGTTAGTTAGTTAGTTAGTTAGTTAGTTAGTTAGTTAGCTAGCTAGCTACTTAATTACTTACTTACTTATTTATTTACTTACATAGTAAGATAGTTAGTTAGTTAGTTAATTAGTTAGTTAGTTAGTTAGTTAGTTAGTTAGTTAGTTAGTTAGTTAGTTAGTTAGTTAGTTAGTTAATTACTTACATACTTACTTACTTATTTACTTACTTACTTAGTAAGATAGTTAGTTAGTTAGTTAGTTAGTTAGTTAGTTAGTATTAGTTAGTTAGTTAGTTAGTTAGTTAGTTAGTTAGTTAGTTAGTTAGTTAGTTAGTTAGTTAGTTAGTTAGTTGTGTCAGGTCTTAGTCAGATATGACTGAGCTACAGTATAACAGTAGACGGTACTACCTCCTCTCTGTTAGCGCCGAACGTTGGGCGGCGCTTACCAAACCCGACACCCCACATTGTGCCAACGGCTTCGGGCGGAAGAGCGCAATTGGGAGGGTACAAGCCTTACCCTGGTGCGAGGAAATGCAACCTAAAGACAAAGTGTCATGGCAGGGCAGACCAGGCCCTAAGCCTTGGTTGGCGGCTGGTCTAGGATCGAAGCTCCGACAGGCGGACAATTAGAGCATTGCTTTGCTGAACCGGCAGCTTCTGCAGTTGTCTTGTTCCAGATGTAGAGGTGTTACCTTTCCTCTGGAGTGAACTAGGCAGGCCGAGAGAGGGATCATGCTGCATGGGCAACACATGATCTCTATATTTTAGCCAAGGCTTTGTGCCTTGGAGAGGCAATAACTCCATCCCTTACAAACTATCGTCTGTCAAGACGGCAAGGTGCCAATGATAGTTAGTTAGTTAGTTAGTTAGTTAGTTAGTTAGCTAGTTAGATAGTTAGTTAGTTAGTTAGTTAGTTAGTTAGTTAGTTAGTTAGTTAGTTAGTTAGTTAATTAGTTAGTTAGTTAGTTAGTTACTTACTTACTTACTTACTTACTTACTTAGTCAATTAGTTGGCCGACTGGCTCGTTAACAGGTTGCTTGGATGGCTGGTTGGTTGGTTAATTGGCTAGTTGGTAAGTTAGTTATTTGGGTAGGTAGGTGTGTATGTAGGTGGGTGTTTGGGTGGGTGTTTGGGTGGGTATGTAAGTAGGTAGGTAGGTAGATAGGTAGGTAGGTAGGTAGGTGGGTTGGTTGGTAGGTAGGAAGTTGATTGGTTGGTTAAAAGATTATCCTCTTTGTTCATCTAACTATTGGTTTGTAATGCTCAGATCACCTCCGCGGCATCTTCTTCAGCGTATAGTTCTGTGTTGTTTGACCATTCTTCATTGGCTCCTTGCATGATGCTCTTGTGTAGCTATACTCGTTGGCTTGATGTTACTGCAGTCTGATTGTAGAATCACCTTAAAAACCTCAGTCTTTTCTCGTCCTGCCTTCGTGAGAGGGTTCAACATGTCGGTCTAGTCCATTGCTCGTTCGCTCCCAACAGCAGCCAAGCCCGCAAGCCTATCTGCTCATTAGTGTCCCTTTTACACCTGCATGCCCTGGCACACAAATGAGACAGATATGGTCAACTTTGACCTCTTGGGAGATTCAAACCTTTGCCTTTTTGTCTTCCTGGACATACTCATAAAGTCACTGAATAAATATGCATGGTTGAACGTTTGTTTCACCAACTATTCTGCTGCCTATAACCACAGTATAGCACTACAAAGACAGATGTAACACCCTCAAATGTGGATACACATGACCTCACATGGATACTAGTACGAGCCTGATATAGTCGCTCTTACAGGTGGAGATATCCGGATACTGACAACAGAGAAGAAGGTGTGTAGGGCTGGGAAATGCGTGTTAACTCTTTACGGCTTTCGTGTTATGCTAAAGTTTCATGGTCAGTTATTTCACAATTTAGGAATGTCTGTGGAAAAGTGATTAAGCTTCCTGCCTCGTGCTCCAAATGTCGTGGGTAGTTCCTGGATTACCTCTTTAGTTCACGTGGGCAGTTTTCTCGGAGACCCTTGGGGGTCGTCGTTGGGGCTGTGGAGTTTTTGCTATGTACTGCGATTTCCGTAGGCTGTGGTTTGGAAAGTGACCGAACTATATGGGATAACACTCGTGAAATAAAATGGAACATCCGCATGTGATCGTTTGCTTCTAGAAACACATACATGATGAAGGGCATCTTGTTTCGTTTATAATTATAAACAGGACAAAGCATAAGAGAAATGAAGCTAACAGAAATAGAAAAGCATAGGCCCTACTAGTTTTCTGCCATATTGTTTGAAAATATCGGCCTTAAATAGATGCCGTCCTTCAAGAGAAACACGCCATCTAATCAATGAAACCCACGGTAAGGAACAATTTCTTGTCTAGAAGATATGCAACCACTTGCACACCAAAATTAGCCTTATGCACAAGAGACATTGGCCATAAAATTGATCGACACGTGCTTGACCAATTAGCTTACAGTGACCACACACCAATAACAGTGGTAATTAATACGGGCTAGCTCCGCGATAGCAAATTGCCCTGCTAGAATTACAACAGCCTGATTGGAACAAATTGGCCGGCCATGATAACAGACAAGCACTTTGAAAATAACCTGCACACGAAATTGCGGTATGATATTAATGGTTGATAGTTTTAACTCGGCAAAATGGGGCAGCCAGGCCGTGCGTTTCTGCATGTCAGCGAATAGATTGCAAACCTTACAGGAATGAGAAATTACAAAATATCGGAGTACAAGGTCGCGGATATCAGGTAGATAACGCACAAAAAAACCTGAATTTTAAAACTGATCAAATATCTCGCTCGAAGTCATTACAGCAAGATAGAAAAGAGAATTAAGTCGCAGACAGCAACAACAGGCAGTCGGGATGGGGTGGTAGAATGACATGGAGGGGATGGGTAGAATGAGATGGAAAGGGGGGTGAGAGAGAGAGACATTTTCCAACCTTAGACAGAGACAAGAAATAAAAACTAGTCAAAACTATACATAATGAAGGGCCGGGTTACAAACATAGTTACATAAGGAATCAGCATGCTTGATAGAAACACGGTTGCAGTTTACTAATGGAATATAATAAGTACCGTCTGACACGCTCGATATTTATATAGACCAACTGGCACTCGATGGGTGCTGAAGTCAAGGTCACACCGGTTTCCTTTATTTTCCATGGCTCTTCCCGGTACCCATTGTAGGCTGAATTGATCCGGCAGCCCGGTTCATATTTTAAACATACGTTTAGATTGGGATTCGAACACAGGATTACACGGGCCGAGAGGCAAGTGTATCTAATATTATGTGTGTGCAAATGGCTTTGATGCAGCAGCATAACAGAAAATAGTTAATGGCAAATTGATCAATCACAATCATGCTTGACCCCGATGACGTTAATAGTTGTCATGGAACATTGGGGTATGGGGGGAAGAGGAGGGGGTGTATTCACGACATCAATGAGAAAGGATGCCGATACGAGTTTAGTAGAGGTGGGTCCTATTTTAAAAGTGTTTGAGCATCAAACACGAACATAAGAACGGCCAATGTTTCCCAACCTTTTTTGTGCTATGCCCCACCTAAGCCTTTCTAAAATTCTTATCCCCCCCCCCCCCCCAACTTAACATATACATAATTTTTAATATTCAGATATTTAAATGTTTACTAAAGAAACTTGAATTATAGGGTTTATGAAGAAATTACTAGGAAATTATTGAGCAAACACAGTAAGTAAATTTTCAAAAAAATATAATGGAGAACTTAAATTCAAGTACAAAATAATTTTACTGAAAGATTTTTCTATATTATTTTAATTATTAGTAATAATTTATTATTTAAATTTAGTGAGATACTTGTCACAGCGACCATTTCCTCGCTGGGGCAAAATTTTAAATAAAGCTTTTGACATGATGGATCAGAACCCCACATTCCCAGTCTAACACATTCATAAAAATACTTTCGATTTGAGCGGCGTTTCCAGATAGAAGGGCTAATCTTGGAATAGTAAGTTCTAGAATGCGGTGGGATAGGGCAGCGGTATGCGCTCGCCTTTTCATTGGCTAGTACGTGGCAGCCCTCGCTATTCACTGGGCCACATTTGAAAATCTAGCAGTTTGAGCGGGGATTCCACCAGGAGCAGTCGCTAGTTTGTGATGTGGAGACGCAAAAATGCCCTAAAGATTCAGTAAAATATTGTTCTCTGGAATAACAGGTACCACATTAAAACATACTTTAATGTTGTGATTATGCCTAGTGAACGAAAGAGAAGAATATAAGAGTATTTTATGAAGAAAATGTGAAAGTGAAAACAGAACTTCTGTAGGCCAGTATTCTGAATACTGCTTCTTCAACCTTGACAGGTCTTCTACGCTGTATACTCCAAGTGCATATCATTCCCTTGTTGTGACTGGTTGCGTATGCTTGATGATTGTATAATCCACTCAATGCAAATTCGCAAACCCCTTGTGCATTCTTAATGCCTCGGATGACTCATTCTTAACCAGACTGTACACGGCTCTTGTGAGTTAACAATTGACAGTCTGAATTGGAATGCGTGATGTAAACATGTGCTGGTTCCTTTGTAAATGCTGAGAATGTTGGAGGAGTGAGCTGGTGATTTGATAAGTAGCCTCTCACACTAGTAGAAGGAAAGATGCTTCAATATCCATATGTAAGCGGGATGTGTGTGGCACGCCAGAATTGCAAAGTTCATGTGATGTCTGGTGGCTATATGCTCAAGAGAATTAATACAATATCTCTCTGAAGTATTACACTGGTACCTCTACTGTTGGTTGGTTCATATAAACTAGTTCTTAAGAGAACCATAGGTGTGTGAACCTGTGTCTTAGTCGGCTGAATATAATGTATGGCTCATGCAAATTTACAAGGACTAAACATGTTTTTCCCATATGTGCTTTGGTGCATATGTGAACAATTGCTCATGCAATTTGGTTTCTTTTACCTACTGTGGTAGATGTGGACATTACTCAGTGGGAAAGGACACATGATGATGGTGATAGTATGATGTACATGTGAGCCAAGTCTGATTCACAATGCCTGTCTCATGTTGCTATGTCACAATGCTTGCTCATGCTGCTTGCCTTAAAATGCTTGTAATTGTGTAGGCTACCCCTGTCTCAGGATATAGGCTTGTGATTACCACAGATAGAGGTGAATAATAAAACATATCACCCACAGTGCATCCAAGTGAACTACACTTCATTATCAACTAGGAGAGGTGTGTTTGGTCAACATCCTCCCTTTCCTCCCCATCTCCAATTTGTGTATGTTGATGTATGATAACATTATCTTTTAACACATGTAAAGAGATGTTGTGCCATTTTGTATATCAACAGAGAACAAAAAGATGGTGGAGAGGCCTTTATATCATCTGGGACAACTAACCAGTAGTCCCTAAATCCAGAACCAACTCCCTATAAGTACCCTAGGGAAAATCACAGATGACCACCAGCTGAATTGCCAGCCTTTAAACCTGTGCCCCAAATGGAATACTTATTCATTTTCCTAGAATTCCAAAATACAGGAATGTCTTGGAGGATTTAATCTCAGCTCCAACCGCTGAATGTCAAAGGGAGAGGAATAGTTCTGAAGACTTCAATGATTAGAAGTATAGTGACTCTTATAATGATCCTGACAGTGATCATAATTATCAGAATCATCTGAGAACGAAAACAACAAGTCTGGTTGTTAACCCCATTCAAGAAGACTGGTGAAATGACTGGTGCAAGTGGATTGTTTGGCTAGGACTTGTCTTGGTTAATCTCCAGCCTGGTGCTCACACAGGTGTTTAAGAATGAAGACTTGAAGAGTAAGTGAGGTGGACTAGATATGTGAAGTCCCCAGTGACAGTTTTCACAGACAGTCTGGTCAACAGGGAGATTCAGTACCTTATCATCATCACCAATTCTGTTCTCAAGAGGAAATGATCTGCCATGGGACTTATTACAGGAAATCTGCTACCTGGACCTTTTCCAACCTCAATTGCTGAGGATAACAGGGTGCAAACGGATCCAGAACAGTAGGTTCCTTCCTTAAGTTTCCCATAAGTAGGATTTTCATGAAAACTTCCCAGAGACAGAGCATGATGATAGATACATGAATGAGTGTTGTAGTTGGAGAGGAGGAAGAGGAGAGTTTATTATTGGGTGGTGGAGTAATGGGGAGGTGGTGTATCATGTTTATCTACATGCATGTGGGACATATTTTATGTACATTTTATATGTAATTATTGAAGTGTTGACATGCCAGGAGATGAAACCATGGTCATCACTCGACTCACCATCAGCTCAATAAAGTGTATTTAATGAATCAGTGTTTTAAGTACATGTCTCAAGAGAATGTCTTGTACAGTTGCTGTCAAGTATTGTCTCTGGTGACTGTCTTAAGTTACTGTGGTTGGTTACAAATATTGTGAAAAGTCCTGTATAGATGTTGTCAAGTATCTAATGATGTATGTCTTGTACAATGGTTGGTGTAAACATTTCCTTGTGAATGTATGTTCCACTTTTGTCAAGAACCTGTCATGTAGATCTCTTGTTCAACAGATATGATGTACAGTTATTGTTGAGTTTGTCTACTAATATTGAATCCTAAAGTCTAAAGTCATTGGACAACTGATATAGGTCACTTTTGACACAAACAAATAAAATAAGGGAAGATCTAATGTGACGGACGAATAGCACACTGACAACATTATGTTGAGTGAGATGGATCCTCAGTTGTACAGGGCGAAGAGTCCAGATCTTCTCTTGGCCTTGAGTGAACTATTTTTCTTCTATTATAAATTTCTGTGTAGATACATGGTAATCTCACAGTGGGGGTTGAGCCAAAGAAAAGTGGTTCTCCAAAAAGGCTATTGCGGGAATGATTATCTCATTTAAGAGACCTCTAGACGAAAACGTGCAAAATAATATCCTTTATCTTGTATATTTATTATTCAAGATATATTTCCAGAGAACACTACTAACTAGGTCCTCTGTCTCAATCGAACATGTCACAAACTTAAAAGTGCTTTCTATACTAAACCACTGAGATTACACCCAACATATAACAAAGAAAACCTACAAGAAATTACAGTCAAAGAGAAATTTGCAGATGAAATAAAATGTAAACTTGAAACTCTACAAAACCCGTTGGAGGAAAGCGTTGACCAAACTTGGTTGAACATCAAGAATACAATTCAAACCACCGCAGAAGAATGTCTCGGTGTGTTAACCATGCATAGAAATAACAGATGGTTAAATAAAAAATGAGAAGAAGCAGTCGTTAGGAAAGAGAGTGCCAGACAGTTATGGTTAAATGACATCAATAACACCCAAAATGAAGAGCAATATAGAACTGAATGTAAAGAGGCTACAAAAATAGTTCGGCAGCAGAAGCGAGAACATATGAGCAATATAATCAAAGATATGGAAACCAATCGCCAGAAAAACGAATCCAGAAAGTTTTTTTTTTAAAGAACTGAAGTCAATGAAACGAGGTCACCAACACAACACATATGGTTTAAAAGACAAAATTGGGAATATGATAAATACCAAAGAGGAAATGTGTAACACATGGAAAGAATACTTTGTTGAATTACTAAATTGTGAAGCTCCAAGTAACACCTTCCCACAGGAAGAGGTTCTAACGTGTGAACCACAAATTGAAGGACCGTATTTGAAGAAATCCTATATGTAATCACACGACTTAAAACAATAAGGCAACTGCGGCTGATGGAATTGCTGCCGAATTTATAAAGGCAGACGGCTATGCATAAAGCTATACGAACTAATAATAAAAATCTGGAGGACAGAAGAATTACCCCATGACTGGAAAGAGTCATTATTGATACCTATCTTTAAGAAAGGAGACAAGTTCCAATGTGAAAATTATAGAGGAATATCACTACTGTCCACAAGCTATAAGATACTATCCGCGGTATTACTAAATAGACTAAAACCATATTCAGAAGACATATTAGGTGACTACCAGGGGAGTTTTAGACAAAACAGATCAACAATAGATCAGATATTTATCTTACGACAAATAGCCGAGAAACATTTTGAATATAAAAGAGATCTCCATAACATGTTTGTGGAATTTAAAAACGCTTATGATAGTGTCCGTAGGAATAGTCTATGGAATGCTATGCAGGAATTTAGAATACCAATGAAGTTAATCAACATGACCAGACTATGCATGGAAGATACTTATAGTATAGTAACATATAAAGGCAGGAAGTCAGACCCTTTCCAAATAAGATCTGGCTTAAAACAGGGTGATGCACTATCGCCGCTCCTTTTCAATCTGGCTCTAGAGAAAGTTGTAAGGAAGGTAAAGGAGGAATGTGCTATTGGAGGAACATCCAGACTGCTTGGTTATGCAGATAATATAGATAGTATAGGGGAAAATGAACAAAAGACATTGGAAATATTGACTTACCTAAAGGAAAAAGCCCAACATATGGAGTTGGTTATCAACCTAGATAAGACAGAATATAAGGTAATTTAAAGAGAAGGAACGGCTAAAACTCTGGCCACATACAAATAGATAATATGATCATTAAAAGAACGGAAACATACAAATACATGGGTACAATCTTCAACTGCTCCAACATAATAAGGGATGAAATACAAGCTAGAATCAACTCTGGAAATAAGATATACTATGCACTACAACATCTGCTAAAATCAAATGAGCTATTTCGCAACACCAAGATCACAATATACAAAACACTGATCAGACCAGTTGTGCTGTAGGCTCTAAAACCTGGAGTACAA
Source organism: Cepaea nemoralis (assembly GCA_014155875.1). Classification (NCBI taxonomy): domain Eukaryota; kingdom Metazoa; phylum Mollusca; class Gastropoda; order Stylommatophora; family Helicidae; genus Cepaea; species Cepaea nemoralis. The sequence continues at coordinate 145,867 of JACEFZ010009864.1, read as the reverse complement.
CTAAAGGAGACGAAGCATTGTTACAAACCTTTGAGAACAAAGTTTTAAGACGCATCTTTGGACCCATTAGGGATACACAAAGTGGAGAGTGGAAAAGAAGAAGCAACAAAGACATTTATGATATGTTTAAGTCCCCGCTAATCACTGGTATCATGAAGACTAATATACTGCAATGGCTGAGGCATATAGAAATAATGGAAGATAATTGGGAAACAAAACTCGCTTACACTCAGGAAATAAATGACCGTAGACCCCGAGGTAGACCAAGATGACGGTGGACAGATAATATACATACAGACCTACAAGCACTTGGAATCAGTGACTGGCAAAAATTAGGTCAACCTTCAAGAGACGAATGGAGACGGCTAGTATCTGCAGCAAAGAATCTCAATGGCTCGGAATGCTGAAGACGAAGAAGAAGGGATCCTTGCGCTTGATGCTTGCTGCAAAGAAATTTTATGTCAGGTTCCAATTTAGTTAACTTCAGTCTCAAGTCTCCCCGTTTTGTTATATCCAGCCGATTTCTTCCATTTTCGAATTGCCCCCCTTAACAATCGAATTGCCCCCCTGTGGGCGTGGGCCTCACGTTGGGAAACACTGGAAGAACCCCTGGTGAAGCTTTCGAAACAGAGTTCAAGAGACAAGAGAGTCGACTTCATTGCACCGGGTTTTTATCCTATATGGCTCGATCTCTTTCCGCGGGAAAGCCTGTCCATAGCGTCATTCAGAGCACGAACTCCTAGCTCCAGCGACGATCCCCAGGAGTCTCCGAGTAAAGAATATAAGATGGTCAATTCACTAGCCAACCAGCAAAGTGACCCTCGATTACACATTCCCAGTTGTAGCAGGTTACACTTTTTATTTTCCCAACTAGTGCGGATCTGGGATCAGTCCTGTGGCACGGTGGATTTGATATCTTTTTGGGTGTACCCAATGTCGTATAGCGGTTGTATTGATAAATATATGGATTCTGACCAGTGCCATACTAGCGGTTGTATTGATAAATATATGGATTCTGACCAGTGCCATATAGCGGTTGTTTTTATATCTGTGGGATATGTCCAGTGTCATATAGTGGTTGTTTTATACAGTTATATGGGATCTCCCCGCTGTCATATGGCGTTTGTGTTGATATCTCTGGGAAATGTAAAGTAGCGCTTGTTTTGACAAATTTGGTATCTCCCCAGTTTAATCTAGCTATTGTTTGACCACTCCTGTTATCTGGGATCTGCCCAGTGACATTTAGCGGCTCTATTGATATCTCTAGGATCTGCCCAGTGACATATAGCGGGTTTAATTATATCTCTGAGATCTTTCCCAGTGTCCTAAAGCGGTTGTATAATCTCTGGGGAAAAGAAGGCAGCTGACGTGCGACCTACCACCTTATGTGAAGTTTGGTCACCGAAAAAGCCACTGACATAACAGTGTATCACTAATATCTAACACCATCAGTGTGTGTGTGTGTGTGTGTGTGTGAGTGAGTGTGTGTGTGTGTGTGTGTGTGTGTGTGTGTGTGTTGCGTATATGCATGCCAGTTTATTTAATCGTTGTCTTCCTCTGTATTCCACCATTTTGTTTGCTAGTATTCTCTTTGCCGCGTGTTTAGTCCTCCATGTTATATCTGAGGATGTAGGGCAGGGTAAGAGAGGTCTCACATTAGCATGACATCCTTAGGTCCTCTTGTTTCTGTGATATTCTTCAGGTCATTTACATCAGGGATCTCCGTGACGAAGTGGTTAAGCCGTCTGCCTCCCTATCTGAAGGTCGTGGGTTCCATCTCCGAACAGCATCGATCAGACCACAAAGAAGAATCGTGTGTGTCTTCGCTGGAGCTACGGAGTTCGTGCTCTGTGTTATGCTCTCGGTCAGGAGACTCTCGGGGGTCATCACTGGAGCTACAGAGTTCGTGTTTTGTGCGATGCTCTCGGCAAGGAGACTCCCGGAGATCATCGCTTGGGCTATGGAATTCGTGCTCTGTGTGATGCTCTCGTCAAGCGGCTTGCCGTTCTGCAGAGAGAGACCAACCCATATGGCTCAGTGAAGTCGACCCCTATGTCATAACTCGTCCCCATAACATGTATCTCTGTAACAGCACATCTCAAATACCTTTCTATGGTTGTTTGCATCACGAGTATATTTTTCAGTTCTCATAACCGAGTAATGCGACTGACCAGAAGCACATACAGTGGAGTATTCCCATTAGATAATATTGTATCATTATTAATGCTAGAATATCACACTGGCATATACCATATACATGTACGTACTGAGTATTGTTACATTGTTAGTATCCTGTGGACATCGGATTGAGATGAAATACCTCCATCGTCTGGAGGAAACATTCCCGAAGCCAGGCCTAATCGCAGCCAGTTCGTGTATACTGTGCCTTAGTACATCACAGTGGAAGTTTGGGTGGCGTAGTGGCTTGACGCTGGCCTGCCAGATCGGTGGTCACGGGTTACAATACCAATCAGGCAAAACTTTTTTTTTAAATGGTCCGGTGCCCTAGGATCGATCCAGTCTAACATAGGATCAGGAACTCACATGGCAAATAGAGGTGACCAACCTGATACTGACCATGTCACCACCGAGTGCCAGTTGGTCTCTGGAAGTATGTGCCCAGCCCCATATGTCCAATGCGTTATAGGCGTGTAAATGGGCCCTTTACTTGACGGTCACTGACATCGTAATTTGTCTCTTCGCGTGTGTGGAGATCCATTACCGATCCTGCACATGCCGCTGGTTACTGAACATGAGGAAGGGAAGGAAAGAACAGTCCCCATGGAGACTACGTTGGTACTATGTTCGGGAAGAAAGTCTTCACACAAACCTCAACCCTGTAGTTGCAAGCTCTCTTCATGGCTTAAAGGACCTGTGTGTCAATTCATCGTATACATCAGTTATAACGCACTCTTTCAGGGGATCCGTCAAGTAGCCGACATTTGCTATGCAATGACCACTATTACTTAGTTCCGCCACTGAATATAAGAGAATAATAACATATTCCTAATGCTCTAATATTCTTTAGTAACAACGGGCACTTTTGTTTGTATATGCAGATAGGATAAATTTAGTTTCAAGGAGCCAGCGTTGAGGATAGTTAAGTCTTCTCAATGCCGTTATTCACTAGAAATAATGCCAGCGGGATTAACAGAGTTAGCAGAGATCTGGCACCAAAATCTGAATGTCCTTGACTTGTTTGCAGTCTAGATAATCACGCAGCTATGAAAGGAAGCATACTTAACATCTTTAAAATAAACACCATAGACCGTCAGCGAACCACTGAGTGTAAAAGATGACCAGCATTGAAAGTGGGAACATGGAACGTTAAAACTATGAGTGGGAATGGCGATTTTGATAATATTAAGAGACAAATGAGACGACTGAATATTAATATGTTACGTATATCGAAATGCCTTAAAAGTCGCAAATACTATACTAAGCACAGGCTGCTACAGTTGCCATAGATTAATTATATGCAATATACATATAACAATAAAGACGGTCAAATATAAACAAAGAAACATAAACATAAATCAACTCATTGGACAAATGGCACCAATACTAAAGAACAAACATGTATCAATAACTACTAAGAAAGCACTTTACAACACAATCTTCCTACCAACTCTGTGCTACCAATGCCAAACCTGGACAATGACAGAAAAAGAGAAAAGAAAAATCACAACAACAGAAATGAGGTTCCTGAGAAGAATACTCAACGTATCAAGAAGAGATAAGATCAGAAATGAAGAAATCAGGACTAAAGTGGGGGTTAAAGCTGCTCTAGATTTTATTAGAAAGCAGCAAGTCAAATGGTTTGGCCATGCAAGTAGGTTACCAGTCAACAGCATGCCACAACAAGCAATGATGTACAGACCAGATGGAAACAGAGGAAGAGGCCGACCACGTAAACGTTGGACGGAGGGAATAACAGAATCCATGGGAATGTCGATATACGAAGTCCATAACCGGGCACTCTCACGAAGTTTATACTTCACCTCGACACCGCAAGGTACAAGAGGAACATGATGAGATGAGATGAGAAACATAAACTTTTATTTACATGCACTGAAGAGTGAGGAGATAAAAGATAAATTCAATGTAGAACAGATTTGATGCATTGTCCGATCTGTAAATAGTATTTTAAGATGTCAGCGACCAATGGAAATATTAAAGAAATCAGTCAGCCAAGCTACAGAAACAAATACCCAAAAAATGAAGATGATGGGACTTAAGAAATGAATGACGGAAGATATCTTAAAACCTTATGGCAATAAGATGAAATAACAAAAGCAACCATGAAAACTATGAAGAGATTCAAATGAAGATTAGGAAATTGTGCAAAGAGGCAAAAGAGGCATGAACCGAGGAAAATTGTAGGGAAATTTAAAACCAATACAACACCCGGTGTACCAAATTAATGCACAAAAGAATTAATGGCATCACTAACATAAGAATACACATCGACTGGTTGCCTAAAAACCAAAGATGGCAAAATCATAATAGAAAACGATCAGAGTTTACATGCTTTGTCAGATTATGTGACATATCTTTATAATGATACAAGAGAGGAATAATAATGACGGACCATCAGTTTTGAAGATGGAAGTTCAGAATGCTCTTAACCATATGAAAACTGGCAAGACACCTGGTCCAAACAACATCACAAAACAAATTATCAAGGCCTTTGAAGAAAGTGGAATAGACAAGGTCACTCGATTGCTGAACGCAATACATGATACTGAAGGTATCCTTCCTGAATTATGTGATCCTATATTTATAGCAATCCCAAAGAAATCAGAAGCCTTGGAAATTGATCAACATCGAACAATTAGTATAATGAGCAACATTACAAAGATTTTGCTAAGAATCATCGTGCATAGAGTTAGAAAGAAAATACAACCTGAAATTGAGAAGAACAATGTGGGTTTGTAGAAGGCAAGGGCACAATAAATACTGTGTACATGCTGAGAACAGTAATTAAACGTTCTATAGAAGTAAATAAAGACCTTTATCATTGCTCTATAGACTACACAAAGGCTTTCGATAAAGTAGGACATGTCAGCATGATGAAGATGCTTGCAGATCTGCACATTAATAGGAAAGACCTTTTTTTTTTTAAATGTTGCATATCCCTTACAGGACCTTAGACTTGTGAAAAACATGTATTGGAAACAACAAGCTGCCATCAGAATCAATAATTAAGTACGTCAATATCTGCCTATTAAGAGAGGTGTGAGACAGGGATGTGTAATGTCTCCAGATCTGTTTTCCCTGTATAGTGAAAATATTTTTTTAGAAAAGTACAAGATATGAAAGGAATCATCATTGGAGGGAGAAACATCAATAACATTAGATATGCAGATGATACAGTATTGATTGCAGAAAATGAGCAGGATTTGCAACATTTAGTTGATGCGGTTGTTGAACACAGTGAACAACTAGTGTTATGATTAAATTGTAAGAAGACACAGATTATGGTCGTCACTAGGAAGAACAAAATGCCAAGATGTAATATACAGGTAAACGGGAATATTCTTAAACAAGTGAATCATTATAATTATCTCGGAACAGTCACTAACATATGATGGGAGATGCCTTGAAGAGATTAGAACATGAATCACCTTGGCGAACGTAGCCCTTCGCAGGATGAAAAACATACTGACCAATAAGAAGATGTCAATTGCTACGAGAAAATGAGTGTTAAGGTGCTATATAGAACCTGTACTTTTGTATGGATGTGAAGCGTGGACAATGAGCAGTCAAGCTGAGAACCATCTGATGGCTGTGGAGATGTGGCGTCTGAGTAGTACGAAAAAAAGCACAATGGACATACAGAAAAATTAACGACCAAGTCCTACAAAAAACAAATGAAAATCGTAAAATGATTTGAGAAATTAGACGTAGACAGTCAAAATTTTTTGGACATGTTATAAGAAGAAATAAATTAGAGAACTTGGTGACAACTGGCAAGATCGAGGGGAAAAGAACAAGGGGAACACAGAGAGGTAAATACTTGGATGGATTGACCACGTGGCATGGTCGATACATGAACACTGAACTGATCCACGACTCTGGTGATCGAGTGAAATGGCGAATCATGACCGCCCACGCTTACCGGTATGGCATTTGATGGATGGGTTTTGGCAAGCTGATGATGATTGAACAGGTAGATGGAGCTAAACACATTAGTTTTATAAAGAGATGTTATCGTTTGTGGTAAATGGAGATAATTGGTAAACTAGGAACAGCAACAATAAAAAAGAAAAGTATTCATATGAAAGAAAGCAAGGGCACACTACTGAACGTAAACTTGCCAAGAGATCACAACAGCAACATATGCTGGTGTTGACTGGGACGTCCTGTAAAGGGTATGCAACTAACTTTTTATTCATATGAAAAGGACAAAAACGACGAAAATAATGATGATAATAATGCAGGACAGGCAGAAAATGAATATGATGAAGAAGATAGTGATTGATAACTACTGCTAGCTGAACACTTGACAAGGTAGTTTTATTATCTCCATATATCCCATGGACTGACGTGATCTTCAATTTGAACAAGCAGTTGCCATAGCTACCGCTCCACATACGTTTGTTTATGGTGCACTCTGGTTCCTACATTTGGCAGAAATACAGTACTAGGATGCTGAACTACGAGCATGTTACATCCCTGGCGATAAAGTCTCATATATTATTACCTGGTGACTGTATTTTAGAGCAACGTTCTAATGCTTTTATTATTGTCACAGTTTCTGCCGTCGCAGTCTTCCTGTGGCAGAAAAGATGGGTTGTTCAGAGTCGATATTGTTGATTGGGGGGGGGGGGGGGGGGGGGGGGAGGGGGAGGTCACGAAACTACTAATATTGTCGTCATCATCATAAAGTCCCTTGTGGAATGGCGTAAGCGTGTATGCTTCTCTAACTCTTGTGATTTCCAACAGCATGTATCTGTTCGTGTGCTGACAGCTTTCAATGCCATGACAAAAGGCTGTCAAGAGTTGAGTTGCGCTAAGAACCGATATCACTGCACTCAGGACATTCCCATACGCGCTCCGTCCCCTCGTTCAGCAGCCAGCAAATAGTCACTCTACTAATCGTTCCCACCGCTGTTTGAAAGTTCTCCTGGTCTTCCCTCTCAGTTTAGATGGAACCCTTGCCGATAGCCCGCCATCTCATTCTTTCCACATACGGGTTCTCAATCTGTTCCCCCACCTTCTCCACATGGGCCCACAGGCACACGATCACCGCCCCCTTGTCCATAGGTAATCTACCACCAAGAGGTGCATTTCCTGCCGGCCTATCAGCCTGCTCATTTCCCCGCACTCCCACATGGCCAGGGCAAAAAATCCATCTCAGGAATCTTCTCTCATTGTCTTTATCCGTTTCTCTCTCTCTCTCTCTCTCTCTCTCTCTCTCTCTCTCTCTCTCTCTCTCTCTCTCTCTCTTTCTCTCTCTCTCTCCACACATCTTTTCAGCTCCACAACATGTACTAGTTTTGTTTTCCGGAGTGGGGGGGGGGGGGGGGGGGGAAGAATCGGGGAGGGGGGGGGGAGGTTGGAGAATCCGTGGTAACACAGTGGTTAGCATTCTTGTCCGCTGGTTCGGTGGTCATGCGTTCAATTCCCCATCAAGGCAGACATGTATTGTTTACGTTACGTGCGGTCACAATTCGACCCAGGCTAAACTGGGTACTACGACATTTCTGGGAAGTTAAACAGTCCGGTGTGGCATTGACCACATGACCACCGATGCCGACTGGTGTATAAATATGGCGCTACCGCCATATACCGTAAATGCGTATAAAAGGGTCTGTAGTGTTCTCTTCCTACAGAGATCTGACAGAAGGTCATCATCATGGAGCAGGCCCTGTGTGGACGTCGCTCTCATGGCGTCCGACAGAGAAGCTTCTCCATCTCCCGCCATTTCTCCTGTTTCTTAAACTCATGGCGGCTCTGTGACGGAGGTGTTACGGACGCAATTCATAATCCCGCATACTGCGTCCGCAACACAGCTGCGGGCGATTTGGCAGCAGGTCGTCTTGCGTTGGTTTTCATAAAAATGGTAGGAGTGCCGGCCGTTCAGAAATCAATGGCAAACTACTGAACTTAAACTTGCCAAGACACACAAACAGCCAAAAGATGATGGGTGTCGTAGAATTTCCTGGGGTGAGGGAAGCACACTATTACATCTTAATAACGGGATAGATGCACTCTGGGAATACAATAAATCTCAGTCTACAGACCCCACCAGCCCTTGGATTCCTGTCTCTCTCACTATCAACCGCTGGACAATACCTTTTTCACCTCTCATCCAGAACAGATGACCCGACTCTGGTGTCTACACATAATGACTAGATGATATAATGTACAAGAGGATTATCAACCAGGGGAATGTTCATGAGATAATCCTGGCTCCCGCCAGGCGATAGAAGAAATGGTTATCTGGATTAGTCTCAGGCCGTCTCACTCATCACTGTACACTGGGTACGATACCACAAGGTTAAAGAGGTCACTCATCTGCACACGTAGCGTGGAATGTCTCTGCCGAGGGGTAGTCTCAACTGGAATGACTAGCACGTCAATGTGGTGACTCCAAGTTGCGGTGGTACGTGATGACTCCGGACTAACATCCCTGTAGAAGTTCTGAAGGCCTGTCCTTCAAGCTTCACTGGTAAGGCCTGTGCTAGACAACAGTCCTAAGAAGCCACCATAACATTTAACACACATTTAACAATGTCAAAGTTCTGGAAACAGATGGTGGTCTCTAATGTGATCAGGATGGGTATAACTGGGCCTATCAGCACAGAAAGTTGGCACAGTTCAAGTTGACTCTGTCACTCAAAAGTCAGTACTGGTAGCGCGTGACCAGGTAAGGAATGTAACAAGTGTTCCTATTCCTACATGGTAGACTGTTCACGGAACACCAGGCCATCATGAAATAAAGGGTAATGTAGTTCTTCTCTACCCGTTTGGCTAGTGGGTCACAATGTCAAAACTGTTCACAGACAAGAGGACACGATACTCGCCCGTGTGTAGCCATCATAATACTTGGTGGACTGACTGAAGACCATTTAGCGGTTTAGACGGGACTGGATTGTGGCGTCGTGACTTCCCGGCACGTGGTGTGGTGTAGAAGCCTCACGTCACGTCACATAGGTAAGCCAGCCATTTAGCAGCCTTCACCAAGTCATCTTCCTCTGGTCCCGTCACGTAAGTCTCTCAGAAAGTAGAACCTGCCAAAGATAACACCATGTGTGAATATCGTGACACAGACTTACCCCCAGAGGTACACGTTACCTATGTGTACTCAGCATAGGCCGGTGTCGCTATGACCCGGCCGGCCCTCACAGACCAGGATCCACTGCCAAAACTGAACTGGGTCTGGGTCCTAACAAGTGCTGGCTGAACCGTCCTCCGTCTCGAACCCGCCCCAGGTAGGGCTGTGTATCTGGTCATGGTGTCGGCGAAATCCTTCTGTCCTAAAAAGACTTCTAAGGACACAATATACCAGGTTAGTAGGTTAAAGGTACCTAGAGACAAAATGGCTCTGAAGGAGAGCCGGTGACCACCGAATTCCCCTCCCTCGGAGGTAGCCCCCTCTCCCTGGTTCGATTTTAGGATTACCTACTATACACCAGGTCTCCTGGAGCTCTAGCTCTGATCCAGGAATGTAATAGATTATACAGGGAAATCCCCCTGTAGCGGAAGTCCACATCCCGTTCCCTCCTCCCCTAGTTAAGGTCAGAGCATTTGGAACGGTGTTCAGCTGGCTGTGACCAGCTCTGTCGCATTCCCCAGTTTCTCCAGTGTCAACCTCTCGGGAACCAACTGCCTATCAAGATGGTGTTCCGTTACGGCAACCAATAACATAAAGAGTAAGAGGAAAGCTCAGCAAAGCCAGTGGTCGCCACACCAAAGAATTCGAACTTAGACACCCGCAATGTCCTTCGAATGACCTTCGACACGTCCGGCGACCTTCGCATGGGTTTCGTCTGGTTCGGCCGAGTTCCCTGATACCTCACTCGACCTATGTTCTACAACGCCTTCGCCAACTTCCGTTTGTGTCGACTACGTTAGAGTTCTAAGGCCGCCCAGGCGTGAACTCGGACTACTAACACTATTGGGCCTGTCCGAAATGTCTATAACTACTTGTAGCGGCAATAACACGCATTCCCGTACTTGTACAATTGTAACGCAAAAACAGGCCTACAATCCATCGTGTTCAACTAGCCTGCAGTGGTAAGTTAAAACACAAGCCCACAGGTTCACCCCTGACTGACCTTTGTGCGCCGGGCGGGGCATGTGGTCGAACAGCTTCGGTTCAACGCGGTAGCGACACACATTATTTATCTAAATATGTTTCACGTACCTTACGACAAACTGTGCATTCAGAATTGAGGAGCTCCCGTCCCAACTCTGGACGTTCTGTCAGTTTTCTTTGATAAACAGCAAGACACTGGCTTCCTCTTTCCCATTTACGAATTAACACAGTCGTTCAAACACAACGTCTTTATCTCCGGCACAAACACACACACACACACACACACACACACACACACACACACACAACGATTTATTTTTCCCTCAATTTATCTCCGGTATATACGCACACATATACACATTTATGTCACACATAATCTATCTAAGATACCCACACACACACATTCACTCACACCCGTTTTCCTGAGTAACACGGGACTAGACTACGAACATCTACGCACCACAACAGATGCTATACACCATCATTTACGTGACCCTGGGGTAGCGGGGTAGGCGTATCCCCTATCAAAGGAGAAGTAAGGCGCCTCCTTCCCTCCGTTAGCCTACGGGACACCCTTGGGCAAGGTGGAGTACCCGTTTAGCCCCCCGATTAGGGTTACGCTCCCGGGTAGGTGGAACCCGTTAGCTTTGGACAGCAATCCATCTAGGAGACGGAAAACTCCAAATATAAACCCCCACGTTCAAGGTGGACCAGCGTGCTGAGGAACTGGATGGCCATGGGTTAACTGGTCGTCAACGTTGGACGTCTGGCAGGCGTGCGGGGCGGCACCAGGCGTATGGACTCCTGCGGGACATCCCCTGCCTCTTCCCTAGCAAGCAGGCAATGCTAGGGTGATTGTTTATTTCCTGCAATATCCAAACTTTGCCTATGGATTTATTTAAACATGGTAATCGTCGCCGGAGCTACGGAGCACGTGCTCTGCGATTGACACATCCCTCAGAGGCTAGCGAAGAGATAGTGAGGAGGAGAAGACGAGGAAATGATGTGAGACGACGGCATAGAAATAGGAGGGCAGGCGCCAGGAGAACAAGACGAAAAGTGGAGAGACTAGGTTTCAACTATGTAAGAGCGGGATACTGGAATTGTCGCAGTGCCAGACAGAGAGGTCCTGTATTGGAGAGACTAATATATGATTTTGACGTCCTCATGCTCCGGGAGCTAAATACAGACAAATACCATTGCCCTGGGTACGCCAGTTATATAAACCCTACTGGGCAGAAGAGACATGGACAAGGTCTGCTGGTGAAGGAAGGAGTGAAGCATGTGGTACTCGACTTGAGCCAGTGGAATCACAGTGCAAGAGAGGTCCGGGTATACAAATGGAGATTGGTGGTATTAAGTTGGAACATCATAAATGTATATGCCACAGTGGACTGTTTTGTCAGAAAGGAACATTGGGACTGGCTTAAGGAACTGGAGGAACTACCAGGTGATAGGCTACTCATATGTGGAAACTTTAATGCAAGGAACAGAGATTGGGACAGTAGTGGAGAAAACCGACAGGGAATTCCCCTTGCAGATGCCATGGTGGACTCCATGTGGTTTGCATAAATGATGGTAGGCCGACAAGAATGGCAATGAGGCTTGGCGATGCAGACACAGCTATTGACTTGGCACTTGTCTCCAAGTCATCAGTCCTTGATGTAAAGTGGAATGTTTTGAATGACCATGGGAGTGATCACATGCATGCTCAGTCCTGATCTCTAAACCCAGGAAAGTTAAAACTGGGAGAGCGCGCAAGACCTTCCGGTATGAGTGGACCGATTGCCTTCTTGGACGCCTCAGACAAGGGGCATGCAACAGGACTGTTAAAACTCCCTTTTTGCATCCCCCATGGTGGACCTTAGAAGTAGACCATGCTTGGAAAGCAAAGAGAGCTGCAGTGAAGCAGCTAAAGAAAGTGCGACAGACACTTCGAAGCTCACGAGAGGAAGTGGACACAGCGGAAAATGTCAAGAAAGACAAGGTGGAGGTTTTCAAGCGCTGTGCTGCAGAGGCCAAAAAGGCAAAATGGGAATGTTTCATGAAGGAGATTGGAGGTGATAAAACACTGCAAAAATTCTGGAAACTGCACAGGCAAATGCAGAGAAAAGATCGGCCGATGACAGTGGGAACAATCTATAGAGATGATGGTGTGCGCGTGACAACAGACAAAGAGAAAGGGGAGGCGTTTCTCCAGAGATTTTTAGAGCAGACCAATCATAATGATGCGGACACCAGGGATGCATTTAGAGAGAAGCTATCGGGCACCACGAAGAATATGCAGTATGGAGACATCATACGGGTGGAAGATGTTAAACACATTTTGAAAAAGGCAAAAGACACGGCACCAGGGCCCGATGGGGTCAGGCATGGCTACATAAAGGGTTTGAGCGAAGCAGTTCTGGAGGAGATGACCGACTGCTTTAACCAGAGCATTAGGACAGCATCAGTACCGCAGGATTGGGTGCACAGCTATCTCATCCCTCTCCCAAAACCATTCAAGGACCAGTCAACGCTTAGCGGCGTTAGGATCATCACCCTTCAAAATACATTTGGGAAGGTTTTAAAGAATGACATATGCCTGAGTCATTGACATTGAGGTGAGTGACTTGTAGCCGGGCTACGAGAAAAACAACCAGCCATGAGAAATAATGGTGAGGGTGAGTGCAGACTCCCAGGGTGGATGGGGGAGAGAGAGTTTAGTTTTGTGTGAAGTCAGGAGACTTGAGGGCAGTTGAAGCTGGGACCGACTGAGTGTCGGGTCGCTTTAGACAGTTGATGTTTTAGACTCCGAGCTGGTCAGGAGCTCTACGGAGGAGCAGAGTTGACTGGTAGAGCTCTGTCCTGTGTTGTTGTTCTCCGAGTTTTGAATGCAGGCCTAAAACCCAGTGGGGGTTGTATAGTTAATGGAGGCCTGAACCCAAAGTGGGTTGGATAGTTAGTGGAGGCCAGACCCAGTGTGTGGGTTGTATTGTGTGAGGTCCAGCTGTGGATAGTAGCTGGATAACTGTCTTGTGGATTTGAGATTAAAGAAGATCTTGGGAAGGCAGTGATGTGTGCGTATTAAGTTGCGAGAAGGATATATATATTCTATGGATTATATTGTTTTCTAGATATATAAATATGTTACGTGTGTCCGTGTTCTTTCTGTATTAAAGGATTATGTGCACAAAGCAATCTTGTTCACTGACTGATGGATGTGTACTACTGGGGTGAGTTGCATTGTGAGACAGGTGGCTAGATCTACTTACACTCCATAGTGACATACAAGGAACATTGAAACCTAGACAACGACCATGTCACTCAGTTATTATAAAGAACAATGTGACATTATCTGGGAGGCTTCGTCCGATCAAGAACACTATAGACAATGTTGTCATTCTGTTTATCTGTGAACTCGTCGATTAGAGAGGATACTAAGATCAGAGACATTAGTCGGATGCCCAATTACAACGACAATGATGGCACAAGGAATAATCACCATTTTCAGTAGACGGTCAATGCCAAAGGTGTCCGACAAGTAATACAGAGTTCACAAGAAACCAGGTAAATTTGATACCAGGCAGTAGTGCTGAAGCTAGCAGACAGTTCACGAAAGGCCACCACAGTACATGCAAAAACAGCCAGCGCGCGGCTAAATACACTAACAGACAGTGAGTGATTTCGTAGCGAAGTCCTGTGCGCGCTGAAGACAGGTGTACGGTGTTTTTCATAGGACAAGAGACGGGGCGTCAGAGAATTAACGCAGACAGGTCAAAAAGAGGACAGCACAGGTGAAAAGTCGCGTGGACAAAAACGTGTTTGCGACAAGAGCGAATCAACACAGTTGGACAGTATCGCTGTCGGTGATAAAGACAGGATTGAAAATCAAAGATATTGACAGTCGTGTGTGTGCTGAGGGCAATGCACGGTGTGGTCGCAGGTCGACAGGTCAAGATTTGTCGACGCAGTTAATAGGACGGGTGGGACACCAGCCACCAGGTACTGGGGAAGTACATGTTTGGAAAACTCTCGGGAAGGGGAGATTTACATGGATGTGTAGAATACACAGAATTGACATTTGCTGATTCACCGGGAGGGGTGATAGACGGGGGTAGTGACAGTACCCCTACCACAGCCGTGTTGGGGCAGGACAGGTGTCTTTGTGGATAACGGAAAAAGTTTCCGGTCAGTTTACAGACAGATTAAGTGTGACTCTCCATGCAAGAGCATCCGTGTTGGGGCTGAGAAGGTTGTTTGGAAATATTTACTGAGGATTTTTCCGCTGACGGTGATAAAGAGTACTGAGGTACTGACTGAGGTTGACCTGCGAGTTCAAGGCCGATGATTTAAATTTACTAAAAATTTTCCATGTAGAACTGGATAAACAAGGTGTTTTTAACGAAAACCAGACTTTATGTTCACCTTTGTGAATCCCTTTGTTATCATTACCCTGTTATAAGCAAACATTCTACAATATACTATCACGTGTCGTCATCGCAGGAGTGGTCGCATTTCTTTGCCAATAAGGATTTATATATATACAAGTTTAAAGCGCTGGACATTTGCTGCCATCTTTTGTGTTGAACTTTGTCTTTAAACGTGAATCTATCACATAATTGATACACCTACGGACCATCCTCCGCAACCAAGGTATAATAGCGTTACGGACTGGGTTGAGACAAGTCGTTTGGATTATTAGTTTGTTGTCACCACGTCCAGGGAAAGTAACAACATATCAAGAGAACGTTTTTCTATTGGAATTTAGCGTCGTAGTCATTTCCAGCATATTGTGGGAAACTATTAAATACGAACGAACAACTTTTGTGACTGATTAATAAGTACAGTATTATCGACCAGCCATTTGGACATTTTGTTTGCTCTCATCGTTAAAACTGTCTTTATCATTTGTGGATCTATATATGTATATGTTATTACATGTAGTTGTTGGATAGGCATTTATTGCAATTTCTATCTAAATCAGGATAGGCTTTACAAAACGTGGTTCTTGTGCTTACGATATTTTTGTAAAGGACAACGCTAAAAAGTTAGCGGGGTGTGCATTGGCATTGTGGTCCTAACCAATATCTAGAGCCATGGTGTATTGCGTCAAATCTGTGTATATTATTGATTTGAGATTCCTTCTTTTCTTCTTATTATTTTTATGTATGATATTTTATTTCTTTGAGTATATATGTGTTATTGTAACTCTTGCGACTAAATCTGCTAAATAGACTGTTTTCGGTGTCAGTTTACATATATTACGCGCACTGTGGTCGTCCCTACACAAGCTTGTGGATGTTACTGTGGTTTATTTCTTTGTGATCACCGTCTCCGTATACTTAGCTTGTGCGTCTAGCGTTTTGTAGACACCACTTATTGTTATCATTCATTCGTTTGTATATATATATATATATATATATATATATATATATATATATATATATATATATATATATATATATATATATATATATATATATATATATATATATAGAGAGAGAGAGAGAGAGAGAGGAGAGAGAGAGAGAGAGAGAGAGACGAATGAATGTTCACAATAAGTGGTGTCTACAAAACGCTAGACGCACAAGCTGAGTATACGGAGACGGTGATCACAAAGAAATAAACCACAGTAACATCCACAAGCTTGTGTAAATATTGTTAAATATATATATATATATATATATATATATATATATATATATATATATATATATATATATATATATATATATATATATATATGTTTAACAATATTTCCAGAAATTTGTTACAGCTATTTGCGATATAAACGAAGGAGTATAGGTGATATTCCCCCCTCACTACCTAGTGCTTGTAGAGTGACTGGGTGAGTACAGAGTGATAGTATTAGGACTACGAATTTACGTACACAGTGAGTGGTGGTGTACTTAGGGAAGGTACACAAAGACTAGAAGCAGGGTCTTTACATTTATAGATGGCTGACAGACAGTACGTGTCCACAAGTACAAGATGCCTACTTTAATGGAATATATTGAAGCAGGTGAACGGTTAGGCCTGAAGGGAAAAGAGTTACAGGATTATGCAGAAGCCAAAGAACAAAAAACAGGCTGAAAGAGAACAAAGACAAGCTGAAAGAGAAAAAAGACAGGCCGAAATGGAAAACAAGCGTCTACAGGAAGAGAAAGAGAAACAAATGCAACTAGAACTTGAAAAGGTAAAACAAACAAATGCGATGGAAATTGAGAAAGAGAAGCTCAAGTGTCAAATGGAAACCGAAATTGCACTAAGAATATTAGACCTATCATCGAAGGGTTAAAGTGAGGAAAGGCAGAAGACCTTCGCCATTCCGTCACAGCGACTAAAACTGCCATTATTTTACGGACCGTAGACAATCCTTGAAGCCTTATCTGGACAGATTTCGAAGGCATCGGCGAAAGCTCTAGGCACCCCAGAAGGAGAATATGCGATGCGGCTGGGCGAGTTTCTGACGGGTAAGGCCCTAGATACCATGTTCAATTTACCTTTAGAAGAAAGAAACAACTACACTATTTTGCGTCAACGTTTGCTTACAAAGTTCCAACTAACTGAACATGGATACAGAACAAAGTTTAGACAATTAGAGCCAGAGACAAATCAGGATTTTACAGATTTTGTTAATACAGTAAAGAACACATTTAATAAATGGATGGAGCTTGCAGAAGTAGGGAAAGATTTTAATAAATTAGTGGATTTAATGTTAAAAGACAAGGTAGTACCTGCATGCATTACAAACTTAGTAGCTTTCTTTGAAGAGCGTAAACCAAAGGACATAGACACAATGTCTCAGTTAGGGCAAAATTACATGACTGCACATCCAAACAGTTGAATTGGTAGACAAAAGAGTGAGGAAATAGTCTGTGCAGCGTATACAAAACAGGACCAGAATCCAGTTATCAGACCAAGGGCAAAAAGTGTGGATTCAGCACAGAAGTACGAACAACAAGAGCCTCACGATAATGGTTTCCGTGGCAACCATGTTGGCAGAGCAGGGCGTTACCCATACAAAAGGGGGAACTTTCAGAGACATCCAAATAGTTATGCCGGATGTTGGAATTGTGGGAGCTGGAGACATAAGGCAGCACAGTGTGAGGCACAACCACAGAGTGAGCCTACGAATAACAGGAAAAAGGAGATAATCTGTTTTAAATGTGGGGAAAAGAACCTTTTCAGTTATGAATGTACGATAAGAGAAACAGAGCACTCAAATGCAGCACAAGTAATTGAGACGCTGAACAATGACAATTGTAGTGGATGCAAACCTTTGTTTGAAAAAGACGGTCAGCCGGTCTTAATATGTGGTCACACAGTTAAAGCAGGATCAGCAGTGCATGAAGGAGGAAGTCTGAAGATGAATCATGGGTTTGTTCATGATAGGCCAGCGTTAACAATTAGCGATTCCGGATGTACGTCCATCGGGGTGAGAAAGAGCTTAGTACATCCCTTTGATTATACAGGGAAAAAGATTAGATCCATAACATTTAATGGGACAGTAGAATTCTACCCAGTAGCCGTGATAACAGTAAAAACACCATATATCACAGGAAGAGTAGCAGCGTGTGTTCTAGACTCACCAGTGGCAGATCTGATCATAGGAAATGTTCCAGGAGTTAAAGATTGTACAGAAGAAGAAGTAGTTTATTGGGACCAGAGATATAGGTCAAGTAGTAACGAGGTAGTTACCAAAATAAAACCTAAATTAGAGAGTATAGCTGAAGAAAAAGAGGCACTTGAAGTAGACATAGGGACTGAGGACAAGGATAGTACAGGTGAGCAGGTGAGAATGGATCTCAAACATAGAGTTAGTGACCCCCAGAGACAAGATGATACTATAGACAAATGTTTCCAATGGTGTAGTAAAGTGAGACATAGGCAATCGAAGAAGGGTAGATGGTGCTTCGAAAGGAAGAACAATGGTCTCACTCGCAGGTTTTTATATGGCGGAATTGCATGTGGGCAAGTAGTATTACCGTTAGCACATAGAGACCGATATACAAGAACAGCTCAGGATAGGGCATGTGCAAGGCACATAGGAGTAAGGCGGAAGCAGCATAGAGCAGGATGCCAGGTATATTGGCCAAGATTTAATAAAGAGGTCAGACTAAACAGAGACTCCAGTGTAACGGCACAATATGCAGATAGCAAAGCTAAGGCAGTTCAAAAGAGTGTTAACGACATCACTGGACCAGGGTTAGAATTAGCAAACAGATGTTTTAAAGATATAGGAAACATGAGTTATGGGGACATGAAGGGTAGACACAGCATTGACAGAAATCAGAGGTTGGTTAATGCAAGAATAGAACCAGCTGATATATGGTCGATACACAAACTCTTCAGATAGTTGATGGAAGACAGAGGCAATGCAGCGCCTCAACATTTATTCTTGGACCATTATTAGTAAAGTTACATGGTTTGTGTATTATTGAAGATATGAATAGACCTGCGGGTATAAAAATGTAATGCTTTTCTATGTCATGTGGATTATTATACCATGTAGTAGCTCATGCATTGATACACAAGATGGAAAGTTGGTGGTATCGATGTGTTGGTAATAGAGTAGGCTACTATGACTACTTGATGTATTATTTAGTGGGATAGCTAAAGTAAGATGGAGTCATACTTAGGGCTACCCAGGCAATATGTCTTGGTCACATATTTGATAGGTATTAGGCTCCCAACATTTGAAAACGATGTTTTCTTTTAAGAGGGGGGTAATGACTTATGCCTGGGTCATTGACATTGAGGTGAGTGGCTTGTAGCCGGGCTACGAGAAAAACAACCAGCCATGAGAAATAATGGTGAGGGTGAGTGCAGACCCCCAGGGTGGATGGGGGGAGAGAGAGTTTAGTTTTGTGTGAAGTCAGGAGACTTGAGGGCAGTTGAAGCTGGGACCGACTGAGTGTCGGGTCGCTTTAGACAGTTGATGTTTTAGACTCCGAGCTGGTCAGGAGCTCTACGGAGGAGCAGAGTTGACTGGTAGAGCTCTGTCCTGTGTTGTTGTTCTCCGAGTTTTGAATGCAGGCCTAAAACCCAGTGGGGGCTGTATAGTTAATGGAGGCCTGAACCCAAAGTGGGTTGGATAGTTAGTGGAGGCCAGACCCAGTGTGTGGGTTGTATTGTGTGAGGTCCAGCTGTGGATAGTAGCTGGATAACTGTCTTGTGGATTTGAGATTAAAGAAGGTCTTGGGAAGGCAGTGATGTGTGCGTATTAAGTTGCGAGAAGGATATATATATTCTATGGATTATATTGTTTTCTAGATATATAAATATGTTACGTGTGTCCGTGTTCTTTCTGTATTAAAGGATTATGTGCACCAAAGCAATCTTGTTCACTGACTGATGGATGTGTACTACTGGGGTGAGTTGCATTGTGAGACAGGTGGCTAGATCTACTTACACTCCATAGTGACATACAAGGAACATTGAAACCTAGACAACGACCATGTCACTCAGTTATTATAAAGAACAATGTGACAAGAAGATAGTCGCTGTTAAGCTGCAGGATTTTTGGAAAGGGGGAAGCTTCTTCCAAGAGGCCTGGGGAGCTACAGGCCAGGAAAAGATACCTGGTCTAATGCAGCCACTTTTGCCTTTAATGTTCATGAGGGGTTCCAGAGTAGACAGGAAACGATTGCGGTAGCGCTTGATCTCGAGGATGCGTACAATAGAGTTCGATATGATATTTTGATGACCGCACTGATGGAGAAGGGGGTCAATCCCTGGTTGGTGAACTGGATAGCAGCCGTCCTGCACTCTCGTCGGGTTGCTCTCCGTCTGGTCGCATGGACCTCAGAGCCACATATGTTAACCCCGTGACTGCCACAGGGATCTGCAGTCTCACCGGTGCTCTTTAACGTGTATACGAGCAAGATTGCAAACCTAGAAGCACCAGGGGTGGAAGAATACTAACACTTGCAGATGATATTCTTGCATATAGGCAGGGGAGAGATAGGGAGCAAACAGCCCAGGAGTAACAGGCGACAGTAGTGATTGACTGGTGCACAGAAATGAGTGCTGTCATCCACCCGAAAAAGGCGGCTGTTTTGTGGTGCTCTCTGAACAACAGGATTGTAAGAGCTGATGTCCCAAGCCTCGTGATAGATGGTAGAAATGTCAGCAGAGAGAACAAACTGAAGTATCTGGGGATCACATTTGACAGGAGCCTATCCTTCAAGGACCATGTGGAGACGGTCGTGACAAGAACTCAAAAGGGATTCAATGCACTTAAAACTATGGCTGCAATGGACATAGAGCAGAGAATACTTTTCAAACTATACCAGCACTTTACCCTCTCATTAATTGATTATGGCTTAGGTCTGCTCACTGTCTCAGAGAGTCAGCTGGTGAAGTTAGAGCGCATACAGAACAGAAGCTATGCTGGTCATTCTGGGATGCACTAGAGACACCCCAGTAGTGTGTATGCGTTACATCCTTGGTCTGCCGACTGTTGCTGGTAGGCTCAAGGTGATGCACGCGAAGGCATACCTCAGAGTAGCTGCAGACACAGACCACCAACTGCATGAGGCGCTAGACGCAGTTAAGGGTCAGCGACTAATAAGAGGGAAAGCATGGATGGCTCAGGCGGAGGATACGATCAGACAGGTGTGCCCCCTGGAGAATATTAGGCGTGGAGAGGAGTGGGTCAGAGTGCCAGTGGAGCAGTCAGACTTGTGCAGAGTTATAATCACATTAAGCCGGGAGTGCAGGGAGTGGCCAGCAGGGGCCACGGAAGTGGAAATCCAGCAACCAATTCAGGACAATGCTCACATGTGTGATGTGATTATCTACACAGATGGTTCGGTGTCAAGAGGTGAGAGAAGTAGCTGGGGTTTCATAGCCAAAGCTAATGGTCGATGTTTAGGGCAGGAGAGCCTGGCATATGATACCACAACATCCAGCTTAAGAATAGAAGTGGAGGCAGTCACTGCGGCTCTCCGCTGGATGGAGAATACGACACACACACACATCGTGATTGTAACTGACTCAGAAAGCATGCTGACGAGGGTGAGGACGGGTAGACTTCGTGCGGAGTGGCTTGCTTCGCTTCGGAGGTCACGGGTGACAAGCATTGCCGGATCTTTTCTCCGGGGCATGCCGGTGTGCTGGGAAATGAACAGTCGGACAGATTGGCTGACTCTGCAGAACTTGGTGGAGTATTGATACATGACAAGGCAGATGTGACTGCGGCCTTGTGGGAGCACGTGCACACCTCCGAGGAGCAAATGGATTACCATGGTCTGGCAAGAATGAGACAACGAGGAGTGACGAAGGGATCTGGCCGACGCTCAACGCTCAAAGGAAAGGCGAGACGGACTTATAATCAGATTGCTACTGGTACTATTAGTGTTGGAACTCTTCGCTGGCTGCTGAGGATGGTGACGGAGCACTTATGGGAATGCCCCGAATGCTGTGGTGTCGATTCCTAAATCAATCAATCAATCAATTAATCAATTTACGTGACCCATGCTATTATAGACGCACCACAATGCATGCTTTACACCATCATTTATCTGACCCATGCTATTATAGACGCATGACAATGCTTGCTATACACCATCATTTATTCGACCCATGCTGGAATAGACACACCACAATGCATGCTATACACCATCATTTATGTGACCCATGCTGGAATAGACGCACCACAATGCATGCTTTACACCAGGGTCACCAAACTACGGCCCGCAGGCCGGATTCGGCCCCCGACGTCATTTCATTCGGGCCCGCCGACGGTACTCGAACTTGCTTATATAACGTATGGAATACGAGACGTTGTGATACAATTTAAATGTAAATATTATGTTCAGAATAATAGGAGATCTTCACACGTGCGGAGACCTCCTGTCTGCTCTAGGCTGTTTATTTAGGTGGCCCTATTTATATATTTTGGAAACCTTATTGTGAGATATATTCTATTACCAAATAAAGCCGCCTGTTGTGGCTCTACAAGAATATGGAGTAGCATATCCCATGATACCCTGGTAAAAAAAAATGCATAGGATGCTGGGATGTTATGTTGGCGTGCCTATAAGAGCCCAGTCACGCCATGTTCCCTCCTCTTTGGCCTTGAGAACAACTGAGGCCGAAGAGATGCTGATGTCTAATTTTCAGCAGAGGGTTTGAACTCATCCCTCTGAGCCACTACCAAGCAGATGGGCGAACATGCCCCAGGCACGGCCGAGCGTGGCCACTGTTTTTCCAGACCGCAGTTGAGAGGGAAGACAGGCCCTGTGAAGATCCAAAAGATCCAAGAGGATCTTGATTGTGGATTGACGATTATCTGCTGCGGGGTGAGTTTTTAATGAACCTTCATAATGTAAGTAGGAATATGGGAATATAATAGTTATGTCTGTGCCTGAGAACAATAATGGAGGGGGATGTGCCTAGGAAGAGAGGAAGAGGAAGGCCAAAGAGAAGGTGGGTGCATGATGTGGCGGATGATCTCTAGGTGGGTGTATCTGAAGCGGGACATCTTGCTTATGATCGAGAGGTGTTACTGAAGGTTGTTATGGGAGCGAGATTCTGCAAAGGACATTCTATTGAATGAATGACCTTTGTTCCATCTTGTCTGATAATTGCTGGTGTTGTGTATCAGACTTACAGTTACAGTGTTGGGTGATTATCCATGCTGTGATGGAAGATCACTGGTAGTGTGTTGGATGATTATCCATGCTGTGATGGAAGATCATTGGTACTGTGAAGGATGATAATGTGTATGTTTATTCATGGAGATGCCTATTTTGTCATTGCATCTAATCATGAATTTTATTTATTAATGCATTGGCGTTATTAATCAGATGTTGTTGTATCTTTTCAATTACATTATTCTGATTCCCTGTACACGGACTTAAAGTTCTTCACGCACGCACGCACGCACGCACGCGCGCGCACAAACACACACACACACACAACAACAACAACAACAACAACAACAACAACAACCAATTTATTTATTTACTAAACAAAGTTATCAAAGAAGGCGACGTCAGCAAACAGATAGTTACGTCAGACCTAGTGTGCACATATCCGAATCTCACAAACTAAGCAGCAAAAGAGGTTAGTGAAATTTGTGAAAATGACGTGTGGCTTTCAGAATGCTATCAATATTTGGTTTAGAATTGCTGTATCCAGTCAAGAGAATTGCTTTCAAATGTTCATCAGTCATTCTCGTTCGATGTGGTGACTTCACAGGCTTCATTTTTGAAGATGTTTTCTCACAGACATAAGTTGTTTCATACACTGATACCATACCAGCGGCAAATTTCTTAAGTTTAGGAAACTCAACTTCAGGTAAGCAGCGGTACAACTCAACAAGTTTTCCTTCTCTGTGCTTCTCTTTCAACAAGTCATTTGCTTGCAAATCAATTAGTTCCAACTGTAGTTCAACTGGCATTTCATCAAGGTTACAATCAAACGGATTCTGGAAAAGAAGGGTACAACTCAACAAGTTTTCCTTCTAGGTACTTCTCTTTCAACAAGTCATTTGCTTGCAAATCAATGTGCTCCAACTGTAGTTCAACTGGCACATCATCAAGGTTACAATCAAACGGATTCTGGAACAGAAGAATGTCACTCTCAATTCTGTCAAGATCTGAAAATCTCTCCAAACTCTTTGAAACAGTGAAAATGAGAAAGGTTTTCTCCTTCCAGTTGTGCTTCCAACAATGACAGCTTTCTCCGAAATCCTTTGATGGTTCTGTAGAGATCACAGACGAGGTAATCCTTGCCTTGAAGTTTCAAGTTCAGTTCATTCATGTCGACCAAAAATTAACAACTTTGTCAGCCAGTAGGACCTGACAGCTGTGAATCAGCTCTATCATTTACAATGAGGAAAACATCTATTTCGTTTCGGAGCTTTTAAAATCGAAGCAGGACTTTATCGCAGCTGAGCCACCACACTGATGTGTGATAAGGCAAGTCACAGAATTCAGAATCAATTTCTTCAAGAAAAGCCTGGAACAGTTTGTGAATGAGTGCATGTTCCCGAATGAAGTTCACAGTAGAAACTACTGGTTTCAGTACACAATAAATATCTATGTCTTTCCCACAGAGTACTTGCTGATGTATGAAGCAGTGTATGAACAGAGCGCCCGGAATTTGCAAATCTTCCAACTGAGTCCTGATCTGCCCCATCAGACCTTTCCTCGCTCCAGCCATGTTTTTTTCCTCCATCAACTGTAACACCTCGAAGCTGATTCCACTGAAGTTTATAGTCTTGCAAAATTGTTTGCAGTTCTACAAAAATGTATTTCCCAGTTGTTTTTCTATGCATGCTGCAAACGGACGCCAACTCTTCCGTTATCTGAAAGTCCAAATTGACACCACGAATGAACACGAGAAGTTGTGACGTACTCGATAGATCAGTATACTCATCCAGCGCCAGAGAATACCACACGTTCCTAGCTTTCTCGCGTATCTGTAGCTCTATGTTCTCTCCATGTTCTTCTGTTCTCCGCACACCTGAACTTGCTGAAAGGCTGATAGTTCCAAACAAATCGGCTTTCTCAGGACACAAGTTATTTGTTGCTTCCATCATACACTCTTTGATGAAGTTGCCATCTGTAAACGGTTTTCCTCGTTCTGCCATCCTATGCACTATTTTGTAACTTGTACAAGTGACAGATTCATTTTCAGAAACTTTTCTCGTGAAGAGATTTCTTTGTGTTTCAAAACCACGTTTAATGGTCTCATATTTCCTAGAACGTAACTTTCCAGAAAACTTTTAATATGTTGATAGATGTTTTGTTTCGTAGTGACGCCGAAGACTGTACTCTTTCAAAACGACAACATTTTCGCTCTGTATTAAGCAACTGGTTTTCTGGTTCTTTGTTTCCACAAAGAAGTACTTTACTCCCCATTCTTCATTCAAAAATCGTTCTCGGCGTCCACTTTTCTTTTCCTAGTAGCCATAATTAAGGGTGAAGTACACGGGATCTGAAAACAAAAGACATTAAATTAGAAACGTAAATAAAATCCTATTGAAACACAAGAAAAGCAGAGAACTAGGGGTCACTGGTGAAGCTACGGCTCAGCAAAGGTACATTTACATTTTATAGGTACCAATGTGTAACCGCACAGAGATGATAGAGATAATAGCACAAAGCCGACTGCTCATGGGCCGTAGAAGAAGAGAGGAATAAGAAGACAAAGAGAATCTCATTCTATCTCTACGGCTAACAAGTAAATAAAAGATTTAAAGATATCAGATGAACTTCAAGTCCGTGTACAGGGAATCAGAATAATGTAATTGAAAAGATACAACAACATTTGATTAATAACGCCAATGCATTAATAAATAAAATTCATGATTAGGCAAAATAGGCATCCCCATGAATAAACATACACATGATCATCCTTCACAGTACCAATGATCTTCCATCACAGCATGGATAATCATCCAACACACAAATAGTGATCTTCCATCACAGCATGGATAATCACCCAACACTGTAACTGTAAGTCTGATACACAACACCAGCAATTATCAGACAAGATGGAACAAAGGTCATTCATTCAATAGAATGTCCTTTGCAGAATCTCGCTCCCATAACAACCTTCAGTAACACCTCTCGATCATAAGCAAGATGTCCCGCTTCAGATACACCCACCTAGAGATCATCCGCCACATCATGCACCCATCTTCTCTTTGGCCTTCCTCTTCTTCTCTTCCTAGGTACATCCCCCTCCATTATTGTTCTCAGGCACAGACATAACTATTATATTCCCATATTCCTACTTAAACTATGAAGGTTCATTAAAAACTCACCCCGCAGCAGATAATCGTCAATCCACAATCAAGATCCTCTTGGATCTTTTGGATCTTCACAGGGCCTGTCTTCCCTCTCAACTGCGGTCTGGAAAAACAGTGGCCACGCTCGGCCGTGCCTGGGGCATGTTCGCCCATCTGCTTGGTAGTGGCTCAGAGGGATGAGTTCAAACCCTCTGCTGAAAATTAGACATCAGCATCTCTTCGGCCTCAGTTGTTCTCAAGGCCAAAGAGGCGGGAACATGGCGTGACTGGGCTCTTATAGGCACGCCAACACAACATCCCAGCATCCTATGCATTTTTTTACCAGGGTATCATGGGATATGCTACTCCATACTCTTGTAGAGCCACAACATGCGGCTTCATTTGGTAATGGAATATATCTCACAATAAGGTTTCCAAAATATATAAATAGGGCCGCCTAAATAAACAGCCTAGAGCAGCCAAGAGGTCTCCGCACGTGTGAAGATCTCCTATTATTCTGAACATAATATTTACATTTAAATTGTATCACAACGTCTCGTGTTTCATACGTTATATCAAGCAAGTTCGAGTACCGTCGGCGGGCCGGATGAAATGACGTCGCGGGCCGGATCCGGCCCGCAGGCCGTAGTTTGGTGACCCCTACTATACACCATCATTTATGTGACCCATAGTTAGTTAGTTAGTTAGTCGCGGTTCCAACTTCACGGCAACGGGTCGTCCCCATATTGCTCCGTTCCTGTGCTAGCGAATATCACAAAATGCTCTTCACTGCCCCATGTGAACAATGGAATAGGCAGGAGTCTCGGCAAGCCAACAGCCCGTACAGGTACACTGTGTGTAATGCCGCCGCCAGAATGCCAACACAGAAGTCCTCCACGAAAAATATAGTTCATCGTCGATGAAAACGGCAGTCACCAGAAAGACTTTATTGACCGGGGTTTTATCCCATATGGCTCAGTCTCTTTCTGCAGGGCGACCCACCGAAAGCGCCGCACAAAGCACGAACTCCGTAGCTACAGCGACGACTCCCAGGAGTCTATTGAAAAATGCACTCATGAACCGAAAAGGCAAACCAGTCAATCCAGCAACAGCCGGCCGTCATCTTTCCGAACATGCAGTCCACGCGAAAAACAACCGCGGACAGATGCAAAAGCATTCCACGCGAAATTCACAGCTCACAGTGTCGCGCCACGCACTCACTCAGTAGCAGGGCGACGGAACCATTGCCTCCTTAGTCGCCTCTTACGACATGCATGGCAGGCAACAGTATTACTATTCTTTGCTCCATCGTATGGGCCCCGGCAACACACGGGGCTTTGTGACCCATGCTGGAATAGAAGCATAGCAAAAGTTGATTGCAGAAGAAGACGTAAAAGAAGAAGTAGAAGAAGAGCTCACATCGATTGATTTAACTCAAAATCAATCGTCGGCACACACACACACACACACACACACACACACACACACACACACACACACACAAGAGCACACACACAAGAGCACACACACACAAAAGAATACACACACATAGGCACTCACGACGATTTATTTTTTTACCCTCAGAATCTATCTCCGTTACATACACGCGAGCGCGCGCACGCACGCGCACGCACGCACGCACGCACACTCACACACACACAGAGACAAACACGTATTTATTATTCCTAGAATCTATCTCCAGCACACTCACACACGCACAAACACACACATACACACACGCGCGATTTTTAACCCACAATCTATCTCCGGTACGTTGCGTATTAATTATACCGAGACAACAGATGCCTCCAAGAGTTCTGGATTCAGAATTAACCCATATTTAAGCCCGATGCAGACACCCGTACAGCTGTCATGGACAATCTCCTGGTTATCTACAAATGTACAGACACCGTCAGTATTACAGTGTTACATACAGGTTAGTAGGCACATGATCGTACAGCTATACACAAGACTCCGTTCCGTTGTTTAGAACATTCTTTATTAGTCGAATCGTTCAACTACCGCATAATGATGGTAAGCTCAAATCAAATCCCGATGTTTACATGTTCCTCCCTTCTTGCTAGCTGGCCCCCAAGTGACGTGTGTCCCAGCCTAGATACACTTCTTCATTCGTGCACACACGTTCACTTGCTATGGTTTTCCCACTAGTCAAGGAATGCGCAGCATTCCTTAACTCTCTACTCCTAAGCTACTCTGTTACAATACCTCCCCTTCTTCAAGGAGAATTTTTCCCTGAAAAAATCTCAACCCCAACTCTTAACCCCTTAACTCTACATCTCTATACAACAATTCCATATAATTCTTAACTCAATTCTCATTCTCCTATCTCATCATCATAGCCAAATGCTAACCAGAGACAATAATACCGAAACTCTCTACAAAACTCGTTATAAAGTTCTCCAGAAAATTCGCTACAAAACTCTCTATACAATTCTCTAGAAAACTCGCTACAAAACTCTCCATAAAGTTCTCTAGAAAACTCCCTACAAAACTCTCCATAAGCGAACCGCTTTTAAAATTTAACCATCTAAATTATGATTGACAAAACTGAAGATATTCCCCTTATCCTTTAATTCTCCCTTATTCACATTCTCACATTCTCACTATTCTAGGATAGACAGAAAAAAATAGTTAGATGGGGTAGTTAGATTTGGTAGGTGCGCACCTAAAAATAATAAAAGTAAGGAAAAAGTAAGAAAGTAAGAAGTAATCACCTTTCTCTTCCCATACATTCTCAAAACTTTATAAAAATAAAGTTTCAAAATTTATCTTCAGTTTCCGTCAATAATAATTGTTATTATCAAAAAAATATGTTAATCCAAAACTACCAGCTTTTGTATTATTCACCTCGTCAAGTTCAAGTTTACCATTCCTTCAAAAAAAAACTCCAAATACTGTTAAGTACAGTCTTCTTCTTCCAATATTTACATGCCAAACTCAAGCTGGCATTCCCCCCCCCCCCCCCCCATATTCTCCCATTTAACGCTGTTCAACCCAGCTCCTATTTTTAATCCAATCATTTACATTGCGAACTACTCAACTACTTTAAGTCATCTATTTCCAAAAAAAATAACACTTCATTTTTCTTCTAACTGAACGTCAAACTAATAATCATTTAAACACACTCAGGTTAACTCAATAAAACCAAAGTTTTGTAAACATAAGCAACTAAGTTAACTTATTCATTTCACAAAGCGCAATTGAAGTTCAAACAATTGACTAAACCATATCAATCCCCTCATTCTTTGACATCATTTTATCCCCACACATTAACCAAACATATTTAACTTAAAAACCAACCTGATCATAAAACATATACCAATAACAATACCTTCCTTGTAAACACAAAAATATCGTGTCTAACTTCTTCTATCTGCCATCTGCAGAATATTCCACCAGGCTATTTATCTACCTCTTCTCCATTTTCTTAATAACTTCAAATTTTTTTCGATAAGTGCAATATCTACATCAATGTCGCTATCCTCCCGAGGAGAGCTAACATCTTTCATATCAGCTTCTTCATCAGTTTCTGACTTTTCATCCATCTCTTGTTCCCCATCTGTATAACCATTACTAGCAACCGCTACTTTCTTCCTTTCTAAATCCAATCTAATTTTCCTGTCTTGCCGTCTCAACAAATTTTCAAAAAGCGGCATATCTTCACCACTTGAAGAATTCACTCTAAGTTTCCTTTGCCTCTTAATTTCTTTTTCTTTCTGTCTATCCAACTTTCTTTTTACTGCCTGTCTTGTATTCATAAATGGTGGTTCTATATTTTCCTTGACTGATTCTTCACTAATATAATCGTCATACATGTTATTTTCCTCTGTCATGACTGTTTTTGGTACCGTTTCTTCTTGTTCAGCTGTAGTAGATGCTGTTGTCACCTGTTTCCCATTCTCTATAGGTATTGGATATACCGATTGTCTGACAATCTGTCCACCTGACAATATTTCTTCGGAACAATAATTATTATTACTATTCTCTGCATCCCTTTCCTCATTATCCCGCCTTAAGTGCTCTACATGTGAACGTGCAACATGCCCTGAAATTTGATTCTTAATAGTATATGACACTGGACCCTTTTTTTCTAAAATATAATATCCCGGGACCCAATGAGCATCACACTTAGAGTTTTTTCTATGTTTTTTGTAATACACCCTATCACCTATGTTGAACTCTTGTAAGTGTGCATTTTTATTTGCGTATTTCTTCTGTCTTTCTCTAGCCTTAATTATATTATTTCTTAAACGTACATGTGCTTTATGCATCTCTTGCAACCTTGTTTCCTGAAAATCTTCCCCCAGATATTTTCTCCTAGGCTTTAATAAATTATCAATTGGCAATATTGGTTCTCTCCCATATACTAAGTAAAATGGTGAGAAACCTGTTCCTTCATTTTCGTGTGTACGTATCGCCTCTAATGCTATCCCCAAATAAAGATCCCAATCCATATCATGTTCTTCTACATTTTTCGCTAGAATATTGTATAGTGTTCTATGTTGTCTCTCATTTTTAGCATTAGAAGTTGGTCTGTAATATGAAGTCCTAATGTGTTTTATATTCAAATCTTTTACCAATTTTTCAAACTTTCTATTAACAAATTCTTTCCCATTGTCTGTAAGTATTATTTGTGGACACCCAAACCTTGGTATAAATTCTTGTAACAGCATATTTATAACCGAATCAGCACTCTTGTCTGGAATTGGATAAACTTCCGGCCAGAGACTATATGAATCAACTATATGTAGTAAGTATACATTTCCCGATAATGTTTTTGGATGAGGACCTGAAATATCCAAACTTACTTTCTGCATTGGAAATTGAGGAATATCGGTATCTTGTAAAGGACATTTGATTATCTTCATGTTTCTTAACCTACACTTTTCACATGCTTCAACATATTCATATACGCTTTTGAATAAATTCGGCCAGTAATATTTACTGCTAATAGCCTTCACTAACTTATCTCGTCCAAAATGACCATTATTATCGTGATATGCCTTTAAGACTTCTTGTTCTAAATGTTTCGGAATATATTTTCTTACTCCTTCACCTTTTTCACTGTTATAATATAATTGATTGTCTTCTTGTAACTCTACAAATTTTCTTTTAAAACTATTTTCCCCTGTTTCTTTCAGTTTTCTTTTTATTTGTACTATTTTTGGATCTAATTCTTGTTCTGTTTTCATATCAAACTGTTCTAAATGTGGGTCTTCTGTTCTAGGTTCAGACTCTTGATCCGATGGTAAACTCTCAAAATCTTCCCTATTTATTATGGCAGAATCTAATATATTTACTTGCCAATTTCGATCGTCTATCTCTGGTTCAGCTTCATCTTCCGTGTTTCCAGATGACTGTGTATATGGAATCCTAGACAAAAGATCGGCGCATGTATTATGTTTCCCCGAAACATATTCAACCTTAGCATTGTACCCCTGTAAATTCAATGCCCACGTTTGTATTTTCCTATTTTGTATTGGTGCTTCTAATATCGACTTTAATGGCATGTGGTCAGTTCTAATAATGAAATTGGCGTTATGTAGGTAGTAATTTAATTTTTGAAGAGCGTAGTGTATAGCATATGCTTCTTTCTCAATAATCGGCCATTTCTTTTGAGTCTTGCTGAGTTTATGAGACAAGAAATAGATTGGTCTTTCATTTTTAACCCCTGGTATTCCAGATTCTTCTCCTTCATATGGTTGAACTAAACATGCTCCTATTGCGTTGTCTGAAGCATCTGTGTATAGTATTAGCTGTTTATTCAGGTCTGGATGTGTTAATAATGGTACCACTGTTAAGCTATCTTTTAAAAGTTCGAACGCTTTTTGACACTCCTCATCCCACTTAAATCTAGCGTATTTACCCGTTAAATTCGTAATAGGTATTGCTATCCTTGAAAACGCTGGTACGAACCGCCGATAATACGCACACGTTCCTATAAATGCACGTACTTCCTTAACATTAGTTGGAGCAGGTAACTCTTTAATAACCTTTATCTTGTCCTGGTCTGGTTTAATACCTTCCCTATTTATTATATAGCCTAAATATTTTGTTTCTGTCTTTAAAAACTGGCACTTACTAAGCTTTAATTTAACGTCATGCCTTCTTAATCTATCAAATACCAGTCTAATATGTTTCAAATGATTCTCTACATTTCCCTTCGTAAATATCAATATGTCATCAATATATGCTAGGGCAAAATTTTGCATACCGTCTAGTACTTCATTTATTAAGAACATATAGTGAGACGGTGCATTTTTCAGACCGAATGGCATACGTAGAAATTCGTACGAACCCATATGAGTACAGAAAGCACTCTTATTTTGAGCATCCTTCGACATCGGTATACACCAAAATCCTGACCTAGCGTCTAGTGTTGTGAAAAATGTGGAGCCATTAAGTAATCCTAAAATATCATCAATCACCGGCAATGGTACGCTACATTCTTAGTAATTTTGTTCAACGCCCTGTAGTCACAACAGAACCTGTTCGAACCATCAGATTTGGCTACGATTACCACCGGAGATGACCATTCTGATTTTGATCTGGTTATTATGCCTGCTTTCAACATATCTTCTATTGCCTTTTCTACGACTTCTCTATTTCTTAATGGAGTTCTATATGGTTTTAAACTAATTGGTGGATGGTCTCCCGTATCTATTTCCATTGTAACTGTTTTCGTCTTACCCAATTCTAAATCATTAATTGCAAACACATCCTGATTTTGTTTTATAAGTTGTTCTAATACTTCCTTATTTTCTGGCGAAGTTTTTAATTGTGCTAACAATTCTTGTTCTCTTGTTACTTTGTCTAGTGAATGTATTTGTGCTGTATTTCTTCTAGATGGATGGATCAATTCATCCATTCTTACGTTCCCTTTTCTTCTGCATCCGCGTCTGTTATTAATTCTTTCACTAGAGGTTTCTGAATAACTTATGCCTGCCATATTTACTCTATCCGTTGCCAATATGTCACTAACGTTATGTTCTAGCTTGGCTATTACACATCCTCTGTATAATTTAATTTCTCTACCTGTGTTATTAATAACCATCACTGGAAATGTTAAACTTTTATCCAATTCTATTATTCCATCCGGAACTTCTAAACCTGGCTCATCTATTATTTCCTTTTTCAATTCAGTGATTCTGACTATGTTTCCTGCTACATAATACGGGTTTCTCTTCAGCTTTGCTTGTATCAAATTAACTGACTGTGGTTTTAAATTCATGGTCGTTTTAACTCTAACTAATGTCGACACATGCATATCTTCTTCTAAATCTACGTAAACATCTTGGAATTTTAATTTATGTAAATCAAATAAAAGTCTCACCCCATTTTTCAATAAAAAATCTCTACCCAATATCATATTTCTATTTAAATCTTTGACTACATGGAACATATGCCTGACATTTATCCCTCCTAATTTAAAGTTTATCATCGTTTGTCCTAGCACTTCTAACTTTTGTCCCGTTACCGAATGAAGATTCTCCTGAATTCTAAATATTTTACAATTTCTTAACATTCGATATAAAAATACTTCTTTAATCACGCTAACTTGTGCTCCTGAATCAACTAATGTTCTAACTTTATATTTTCCTATTTCTACTATACATGAGCTTGGATCTACCATATTTAATGACAATTGTGTTATCTCTGCTTGTTTTTTATTTCTAAATGTCCTATTATACTCATCCTTTGGATTTTTACTACCTTGATGCCCCTTTTGGATCTTACTATCTTCCCTCCTACTGCCGATCCTATTCAGTAAGCGGGATGCCAATTTCCCTGATTTCCTGACCTTCTAAAATTTCTCTGTATTTCTCCATAATTCCCATTTGCTGGTCTGCCATTTGCAGTTCTATTCTGTGTACTCGTCTGAACACCTCTATTATTTTGTGTATTCGATGGGACACGTCTGTTACCACAGAAGCGAAAAATGTGCCCACGTTGGTGACATCCCCAACAAACCACATTCGAGTTATTTGTGTTACCTTCCATGTTTCTTACAGTATTTCTCACTTGTCCTCCTCTACTTTGATTATATATGTTATCGTTTCTTTGTACCATCTGTATTTCTCCTCGTCTTCCTCTCCATCCATGTCTATACTGTCCTACTTCCATAGGTTCTTCAATTCTATCTTCCGAACTACTACCTAACTCTCGTCCTACTCTTAATCTAAACCTTCTCCTCAAGCTTTCCTCTTGTATAGCGATATCTACCGCTTGTGACAATCTTGCAGGATTCTCTCTTAATAATTTAAATTTCAATCCATCTGACCTAATCCCATCAACAAAAATCCCTACTAACATCCGTTCTACTTCTTCAGCTCGTACATTCTGTCCTAAAAATGACTCTTCAGCTAAATTAATTAACCTGTCACTGTATAGCTGAACACTTTCTGTACTGTTTTGTCTAGTCTGTCTCAATACTGAAAATGCGTGTTGTGGATCAGTAATTTCAGCATATTTTCTTGCGAGATCATCTTTAAATTCTTCCCAGGTTTCACCTCCTGCTGCTTCTAACTTTCTTCTTATGTGGTCAGAAACTGGACTTGTACTTGCTCTGTATGCCAAATTCTTTTTCTCCTCATCTGTAGCGTTTACTAAATACGCATGTTTCTCAATAGAAATGACCCATTTCTTAAACTGGTTTGCCTGACCACTAAATCTTTCAACATCACTGCTTACATTTTGTTGTCTTAACACTGCATCCAACCTTGCTATTGCCCCGCCAACTCCAGTCATTACCTGTGAAAAATCTTGGGGTTGCATCCTAAAATCTGTACTGGAAATTATCAAGCAATATACAAATATTTCAAACAATATTAATTTCAAATTCAGCAACAATATATAATCTGTTCAATTAATTACTCTAATATTATCTAACTATACTAACTAAAGACTCCAATCGAAGATCCTGACGAAGAAAATTTTCTGTTGCAATCCCGAATCCTAATAAAAGAATTTAAATGAAATCCTGATGCCGAAATACCTACACCACAAAAGAAAGGACTCTAATCGACACCGTTGAAATGAGCAGAACAAAGAAGAGCCTCTGAATTTGTTAATTTAATCGAAGTCGAAGTCAGTTCTTTCCAGTTATTTTCCCGACGTTGATTGTGCTCGATATAACGCTCGCTATAAGACTGCTTGATTATTTGCTCGATTAACTGTATGCGTTGGACTTTAATTTCCGTCAATCAAGGTCACCTTCACGCAACCGACAACTGCTCATGGTTTCAGCAAAAATTACTTTCCAACAGCAACCTGGCATTTTCATACGTTTCAGCGTAAAAATGATTCATTCAACAACAATTGGATTTAAACCTGACGCTATCCACTCTCTTATTTGTTACGTGGCATTTCAACAACTGTCAGTTTAAATGGAGCATAGCAAAAAAATTTTCTTGAGACAATTTTCATCAAAGCTTT
Organism: Cepaea nemoralis; assembly: GCA_014155875.1. NCBI lineage: Eukaryota > Metazoa > Mollusca > Gastropoda > Stylommatophora > Helicidae > Cepaea > Cepaea nemoralis. The sequence goes on along the minus strand of JACEFZ010009864.1, from coordinate 110,414 downwards.
CATTTAATTGAAGTAACTGTAAGGAATATTGAGGATCTCGACTCAATAACAATGTAATTTGCAATATAACCTTAACTTCACCTTCAACAGTCCAATGAGTTAAAACTCATAATTTTCACCATTCTTTGTATTACTCGGAGTTTTGTTTGGAGCAGGTTATCGTACTGTTGAAATTAAATCATTTCTGGTACTTCAAAATTTCATAAGTTGTAACATGTAATCAACGAGTTCATTCTGATAACCTTGTGTACTAATTTTTGAGGCAAAACGGCATTAGTTGATCCCATTATGCAATTTGCGTTGTTCAGTGCTCAAATTATTTCAGACTATTTATCAGATAAAAACATCAGTCTTTCAAAAAAATAAGTTTATCAATCAAACCTTCTGACTGTCCTGAGAAATCGATCTCCTTCCGAAACAGAAATACACTGAGAACCCACAACAACTACCCCTGGGCGGGCTTTTAGCTGTTGCGTTTCTTATTATTTACTTAAAAACTTCCTTCTCCAGACGCCCAGACACAGCAATATTCCATGGCGGTAACTCTCTCTTCAACATCCCATGTTGTTCTTTAAGGTCAAAGGCACCAAATCAACCTGTATTACAGTGTTACATACAGGTTAGTAGGCACATGATCGTACAGCTATACACAAGACTCCGTTCCGTTGTTTAGAACATTCTTTATTAGTCGAATCGTTCAACTACCGCATAATGATGGTAAGCTCAAATCAAATCCCGATGTTTACATGTTCCTCCCTTCTTGCTAGCTGGCCCCCAAGTGACGTGTGTCCCAGCCTAGATACACTTCTTCATTCGTGCACACACGTTCACTTGCTATGGTTTTCCCACTAGTCAAGGAATGCGCAGCATTCCTTAACTCTCTACTCCTAAGCTACTCTGTTACATCAGGCCCTTAATGAGAATCACACGTCAGTAAAATATCGTACCACCCGCTAGACGTACGTCAGCACTACGGTACACACACAAACACACACACACACACACACACACACACACACACACACACACACGCGCGCAAGCAGGAAGATTTGTAAGCACCCTACGAGGAGTCTCCGTGGCGAAGTGTTCAAGCCGTCTGCCTCGGGCTCCGAAGGTTGTGTAAAAACTGCTTCTTTGAGATGACGTTTCAGTAATAACTCTCTCTTTCAAATAACATTTAAATAACAGCTGCCTCTTTCTGAATACACTTAATTAACAACTGTCTCCTTCAGATGACGTTTAAGTAACAACCGCCTCTTGCAGATTAGGTTTCAGTAAGAAATGCTTCTTGCAAATAACATTTAAATAACAACTGCCTCTTTCAGAAGAATTTTAAATAATAACTGTCTCTTTCAGGAAACGTTCAAACAACAACCGTATGAAACAGTGCGATAAAGTCATACTATGAATAATTTTGTTAGCCCATTCTGAACCAGCCAACTCGCAATGCGCTCACCATGTTACCTGCTGAAACACGCTAAGTTTTAATGATTCCTTCAGTCCTGCACAATTATTACTTTAATATCTGTGTAATTGTTAATGTCTCAATCTTCGTTGTGTATTTATGTTTCAGTCATGGCTGTTACTTTCAATAGTTCAGTGCTAGTTCAAACGTTAATTATTACATTCCTGTATGTTACTTTAAATATGTCAGGCCTAATTGTTACTTTAAAAGTGCCTACTTTTAATGTTAGTTCAAATGTTTCCATCTTATTTGTTACTTTCAATTTTTTTCAGCCCTAGTTGTAACTTTACATGTCTCTAAAACAGTTTTTATTTTTTTAATTTTACGTCATTCACCCATGGGTGTTACTTTAAAAGCTTCAACCATAATTGTTAATTTAAATGTTTAACCCAACTGGTTACTTGACATGTTAAACCTTAGTGGTTACTTGACATGTTTAACCCTGGTAGTTGCTTTATATGTTTAGTCCTAGTGGTTACTTGACATGTTTACTTCTAGTGGTTACTTGACATGTTTACCCCTGGTGGTTACTTGACATGTTTAACTTTAATGGTCACTTTACATGTTTAGCCCTAGTGGTTACTTGACATGTTTACTTCTAGTGGTTTCTTGACATGTTTAACCCTAGTTGTTACTTTACATGTTAACCCCTTGGTTACTTGACATGTTTAACCTTAATGGTCACTTTACATGTTTAACACTAGTGGTTACTTGACATGTTTACTTCTAGTGGTTACTTGACATGTTTAACCCTAGTGGTTACTTTACATGTTTAGCCCTAGTAGTTACTTTACATGTTTAACTCTAGTGATTACTTTACATGTTCAACCCTAGTGGTTACTTTATATGTTAACCCTAGTTCTTACTTTGTTTAGACCTAGTGGTTCCTTGACATGTTAAACCCTAGTGGTTACTATGCATGTTTAACTCTAGTGGTTACTTTACATGTTTAACCTAGTGGTTACTTTACATGTTTAACCTAGTGGTTACTTTACATGTTTAACACTAGTGGTTATTTGACATGTTTAACCCCAGAGGTTACTTGACATGTTTAACCCTAGTGGTTACTTTACATGTTTAACTCTAGTGGTTACTTTACATGTTAAACCCTAGTGGTTACTTTACATGTTTAACCTAGTGGTTACTTTACATGTTTAACCTAGTGGTTACTTTACATGTTTAACACTAGTGGTTATTTGACATGTTTAACCCCAGAGGTTACTTGACATGTTTAACCCTAGTTGTTAATTTACATGTTTAACCCTAGTTGTTACTTTATATGTTTACCCCTAGTTGTTGCTTTACATGTTTAACCCTAGTGGTTACTTGACATGTTAAACCCTAATGGTTACTATGCATGTTTAACTCTAGTGGTTACTTTACATGTTTAACCTAGTGGTTACTTTACATGTTTAACCTAGTGGTTACTTTACATGTTTAACACTAGTGGTTATTTGACATGTTTAACCCCAGAGGTTATTTGACATGTTTAACCCCAGAGGTTACTTTACATGTTTAACTCTAGTGGTTACTTTACATGTTAAACCCTAGTGGTTACTTTACATGTTTAACCTAGTGGTTACTTTACATGTTTAACCTAGTGGTTACTTTACATGTTTAACACTAGTGGTTATTTGACATGTTTAACCCCAGAGGTTATTTGACATGTTTAACCCCAGAGGTTACTTTACATGTTTAACTCTAGTGGTTACTTTACATGTTAAACCCTAGTGGTTACTTTACATGTTTAACCTAGTGGTTACTTTACATGTTTAACCTAGTGGTTACTTTACATGTTTAACACTAGTGGTTATTTGACATGTTTAACCCCAGAGGTTACTTGACATGTTTAACCCTAGTTGTTAATTTACATGTTTAACCCTAGTTGTTACTTTATATGTTTACCCCTAGTTGTTGCTTTACATGTTTAACCCTAGTGGTTACTTGACATGTTAAACCCTAATGGTTCTTTACATGTTTAACTTTAGCGGTTACTTTACATATTTAAACCTAGTTGTTACTTGACATAATAGTGGTTACTTGACATGTGTAACCCTAGTGGTTACTTTACATGGTTCAACCTTCATTCGCTGCTGCTGCTCTTATTTCAATCATAATTGTCACTTTAAATTCTGCTAATGCAGTTATTTGAATTCCAGTTGTTACTTAAACGTTTGCACTATAGGTATTTCAGTAATTGTTGTTAATTCAAATCTGTTTACTGTATGTCTTTCAATATTTTTTGTTACTTTCAGTATCTCCATTAGAGTTGTTTCAATATTGTTGTTACTTTAAGTGTTTCCACTTTAGGTGTTTCAATATTGTTGTTACTTTAAGTGTTTCCACTTTAGGTGTTTCAATATTGTTGTTACTTTAAGTGTTTCCACTTTAGGTGTTTCAATACTTCTTGTTACTTTAAATGTATGTGTTGTATGTGTTTCAGTTCCTTTCTTTTTTTCTTTTTTGTTACCTTCGAGTTATACTCATTGTTCCTTAACACGTGTCCCCTGTAGGTGTTTAAATATTTGTTGTTACTTTAAATATTTCTACTGTAGATCTTTCACCACCACCACCACCCCCCCCCCCCCCCCCCCACCCACCCCGACCCTCACCCCAAATTGTTTCTTAGATTTTTTTCCTGTTTGACTCTATGTTTTTACTTTAGCTCCTTCAATTTTACATAACTCCAGTATCGTGTTTTCGCCGTGAGCGTTATTATGTTAAATGATTATCTGGGCCTGAAATCGTAACAGAAGCACCTTTTCACGGTCATAAAGAGTTAACTGATTGTTTCTTGCTTGCACTTAGTTCCCTTATTTCCTAGTATACACCAAAGAAGCACTTTTTTGTTACACGATTATCTTGGCAAGAAGGTATACCGACCAGGACAGAATATGAGATTCCTTGCTGTTGATTCAAGTAGAAAGAAGCCACATAGGCATCAGTTACTTTGAGCACTCCCACATGTAAGGGGCGCATTTGCGTAATGGTTAGGGGGTTGAGCTGGTAATCTGATGAGTGCGTTCGGAATAGAGTTCAACGCATGTCCTCGCCGTCCGCTAAAAGAGAAAAAGACAGGTCATCTATTCCTCGTGCAACTAGGCCTACAACATGTGATATTTCTAACATTGCACAGACATATAACAGGTTGTCCTGTGGCACTTATATTGTAACTCCCAAATGTGCAGTTAAAACTAATGGATCTGATTGGAAGCAGAACTCAAACTGCGTGATACATCAGACAGAAGATAACATCAGGTGCAACATGCGACACTGGGAAACCGAGTCAGTGAAAGGTAAACAGTGAGGGATTAATGTCCTTCACATCTGTGTATAGAGTTGAAGAGTGTCAATATATGGCAGGACTGCGTGACAAAGAAGTCAGTAAACAATGGTAGCCACAATAGAATTGATGAACATGATGACAACTCGACAAAATATTCTACACATAAGAGACGTCACGACTGCAGCATGGTATGACAGTGTAACATGAAACAATTAAGTGTTTGTGGCTCCTGCTAGACATGCTAGAGAGTGAGAGAGATAGAGGACAAATACCAGAGAGGTTTTAAGCACTGAGGCCACAAACAACTGTTTCCACGATTTATTGCCTGGCATATTTCGCTGGTTCCTGTCAAGTGCAAACTGCAGAATTATGTATCATGTGAAGTGATTAGATGAATCATATTTTGGTTGAGAGAGATTCCTTATTAAGACGTTTCTGCAGTTATATAGTAGTAAGTTTTTATGAATACATTTTATGTTATCTTTAAATTTCTTTGTGCTGTTCCTGAAGAAGATTACTAGGATCGAAACGTCGGTTCGTTGGGTTGTGGTTTAGTTTATTTATTACATATGTGTTGGACGTTATGTTAATAATATTATTATTATTAAATTAATAGTTCTCATTATTTATTTTACCTATTTATTTCCCTGCTGTGATTTCTGTTCACCGGGAATTAATTAGACGTAAGGGATGTACAGAAACCGGAGCATGTCCAGACGATCGCCTGGCGTACCAGTGGTCTGGACTTTGACTCTCATCAGGGCGGTATGTACACAATGTCTATACTTGTTATATCTCCTCTTTCTTTCTCCATCCCTCTGCCTCTCTCTCCGTCCTTCTGCCTCTCTCTCTCCAACCCTCTGCCACTCTCTCCATTCCTCTGCCTCTCTCTCCATCCCTTTGCCTCTCTGTCTTCATCCCTCCAACTTTCTCTCCATCCCTCTGCCTCTCTCTCCAACCCTCTGCCTCCCTCTCCATCCCTCTGCTTCTCTCTCCATCCTTCTTCCTTTCTCTCTCCATCCCATTGCTTCTCTCTCCATCCCTCTGCCTCTCTCTCCACCCATTGCCTCTCTCCCCATTCGTCTGCCTCTCGCTCACGCTCTCTCTCTCTCTCTCTCACACACACACACACACACACACACACAACAGCCTCATATACCTAATTGCTGCATTTTAATTCTAACCATAGATTGTGGTTGTTGTTGTTATTGTTGCTGTTGCAGTTGTTGTTGCTGTTGCTGTTGCTGCAGTTGATGGGCGTCGTGGTGGTGCTGGTTCGTAGTAGGCGGCGGAGTCGTCGTGGTGTTAGCAACAGCGCGATATTGATGTTACTCTAAGTTTGAGTTTGTGAAATCGCGGATTGCCGATGACTTGGTTACAATTGGATAGTAACTCAAGATATGTAAACCTTGCACGGCCATGAGCTCTCCGCCTGGGGTGCGCACTGAATGGTTACTAGACGACTAGCATCGTGGTGGGAAATTGTAGTGACTCGTGCGCATTCTCACGGCCTGCAAAGTCTATAATCTCTTACTTTGCTTCAGTACAGTGGTCGATCCAATGGTCCCTTTGTGATCCCGACGTTCGTATTTTCGGTTTACATATTGGTCTGAATGATGCCTGACCTACATCAGGGGACTTTAATGTGCTCACAGCAACTGTTATAATATGAAAGAGGCAAGAAAACTTCTGGAGTTTCAAAGTCAAGAACCTCTTAAATGTGCTGTGTAGATATATATATATATATATATATATATATATATATATATATATATATATATATATATATATATATATATATATATATATATATATATATATATATATATATACAGGGTGTTTGTAAAGTCTCACTATACTTTGTATGTAGAACAAATCTGAAAAATGAAAAAAAATGAAGTACATCACACACACACACACACACACACACACACACACACACATATATATATATATATATATATTTATATTATATATATATATTATATATATATATATATATATATATATATATATATATATATATATATATATATATATATATATGAGAAAGAAAGACTGATCACCCATTCCTCCATGCACTATGCCTACAAAGCATGATGGACCTAGCACATCAAGGACCTAAATTAGATTTCTGCTACGGGACTCGTAATTTAAAACCGTAGAAAGCAATCTGTAGCATTCTTTGGTCATGTGGTGAGAAAATGGCAATGATAGTTATGTAAATAAAAATGCATTAGAAAACAACGATGACCAAGCACTAATAGCAAAATCAGAAGCTGAATTACAAGATCACGCGAATAGCCTAAATGTGTCAACAACCTGGTTTAGACAGACATACAGGGATTTTTCATTTGTACCGCACGAATATCAACTCGTAGGTGTACAAAGGGTAAATGAGTAAATTCGCTTTATTGCGCACTGGTTACACTTAGCTCCACGAGCTCACATGAACATATCATCAACATATCATCACATTATACATTTACAATACTGCTAAGCACATTCTCTATCTATCCTAGCGTAAGTCACTATACTACTGTGCCCTGAAAACTATACAATGGTCAGGGCAAATACATCGACCTGTCTGCTGAGCTGTCCAGTCCCGTCTGGCTAAACTTAGCAGCGTTGTCCAGCTGCGGACTTGTGAATCTTCGTGCGCCAGCACTATTGCGTGCTCGGTTACCTCGCATGAAGTACAGTAGCCTGTCACCAGCTACTGTGCTCTAATTAACGCTGTTTACGGGTACTTCCCGTGTTTATTGTCTCCTCCTCTAACCTGGGAGTAAATCCCTGTCATGTCCTGCAGTGTCCTACTTATGACACGTGCGTGTCCTGTTGGATAACTGCTTAAGAGTTCTATCTTCTACTTCTGTCCCTTGAATCTCTATTCCCTGTTCAGGGATGTTATCTCTATCCTATCTTAGTCTTATCCCTAACTTATATCCTTCTGTTACTTCTATCCTCAGCTTCTTGACATACTCTCCTCCCCTCTGTGTTGCGTCACCAACTTTAGGTTATGGGTGTGACGCAATGTGGTTATCTTACAAATTAGGGTGTCTAATTTTGTCAAGAGCGGTTGAGGTTGCTAACAATGTTCTGGGTATCATGACTGACTACTACTGTCTGATGTCACACTGTTGTATGCATCCACTGGCTAATCATTATCACAACACATCTGTATGTTGGCCAGAGCTACCGCTCCTCTTTCATTATATTTCTGGGAGCTGTGCGAACCGAAGCCGTTGTCTTTTTAGGACCTGCTTCTCCTATTGCCAATTAACTGACAACCCGAACAGATTGTCCCTGTTATGGGTACAATACATGAATAATATTCATGCCCCCCCCCCCCATATAATGTTAATCCAACTCGTCTACATGCTGTGTGTGCTAGATTTTCACCTATCTAACTTCCGTTTGTGAAAACATCTTTCAATGTTATACCAGAGTTTCGTGAGTCTGTAATGTCCCCATGTTTAGAGTTAAGCCCCTTTCCAGTGACTGCTGTATGCATGTTTATCTGAAAGTATTCCTGGTTGTTTGCGTGTTTGTTTATAATTAAAGTATGTGTAAATTACAAACATGTGTGTATGTCTATAATTTAGTTGAGTGTTGTGTTTCAAGCGCCATAAAACGGTTTAATGCAGTCACAAATGAGTGCGTATGCTTGATTAATGACTGCCTTGCCGGTTTAGGAAGCTTAAAATATGTTTCCTTACCTGCCATGTATTTGTGGCTATCACACATTTAAAAATAGACAACACGTGTGCTACATAAATGGAACGAAGACAAATTACAAAAACTCGCGCTGTGCGGAAAAATGTCGCACTGATGTTTCGCTCATGTGTTTTTAATCCTTTCACTCAATTTCTTTCTCTCTCCTTTTTCTCACACATTCATTCCACATTAGTTTAAAAACCAAAATGTTATTAAAATATTGGTGTCAAGAGAAATTGAATGCAAGAAATATTTACATTAACTTTGGGCTCAGTTTACAGAGTTATAGAGCCGTATGACTGTGCTATGTTTTCGCACTAGTCATGGTATGTACAAAAATTATATACATGGTTGTAAGGATTGTTTGTAATCAATCCTGGGTATGATGACTAATCTACCTATTCTATTTTACTTTCGTGGGGCTGAGCTAAGCTAACTAAGTGGATGAACTAAGCTAAGGGAAATAATTTAACTAAATGAATGAAATAGGGTAAAATGTGTTAATTACCTTATTGTATTTGTAAGTATGATGATGTAAGCTTTCAAATAATGGTCTAAATTTAAGTGATGATTTATTTAACTAACTTATCCTAAAATGTATGTACTTAAAGATGAATTGCTAATGTACTTATGAAATTAATGAATATGGTTTCGTAGTTTTAGATGTATCCTTTCTTAACTAAATGTAAATGAAATTTAGAAAGTAAATACTATTAATTTCCTATCATTAAGAAAAATGGGAATGTTTTTATAAGTTATGTTATTCTAACAAAGATTTTAAACTTTATGTATCTGCAATAAAACATATTATAATACATATCACAATATATTTCTAACTAATTTCAGGTTTGATGGTAAAGTCGCGTTCCTTGAAATGAATATCACTCTATTTCACAATGTTATTTACAAATTTTTATCTTCGTGATGATCCTGGGTTTAGTCTCTATATCTTGTGTCGAGTATAATAAATGACGGCGTAGCAAAATCACAATGTGCCTGTCTGTTTTAATTCATAATGACACAGTTCTATGCACAGTTCTCTTTATGGTGACACACAAATCTATGAGCAACTATAGTTTCTGTAACATCCCAGTCTGGACACAGATTAATTATAATGTCACTTGACTATGGTGATGTTGGCTCATTCCTCTGCGTTATTTCAGGTATGTCGACGTCAGAGGGTCTCCTGAAAGTGTCAGCAAGTAAGTTCATTCTACCCTTAATGTGCTTGATGGTAAAAGAGTAGTTTTGAAAAATCAGAGACCATCTATAAATACGATTGTTTCTGTGGACTCCTGATTCCATGACGGTGAGTGGGGAATTATCAGTCTCAATGACAAAATGTGTCCCTGCCAAAAACCTATGAAGTTTACGGACACAGTAGATGATACTTAACCCCTCCAATTCAGAGACTCCATACTTCGACTCATTAGGTGTGATTTTCCGGCTTACATAGATGATCGGGTGGAAAATCCCATCATAATGTTGACCTAGTACGCCTGCGATGGATACAGTACTCGCGTCTGTCCTAAGAAAATAGGTAAGGTTCGGGTTAGGCAAGCGCAATATTGGTATATCGCTAAACATTTGCTTAAGTTTTGATAAAGCGTTTATTAACTCAGCATCTTTTACATTGATTTTTACAGAAGCTTTCAATAAATTCGAAAAAATGCTGGTAATCTCAGCCAAATTTGGGATGAAATTGTTATAATAGTTCACTAGCCCGAGTAGACTTCTCACCTGCTTCTTGGTGGTTGGCATGGTGAGGTTTTAAATTTTTGTAACAATTTTATTATCTGTTTTCAGTTGGCCTTTTGTGATGGTATGGCCAAGGAAGTCAATTTCTTCCAGACCCAACTCCACTTTTGTCGGTTTCACTGTGAGACCGAATAGTTTTATTCTGCCGAAGGCATGTCGTAGTTTCTGTAGATGTGTGGTCCAGTCTGCAGCATGGATACATATGTCATCTATAAGTGTCTTAGTAATCGTTATTCCAAGTGTTCTCCTACCGTCTGTGAGTTTTGTGTCTATATGTGTACTGTAAATTGTCGTTGACGTGTTCACTGATGGAATTGGTAGTTCCATGTCGTTGTCTTCTGTTTGGTTAGGTACTGTGATGGTGCTAAGTGCGTGTTCTGTTTGCTGACTAAGTGTGGATGCGCTGTCGTCGTCTTCTGTCAAGCTACTTAGTGTAGTTGCGTTGTGTTTGTCTGTCGTCCGATTGATTGGTGTAGATGCATCCTGTTCGTCGTTTGTCTGATGGTAATGAATAGAGGCCAATGTAATTGATCGGTCCTCTGCTGTATTACATTGCAACATTCTTACTACACGTTGATCAAAGGTACATGAACATTGAAAATATTTAAATTGTTTATAACAATTTAACCAGTCAAATTGTGCTAAAATTCTGGCTCTTGTGTTGTTATAATGCCAATAAACAACAAATGGTAAATCTGTTTGTAGATGTTTGGCAAGGGATAACCTTTGTTGATTCATTGGGTTATCTCTCTTACTTGCTTCAATGAAAGTCGCATTGTTTGGTTTAAGACAATATGACATTTTGTTTGTTTTTGGTTTCTCACCCATACTTTGCAAATCTGGTGAGATAGGTATATTGACACACTGTACTGTAGTCAGGTTTTCTATCATGGTGGTATTTTCTGTACACCGTGTAGTTTTTGGTGTAATCTTTCTTTCTGTAGGCCATTAACTTGTTTTGGTGCTTTTGACCTTGTTCGTGTTTTAGCATTTCTGGTTTCTCTCCAGGCTTTTATCTGTTTTGATGTACACTTTTTAAACTGTGGTAGGCACCCAAGAATCAGGTCTGTACACGGTTTGTGTAAAATGGCGCATATGAATGTGCCGGAAAGGAATGGGGTGTTTATACGGGCTTTCGCTAGTGGGTACTTTTCAATATTACCCGAAAAGGTACGGCATTTCACAAAGCCGCCCGTATAATCCTCTGGTTTGGCCAGTTCTTTCCTCAAACCGATTAATGTACTCCAGCTGTCCAGTAAACATTTGCATGGCTGGTCGTTAACCATTGCATCGTGGAACACTAAATTGCCTCTGGAGGCTATGGCTGGGTTGGCGTTCTCGCTAGAGAACGGTACAGAGTGCCCACATTTAAGTATCCCATCTTCGTGGAATTGGTGACAAGTATTGCATTTGTCAAAATTTAAAATATCAATAGCAGCTGACACACTCTCACAGTCATTGAATGGTAACACTTCCTCACTCTCACTTTCGTGCTCGCTTTCAGACGAGGTATCAATAAGTACAGCGTTGCTGGCCCTTAATCTCTGCCGTCCCGGACATTTAGCTGAATAATGTCCGTAAGAAAGACAAAAGTAACATTTAACGGCACGTCTAAACGTGGTTCTTTTGTTCTCTTGCTTCTTAATCATCATTTCCAGGTGTGACGGGTAAGAAGGATTTTTATCGCACATAGAACATTCATGATGGAAAAAACGACAATACATACACTGAGGTGGCTTTGCTTTTTGACTATCTTTCATTTGAAATGGTTTTTGACTAGGAGTTTTTCTTATTTGACTTTTTGCAAAAGCAGCAATTTCTGACTCCTCTATTGATGTCTTAAAAATGTCTCTGTTAGACGAAAAATAAGCCGAACCACGTTTCTCGAGTTGTTCAAGTGATTCAATGTCGGCTTGTTGTAAGAACTTCGCGAAGGGGGTTGGAACAGTGGAAATAACTTTGTCCATTACAATTAAATCAATTAATTTATCAAAAATTTTACCTATCTTTGCCGCGTTAAGCCATCGTTTGAAAATACTCTGGACATTTGAAACATAGCCTATGAAATTTTCTGTAGCTTTCGGTCTTAGCTTGGAAAACTGAATCTGATATCCAGGAGCGTCAAGTAAAAAATGTTGCATGATACGATCATGTATGTATTGGTAATTATTTCTTACATCAGCTGGAATTGACTCTATGACTTTTAAGGGCTCCCCAGAAAGATTCTTCATATAGATCATTCCCCGATCTTCTAAAGGTACCTTTTGGAACTTGAGTTGGAACTCGACATTTTCCGTCCATGCGGAGATGGAATCCCCTTGGCAATAGGGCTTCACTAACCCTTTATACTTATTGAATTTGTTCTCTTCCTCGTGACTCTTTATTTTCGTGGCAGCAATCTGAACATGTGAGTCAATTTCCATTTCTTTCATCTTTAATTGTGTTTGTAACTCTATTTCTTTCTGTTTGGTTATCTCAGCTATTTCTTTCTGTTTGGTGGCTTCAGTTAATTCTGCCAGCTCCTTCTGATGTTGTCTTTCTCGCGCCCGTTCATCTCTCTCAGCCTCTTTTGCTTCTTTCTCACTTATAGCTTTCTTATCTGTGTATTCCTTGTATTCGTTTTTAGCCCATTGTTCTAATTTGTCCCCACTAAATCCTACATCTTTCCCAGCTTTGATAAATTCGCTGAGTGTTGACATTCTTACAGTTTATATTTATACACTGATGGTAATGAGAAACCGAATATTTAACTAAATCCACAAAATTACAATACAATCTGAAAAAAACACAAGATGCGTCGTTAATATGCTTAATCAAAACTGTAATTGTACTAATCGGATTTCGGTGTTTTGCTTGATTTCTTGGACTGTTCCACTCTCTCTCTCAGCTATTCGTACTGTATTTCTGCTCACTACTACGTTACAACATGTTACGTAGAGCAACAACAATTAATACACATAATATACTGGACAATACAAGATGTTATTTATGTCTCAATTCCCTTAGAATGGAAGACGAAAATGTGATACAAATGATATGAATGATATGAATGGTTGCATGAATGAATGAATGAATCGTCGTTGTCTGTCTTATGTCGTTTTGTCTTCAGCTTGTCGGTTATAGACTGCGTTGTACCTGTAAGGGATAATCTCTTAGATTTCGACAATCTTAATCACTTCTTAGTGGTCAGTTGACATAACCACCTTACTTTAGCATATCATGGGTGATTACTCAATAAACATTCTGATTGTGCTATTATATTAATTGCAATGATTGTTTCTCGTGGGTAATTTTCAAATAACCTCTATAATAACAATTCTGATATCAAAATATCACTGTCGCGGGTAGTAAAGAAACCACGCTATGACACCATAATGTTACTATAATAATTATCGAATGTATCAGTTGTAATATGGGTTGGTTTAACAACCACTTTATAACACCTAAAATATTTCAGAATATTTCCGTGGGTAGTGTGAATAGGTTCAAAGACCACTTTCTGACACCAGAATTGTGTAGGTTCAAAGACCACTTTCTGACACCAGAATTGTGTAGGTTCAAAGACCACTTTCTGACACCTGAATATTTTAGAATATTTCCGTGGGTAGTTTGGATAGGTTCAAAGACCACTCTCTGACACCAGAATAATCCCGTCTGTCAACAACCTGGTTTAGACAGACATACAGGGATTCTTCATTTGTACCGCACGAATATCAACTCGTAGGTGTACAAAGGGTAAATGAGAAAATTTGCTTTATTGCGCACTGGTTACACTTAGCTCCTCGAGCTCACATGAACATGCATATATCATCAACATATCATCACATTATACATTTACAATACTGCTAAGCACATTCTCTATCTATCCTAGCGTAAGTCACTATACTACTGTGCCCTGAAAACTATACAATGGTCAGGGCAAATACATCGACCTGTCTGCTGAGCTGTCCAGTCCCGTCTGCCTAAAATTAGCAGCGTTGTCCAGCTGCGGACTTGTGAATCTTCGTGCGCCAGCACTATTGCGTGCTCGGTTACCTCGCATGAAGTACAGTAGCCTGTCACCAGCTACTGTGCTCTAGTTAACACTGTTTACGGGTACTTTCCGTGTTTATTGTCTCCTCCTCTACCCTGGGAGTAAATCCCTGTCATGTCCTGCAGTGTCCTCCTTATGACCCGTGCGTGTCCCGTTGGATGACTGCTTAAGAGTTCTATCTTCTACTTCTGTCCCTTGAATCTCTATTCCCTGTTCAAGGATGTTATCTCTATCCTGTCTTAGTCTTATCCCTAACTTATATCCTTCTGTTACTTCTATCCTCAGCTTCTTTGGTCATGTGGTGAGAAAATTGCAATGATAATTATGTAAATAAAAATGCATTAGAAAACAACGATGACCAAGCACTAATAGCAAAATCAGAAGCTGAATTACAAGATCACATGAATAGCCTAAATGAAATGTGTAGGGAACATAACATGAAAATTAGCACAAGCAAAACAGAAGTAATGACTATAAATAAAGAAGAACAAACAACAACAATTCACCTAAACGAACATCCCTTGAAACAAGTGAAGAGTTTCAAGTACCTGGGAAGTATAATATCATCAAATGGCAGATCAAAAGACGAGATCGAAGATAGGTGCAATAAGGCAAATCAACTCATTGGACAAATGGCACCAATACTAAAGAACAAACATGTATCAATAACTACTAAGAAAGCACTTTACAACACAATCTTCCTACCAACTATGTGCTACCAATGCCAAACCTGGACAATGACAAAAAAAGAGAAAAGAAAAATCACAACAACAGAAATGAGGTTCCTGAGAAGAATACTCAACGTATCAAGAAGAGATAAGATCAGAAATGAAGAAATCAGGACTAAAGTGGGGGTTAAAGCTGCTCTAGATTTTATTAGAAAGCAGCAAGTCAAATGGTTTGGCCATGCAAGTAGGTTACCAGTCAACAGCATGCCACAACAAGCAATGATGTACAGACCAGATGGAAACAGAGGAAGAGGCCGACCACGTAAACGTTGGACGGAGGGAATAGCAGAATCCATGGAAATGTCGATATACGAAGCCCATAACCGGGCACTCTCACGAAGTTTATACTTCACCTCGACACCGCAAGGTACAAGAGGAACATGATGAGATGAGATAATGAGAAAACTACGAAAATTGGTTCAGTTAGTAGTAGTAGTAGTAGTAGTAGTAGTAGTAGTAGTAGTAGTAGTAGTAGTAGTAGTAGTAGTAGTAGTAGTAGTAGTAGTAGTAGTAGTAGTAGTAGTAGTAGTAGTAGTAGTAGTAGTAGTAGTAGTAGTAAAAAACACATCAACTGTTTACATCTATTTTAATCGTGTAATTACTTCATCCTCCTTGATTGATTGATTAATTGATTTAGGAATCGGCATCACAGCATTCGGGGCATTCCCATAAGCGCTCCGTCCCCATCCTCAGCAGTCAGCGAAGAGTTCCAACACCAATAGTACCAGTAGCGATCTGATTACATGTCCGTCTCGCCTTTCCTCTGAGCGTTGAGCGTCGGCCAGATCTCCTCGTCACTCCTCGCTGTCTCATTCTTGCCAGACCATGGTAATCCATTTGCTCCTCCGAGGTGTACACGTGCTCCCACAAGGCTGCAACCACGTCTGCCTTGTCATGTATCAATACTCCACCAAGTTCTGCAGAGCCAGCAAATCTGTCCGCCTGTTCATTTCCCAGCACACCGGCATGCCCCGAAGAAAAGATGCTTGTCACCCGTGACCTCCGAAGCGAAGCAAGCCACTCTGCACGAAGCCTGCCTGTCCTCACCCTTGTCAGCATGCTGTCTGAATCAGTTACAATCACCGCATCACAATTCATTCTCCTTATCATCATCAAATACCTTGGCAACTGATTAGGAAAATGATGCCTTTCCACAACTTCGATCCCAAGCACGTTATAGCAAGTTCTATGCTGGCAGCTGCCATTGCCAAGATACAGGACTGTCCAGTTTTTTTCTCCTCGTAGCGCAGACAATCCTCTTCATGCGGTGTCTATAAGAGACATCTTCGTATCCATATCTAATGCTACACCTAGCGTTCACTATATACACAATTTTAGCAGAAATATTTTAATTCCCATGTCTCATGCTACTACTACCGTGTCGTGTCCTCCTTTAAAGTGTCGTCCCTGGAGTGAGGGGAGTCAACACCCACATTATAATATTTATCTTTCCTATCAATATCCTGGAAAATCCACCAGCTTCCGTCCAACACACTCCATCAGCCCATGGACACCTTTTCCTATCACTCTCTCACTGTCGTACTATGCCCCCTCTCATACTTCCCCAACGCAACATATTCAACAACTCTTGCTTCCAAAAAAATTAATAAAGATTAATTTATTAAAAGAAAAGTGTAACGTATATGAGACGTGTATGCGAAGAAAATGTGTGTCGTGTATTATAACATAAATGTATAGGTCAGACCACAGAGTTCAGGATCAGAGTCCAGTCATCATTGCAAGGATTACACGACATCACACGAGTCAGTACAATAGACCTCACCGAAGTCGTATCCTTCTCTCCAGACATGTCCTCCTCCAGGAGCTCTGATGACCATGAGATCTGAATCCCATGTAAATATAATCCGTGGAAAATACTATTATTGTTCCTAACACAACGGTTCCTATTAGTTCTGTATTTTCACTCTTAAACAGTCAATGTATCTAGACAAAAATGGCTTGCTTTATTCACTAGATATTGTCTGACAGTTCTGGTTTCCTTGATACGTGGAACAACTACACTTCAATGTTTGGTTTCATCTAATGTGAACATCAGTTCCTACTGATCTAGTTCCACATGGGCTGAACATCCATCACTTCAGGTGTGTTAACGATTGTATGCACTCATGTAGGATACATATACCATTAGGCTCCACCGAGCAATGTGTATTAACTTCTTCCGTTGCGAAAGTTGCTGGCCCATCTCTCTACATCATAATTTATCCGGGATCGGATTTTTCATTGGTTCCGGGTTCTTCATTCCAACCAGAGGGAACCTGTAAAATAAATCGTACAACTGGTGATAGCCTCCCCGTCACTGATCTCTATTAGATGATCGTGGCCATCGGCCTCGCTCAGAAAATACAGTGAACCTACTCTGTCAGGGACAGATGACTCAACCCATTGGTTATCATCAGGCCAAGACCAGAAAAAACAATCAACACACAGAATGCGGAACCCCGCCCACCAGGGACACCTACTGGAATATCCCAATTATCCCTCATTACTCAATTCTCAACTAGTAAAGCTTATCAACACTTCACTAATATATTTTCAACTAACAGAGCTACGTATCACTCTCTAGTTTTAACAAGTCTACAGTCTATATTAATTAGAACTAATTATAATAGGTTCTACCTTAGGCAAAACCGCCTCATTCCGGGATGGCTACTACACTTTGCCATAACGACACATGCTAGTTAATATTAAATCAATCTAACACTGTAGAGCTCTCCCACAAACACGTCCATCATAATCCACGGTTTTGGTCAACTCCCCATCTCCAATCATGGTTTTTGGCAAAACCTAAAATTGGTCACGTGACGGTATTGATGTCCTGCAGGTGTTATTTGGGCATATCATCCATTGTCAAGAATCCATTTTCCCTGGCTTAGTCACTGTCAGAGTAGTCATCACTTGTTTTGACATCCCCAACAAGCTAGAGAGTTACTGTATGATCCCAACAACGGGTTTCCCCAACAAGCTGCCAATCTTCTTGATGTCCGGAAACTATAAATTGACAGACGGACTGTTATCTTTCGAGCTGAGTACTTCCGCTTTCAATCCGACCTGTTTATAAACTGTCAAAGCGATGTATGATTCAGCTCACCCACTTCCCCTACACATTTGCAGCTGTTATCTTTGCCCGACATGTGATGGCTGACATCCGATTGCAACCAGGATCCGACGGGTTCCATCTGTATTCGAATGTTGACAAACTGTCAAAGCGATGCAGGGATTTGTCTCACTCACCACCGAATGTCCCCAATCCGTCGACCAGATGTAAACACGTGCCGCTACATTTTCTGGATTTGTTGAAACAACCTTTGGCCTCGACCATGCCGCTAATTCAGAACGCCTTTATTCTCATACTGGTTAAATCATGTTGGACCATTATGTGACATACCGTCCTCTGTACACATAGTTTTATCAGAAATATTCTCATTTCAATGTTTAATGCTATTTACTGCCATCCTCTGTATACACAGTTGTTTAAGAAATATCCTCATATTGATGGCTAGTGCTACTTATTCATTAAATCGCATTGCTTGTGTTGGATATCTCCATGGCTATATCTAAGGCTACTATAAACAACAAGTTATGGATCCTGCTGTTGGTATGTGAAGTGTTGGGACTATCACATGTGGGTATGTGAAGTGTTAGGACTGCCACAATTATGTAGGCCTGAGTGCACGGAGATGGTCAATCTTTCCTTCTCATGGCGAACACCTAGATCTGGCATCGAACCTTCGTAAGATTGTGCTCATGCTATTGTCAGCAAAACGTCATAACCGTTACACCAACGCGCACGCTACATAATGCTACTTACTAAAATATTGTAGCTAGTGATGCGTCAGACTAATTTATTTGGAAGCAAATACTCACAGGAAAATACATTCGTACATGCTTGTAGGCACTCACAGGCGTAGAGGACAGAAGTAGAGATTGAAGGGCACAACAGACAATATAAACAATTGAAATCTACAGTGCGGCCTCACAGGAGTTTGGACCTATTTCCTTCTCGGGTCCACAACACCTTACTGCAGAAACATGTAAACTTCAACTCATGGCTAACTTGACATCCAAGCACCGTGTCAAGACTTGCAAATGTATTACTCTTGTTATTTCAGTTTCTTCAAATCTCCCCGCAATTGACATTTACATGAAATTAGATCATGCTGGTTCAAATTTTGGAAGCTTACCGAACAATTTATCTCTAATATATGTGTAGTTGATCCGTAGATTATCTGGAATTAACTCAACCACCTTTAAAGGCTGCAATCCGAGATGGCGGTGGAATAAGATATGCCACATATCTTCCGGAATCTTGTAGAACTTGACCAATAGCTCAAAATTAGTCACCCAAGCGCTAATTGAATCGCCTTATGTGAAGTTCCTGATTATTCCCTGGTATCTTTTAATAGGATCTTCAGTTTTCGATTGTAATTTCGTCTGTGCAATCTCTGCTTCTTTTTCCATTTCAAGCGTCTTGATTTTTAGATTTCCTTCAATCTCTTTGTCTGTTAACAGTACCTCTGTAGCTACCTTCTCTTTCTCAAACGCAATTTTCTCTTTTTATGCTGCTATTTTCTCTCTTTCCAAAGCCATTTCTTTATCTCTCGCCATCAGTGTTTTTTCTCCATTGCAATTTCTCTTTCTTTCATTTCTTTTTCCGCCGCTAATCTTTCTTGTCTTTCTTTTCTCTCCTGAGCTATTCGTAGTCCTCTTTCTTCTTTCTCAGCTGCTTTGGCTGCAGCCCTCTCCTCTCGCTGTAGAGTTTGGAATTCCTTAAACTCCTGTTTGTCCAATTCCTGAGCTCCTCGCCGGTTAATCCGGACCTTTCTCGAGTTGTTCATCAATGTCCATAAATTCTTGAAATGTAGACATGTAATAACAATCCTGCAAATTATATAGCTAATATATACTATAATTATATGCGATACTAAATCGAATGAAAGACAGCAAATAAATGTGTCAACAGTGTAACCTTAAATGCAACGTCAAGAGAATCAACACTTTTTTTTAAAGTTGAATTTAAGAGCGATTTGAGAGACTTCAGCGGAAACAAGTATTGCCTTAACCCGTTAGGAAAACTATAAATCAGACAAAACTGATATCAAATATATAATTGTAGAAAATAGTATCACGCCACAACATAAAAATGTTACGGGAGAGGTATACAACATGTGACGCAGACAAACATATCTATTTATTTGAAAGAAACATAGAGAACTGATAGAAACAAACGAATATAACTATAACGAAACGACACGTGCACTAACGAATCGCGAGATCGTTACAAAAGCAAATTTGCACCGAACTGACTATTGTTAGCACAGAACGTAATCTTACACCATACACCCACAGTTTGATTCGAGGTTAGCCCGACCAACCGCCCACGAACTACGATAAAATTACTTCGGCCACAGCACCAATAAATATGAATTTCAATTTTAACAACACCCAAAAGAATATTAATTAAACACAAACAATTCATACTGGCCTGATTTTGGGTGTGACAAAATAATACATAATGTTGCTTCTCCGGCGTTGGTGCCGATGCTAAACTGCTGTAGTGCCGTAGGTTGATAACTCTAATATCGGTGTCGTGCAGATGTCCGGTGTAGACAATCGGTGATATCTGACAAAACTCCTGTGTTCACGACTAACATTCCTGACTGTTGCTATTCCTTCGATGATATCCTCCTCGAGTATGGCGCTCCGATTTAACTGAAGTGGTGAAGTGACCAGTTGTCGTATAATCACTTGGAACTAGAACATGACGACAGCTTGTTGTCCTGCGGCTGATAATAGGTCTTGAACACTATTCTTCGAGCTGACTGGCTTCGTGTATATCTGAAGCAGTAACGAATTAACGAAATGGTGTTGGCAGCATTCAATTTCCGCTACTTCAGTACAATGAGACCCCCATATTGCTGGGAAGTCGCTCTGGCATAAATATGGGCTCGAATCGTAAACAATCTAGAGGTGCCGACAACTGTCCAGCAAACGACATAAACGGAACTTGAATCAAAAGGACTCACAAGAAGGCTGGCATACAAGTTGATGAGGCTAATTTTATTAGCCAATATTCTGGAGCAAATAATCAATCAGGCGATGAATACATTTCCATACATTTCGATCTGGTTTGGGAACGTCAGACAGGACGATCGTAATAAAATATCAATGATAACTATTCAATAGTTGACTATCCTAGCTCCTGAGAACTATTACATCTTTAGTATTGCACTCCTTCATTTCTTCTGTCCATCCAAGATTATTTGACTGTCCTTCGGGTGTGACATGCTCATTTCTGTATTTGGCTTCTGTCCCAACATCTTGATACTGAGATATAAGTTGCCATGATTCCTTTCCACTATCTATAATCTATGATATACAATTGTCCTGACAGAAAATCTCAATTTATTGGAGATGGCTCGAACGTGCTGCTTCTCCCGTCCAGCTCTGTGATCTCACTGCCATAATTACTGACAAACAAAACTGACGTAATCTCCGTTATACGTCAGACGATTAGAAATCTCTGCGTTTTGGTTCGGGAGTTTTGCTCCCTCTGATTTTGGCGTCATGGGCTCTGTTACGACTTGTCAGCTAACTTGGCATCCAAACAACGTGTCAAGACTTGCAAATGTATAACTCTTGTTATTTCAGTTTCCTCAAATCTTCCCCGCAATTGACATTTACAGGAAATGAGATCATGCTGGTTCAAATTTTCTAAGCTTACCGAACAATTTACAGCCATATTTACTTAGCAAATAAACTGAAGCAGCCGAGATGAGTGACAATGCATTTTGTGAAACGTGTATCCCCAATACAATTACATGCTCACTCAAATGCAATGAAGAGCGCTTAAATGTGCGGTTTCCGCCCCAATCCCAGAAGAATAGTGGTGTGGATTTTTTTGCATTATAAGGATCCTTTCTTAAGAGGTACATCGAGTCAGTCCTGATTCTACGAAAGTGAATCATAGATAATCAGAAGATTAGGGAAGAGTTGTGTGGGGGTTGTAGAGGTTTTGTTTTATAAAAGAATGCCATATGGGATAAAATCCGGTGTAATGAAGTCGACCCTGTCGACTTTTAAGTGACTTTTTTTTTTTAAATAAAAGAATGACGAGAACACCACGGACAGATAATAAGCACAGTGCAGATATCTAGAAAGAAGTTAATTTACAAAGAAAACGGGTTACTCACTTGAGAAGAAGACAACTCACATTCTTTGTATACATCGTGAGAATTGGAAGTCTAGAGTACGTCGTAACAAGTAGAAAGTTTAAGGGGAAGAGAGGCAGCGGGAGACCAAGAAAGAAGATGTTTAGACAGTTTGACATCATAACATGGAGGAACATATGTATCAGAATTGATTAGCAGCACAGGAACCAGAAGATTGCGTGGATAAGATGACCATCTCCAGGCGGCGTAGACTATTAGAAGAGAAATATTGAACCCTATGGAGTTTTTTTCTCCTCTTGATTCTGGTCTTGTGGATCAGACACCGTCTTCTTTGATCATCTGGACAACTAAGATGTTTCGTGTTCAAGTAAATGTCAAATACTGCCACCGGGATGTCTGTTACTTCATTCATCCAGTTGCCCCTCTTGTGCACAACTTTGCCCATGCCCATACAAAGTCTTTCGAAATGTCTATATCTATCATAAACCTGATATTTTTACTTCCCCTTGTCCTCTGTGCTTGGCGATTACCCGTATTTCCTCATCAAATGGGTACCGAGTTTTTCAACCTGTTCCAGAAATTGTCTTGTAAGGAACTTCAGCGCGGAAGAGAATACGCTACCTTACCTCGTTATGTTGCGGTCTAGGTAGCACAGTAGCTAGCTCGCTTGGCTGGTTTGTCATGTGTTCGAATACTCTTCGAGACGGGGATGTTTGTCCCCATAGTTCTGGGCTCTCAGTTCCACCCAGTCTAATACGAGTACCGGGAAATGTCTTGCGAAATAAAGACGGATTTTGTAACATTTATTATCTCTCCCGTCGATTTCTTAGATATGACTGAGCTACCGAATGACATTAGGTGGTACTACCTGCTTTCTGTTAGCGCCGAATGTTGGGTGTGCTCACCAAAACCAGACAATCCACGATGTGCCAACGCTTTGGGCCGAAGAGCGCAACTGGAAGGGTACAAGCCTTAACCTGGTGTGGGGAACTGCAACTTTAAGACTACATGGCTGGGCAGACCAGGTTCTAAGCCTTGATCGACAGCTGGTCTAGGATTGAAGCTCCGACAGTAGGACAGTTATAGCATTGCTTTTCTGATCCGACAGCTTCAACAGCTTGTCTTTGTTTCAGATGTATTGGTTTGTTACCTTTCCTCTGGAGTAAACTAGGCAGACCGAGAGGTGGATCCTCCTGCATGGGCAACACATGTCCTCTACAATTCAGCCCAAGATTTGTGCTGTGAAGAATTATAACTCCAACCCTGGTCTTACCGCCTTAGGTTATAGTTACTATGCCTTTTTTTTTTTTTTTTTTGAAGTACAATGAACAAACTATGGCCTGTCAAGACGGCAAGGTGCCATTGAGTGTCGACTGGTATATACAAATGGGCCTAACATCTTACACTCAATATTCTTCATGGTGTGGACAGATGTCCTTTATGTTTTATAGAGTGTTATGTCGTCAATGTGGCCAACGGATGCAGAGTATTAGAGTATTATGTTGGTTAATGGGTTCCAGGGTCTGGCCATCACTCGCCATCTGCTCGTGGTGGCGAGGTCTCGGAGGTTTGACGCTGTGCCGCCTGCGTCTGCAGCCTACCTTGTGCCAGACGTATTGGTTACCCATTCCTCTGGAATACACAAGAATAGGCCGAGAAAGGAAACATGTCGTTTGGGCACCACATGTTTCTCTGAAGCTCTGCCCAGGCATTGTGATGGAATATTGGCCACATTCCAACTCACATACTTTGGTCTGTCAAGACTGCAAGGTGCCACTCAATGTGGCCAAAGAATGCAGACTATAATAATGTTATGTGGTTTAATGTGGTTAAGGTATGCACAGGCGCTTGTGTATCCTGGTCGGGGTTCTTATTGGCCGAGATGTCTCTGAGCATCTAAACAGGGCATCCTGAGTAGACTATAGTCTGTTGTGAAAAATGGGCAGACACTAGTCTGTGGGTCATCCTGGGCAGACATTAGTCTGTGAGTTATCCTGGCAGACATTAGTCTTCGGGACTACCTGGGTAAATACTGGTCTATGCAGATCCTGTCCAATCAGTAGTCTGTTGTACATCCTGGGCAGTCTATGGGGCATCCTGGGTAGACACTAGTCTGGTGGCATCCAGAGCAGAACCTAGTCTTCGAGGCATCCTGGGCAAACACTAGTTTGTGGAGCAATCTGTGCAGTCACTAGTCTGTTGCTTATCCTGGATAGATAGTCTATGGGGCATTCTGGGCAGACACTAGTACCAACTTCTTACACCGATGTCTTGGTTAGCTCACAAGCATATTCGGAATAAGGGTTCTGTTTGCCTACGGGGATGCATCTCCCTCCCCAAGTTCTTCGCCTCGTGCTTGAGTGAACGATTCGAATTGGAGAAATCTGTAGTAATCACAAGGGCACCAAGAGTGTTACCAACATATTTGAGTCATCGCATTCTTGTTGTTTTTTCCATCAGTTCTGTTTTCATTTCCAGCTTCTCTGTCGCTTTTGTTCTTCAGTATAGATACATGTCTTGGATCTACATTCGATGTGTAATGGCTCATCCATTGTGCACGCTTCGGCACCACACAGTCAACATAATGAAGCAGGTCCTTTGCTTTCATCATGGCCCGCCAAGAAGTGTCTCGATCCCCTGACGGCTCGTCTGCCTCGTGCATGTCCGCTGACGGTTCTCCTGCCTCGTGCATGTCCCCTGACGGTTTTCCTGCCTCGTGCATGTCCCCTGGCGGTTCTCCTGCCTCGTTGGTCCCCTAACGGTTCTCCTGCCTCGTGCGTGTCCCCTGACGGTTTTCCTGTCTCGTGCATGACCCTGACGGTTCTCCTGCCTCGTGCATGTCCATTGACGGTTCTCCTGCCTCGTGCATGTTCATACCCAAGGTGCATGTGATGTCCTTGGTTGGTTTTCATCGTGGTCACCCCTACCTCTTCTTCCTGGAACTATGCCTTCATCTGGTGTCTGAACAATTCTATTCAGGATATTTCTTCATGACACCGTCCCATTCTGTCCAGCATTACAATACCATGTATCAGCACAGATCTCCACCCCTGGTGTCTGAACAATCCTATTGACGATATTTCTTCATGCCACAGTCCCATTCCATCCAGCATTACTTTTCTTGGTCTGCTCCTGCCTCTTTTACTGCTTATCTTGCCAGTCGTCACACTTTTTTTTTTTTCTCTGGCAGTCCAAGATATTTGCAAAATATGTCTCAGAAACCACATCGCACTCCAAAGCACTTCCTAGTTTGTCCATTCATATCCCATGACCTGACTGGGACATGACGGGTTAAGTGCTAGTTGTTCATATTTTGAACAGACAAGTGTATGTGTCTGACATGTAAAGTCACATCCTAGTGTTTGATCTCAACCGTGCGGTAATGTTTGTTAATTAAACGCAAAACCCAGCTAGGTGCTACGTGTGGAAATAACGTGTTTAGTTCTCGCCAAACGTCACATGGAAGACATATTATTTTATTTATTGGTTTCTAGGCAGCCTAGGACGCGGGTAAAATTCCATTATTTGTTTTGGAAAGTTTCCAACCATCTTTATTTGCTTGTTGGTCATCAATATTGATTTCCTGTAGGCAAGACTTAGTGACAAGCAGTGTTGTTCTCTAGTTGATGAATACGTGGTTACAAGTATAATGTAATCAACTAATAAGTCTTGATTGTCTCTCGCTGATAGGACATTATTTAGTTGTTACAAGCCACCATTGACAACAAAATAGTTAATTCATACGTGTTATGTCTATTACTCCGTGGCGAAGGTTTACGGACACAGTTCGAAATCCCGTATACCCGAGTTCGAAACACAGCTGCGGGCTATTTGGCAGCAGACCGCCTTGCGTTGGTTTTTAATGAAATGGTATGAGTGCCGGTCGTTCAGAAAACACCTGCAAACTACTGAACGTAAACTTGCCAAGAGATAACAACAGCAAAAAATGCTGGTTTTGACTGCGACGTCCTGTAACGGATACGCAGCTAACTTGTATTTAACACGTCTATTAATTTTTGGAAGCGCTCGGAGGCAAAATGTCGTGTAAGATTGTTGTTGTAGATGTTGTTATTGTTTTTTGTTTGTTTATTAGTTTGTTTGTTGTTGTTTTTTTAACGCTCGTTTGCTTTAAACTCAAGCGTAGTCCATACATACTGCTTCTAACAGTGTTGGACTGAGGTTTGCGTGTGGATTAGCGTTCCCTATTAACAATGTCCCTCGTCATCAGGTGACTTCAGAGGTATTTGTAATTTACATCCCCAAGTCAAGAACGAGAGGTCAAAATTTTAGTCCAACTGTCCGATGTAGGGGTGAACCCCTTAACTTAGCATCAGCACACCGGATGTTTACGAACATGCACTCTTATCCGTTCGGCGATGCTGATCCCTGTTATTGTTATTAATGTTGTTATTGCTTTCTTATCTTAAAAGCGACCCACTCATTCCGAACGTGAGCAACTGGTTACTGTACAAGTCTGTCTTTTCTGTTGTACACCGCTGTATTTTTCTTTCCATTATCATGCTTAAATATAGTTTTACAACCTCACGTATGAAGGTGGGGGTGTATGCGGTCTCGTCAGCTTTGAGTCTGATAGCCAGACAAGAGTTACCAGAGCATCCCATTGTCTGATTCTCAGTGTGTTTGACGGGAGGTTCAGAACGGTCAGTTGTCGCTGGATACCAGGCATTGGACACTTCTACTTTACGTGGATTTGCATGGCTGTACTGCCCGGGTCTTACAGGGGTGGGAGGGAACAAGCCAGCAGATTTATTAATGACTAAAACGCCAGTGGTTGGGACACTCACATTGGAGAAGGCAAACATTGTAAAGGTAATGCAGTGATAGACAGATGAAGCAACAGATTTGAGGATGCGTGAATTTGGAGTTAAATCTGGTCAGGGGGAAAGAGACAGGTCGGAGGAAGAGAACGACTTGTTTACGACTATTGTATTATTATTACGATTACCGCTTACGCAGAGTGACATTTTCTGGGGAGGGTGGAGCAAGTACGAGTTTGTCTGTGTGCTATGACGTTGATTCTCAAAAAGAATGAATCAATCAATTAATCAATATCTCAGATTTTGTTTACTTTAGCTGTAGTTTATTATTATTATTATTATTATTATTATTATTATTATTATTATTATTATTATTATTATTAGTTAGCTGATCAGACCAGTTGTGCTGTATGGCTCTGGAACCTGGAGTACAACGAAAGGAGACGAAGCCTTGTTACAAACCTTTGAGAACAAAATTTTAAGATGCATCTTTGGACCCATTAGGGATACACAAAGTGGAGAGTGGAAAAGAAGAAGTAACACAGACATTTATGATCTGTTTAAGTCCCCGCTAATCATTGGTATCATGAAGGCTAATAGACTACAATGGCTGGGGCATATAGAAAGAATGGAAGATAATAGGGAAACAAAACTCGCTTACACTCAGGAAATAAATGACCGTAGACCCCGAGGTAGACCAAGAAGGCGGTGGAGACATAATACATATACAGACCTACAAGCACTTGGAATCAACGACTGGCAAGAGAAGGCCCACCAGAGAGACGAATGGAGACGGATTATATCTGCAGCAAAGAACCTCAATGGCTCGGAACGCTGAAGAAGAAGAAGAAGAAGAAGAAGAAGAAGAAGAAGAAGAAGAAGAAGAAGAAGAAGAAGAAGAAGAAGAAGAAGAAGAAGAAGAAGAAGAAGAAGAAGAAGAAGAAGAAGAAGAAGAAGAAGAAGAAGATTTAGCTGTCCTTGCATTTGTAATTGACATTCAGGGTATTGTATTTACGTTTTCAGGGGCCAAAGTTCCTTTGAATATCATCATCATCATCATCATTGGCACCTTGCCGTCTTGACAGACGATAGTTTGTGCTTTAAAAAGGCATAATAACTTTTAACTATGGCGGTAGCGAGTGTGACTGATAAGGCCAATTTACGCTGTAAATGTCCGTTCACAGTGGGTGCATGTGAACACGTGGTCATTTCCACCATCATGCACCATCTTACGTCTCAAACGCTTGGTGTGTGCTTTGTCTGCAATCATTTTCTCCTTTGTCTTTATTCCATTTCTGATATTTGCCCTCCATGCAACACGTTCAGCGGCGACTTGCTCCCAATGTGCATTATCAATGCCTGTATCAATCATGTCCCGCTTACACACATCTTTGTATCGTAGTAGAGGCCAACCCTGAGATCTCTTACCCATCTATAATTCACCAAAAAAGATATCCTTTGGTATTCTACCATCATCCATCCTCCTAAGATCCTTTGAATATAAAATACAGGTTATCGTTGGTGTCGACAGTTTTCGAAATTCAAGTATGATCGTGTCCCCCTTGTGTATATACTATACTGTAAACATTATTATACGGTAATCTACAGAATATTTTAATCAGCATTTTATTTTTTATTTATTTAATTTTTTTTTTTTGCTATATTCTGTGGCCGAGGCAAGAACACGGACCTGATCGTGTGAGATAGCGAAACATGACCACCCAAGCTATCGGCGTGGCAGAGATGATTATGATGACATTCCTGTATTTTTCAAATTTAATATCATGTTTCTCCAGCTGAGGCATGAATATTTTTTCTCACGAAAATGTCATTAGGGTTGACCCTGTTATGATTATTGTCTGGGAAGAAAATATGGCGAGGCATGGAACTGACCACCCCCACCCCATATATCGTGATTTATAATATGTGATGGCCCAGTATTTCCCCCTGCGTCAGTATCTACTTTTGAGACTACCTTTGCCTTTGGTATCCTACCCAATCCATTGATTGATTGATTGATTGATTGATTGATTGATTTAGGAACTGACATCACAGCATTCGGGGCATTCCCATAAGCGCTCCGTCCCCATCCTCAGCAGCCAGCGAAGAGTTCCAACACTAATAGTACCAGTAGCAATCTGATTATATGTCCGTCTCGCCTTTCCTCTGAGAGTCGATCGTCGGCCAGATCCCCTCGTCATCCCTCGCTGTCGCATTTTTGCCAGACCATGGTGATCCATTTGCTCCTCCGAGGTGTACACATGCTTCCACAAGGCCGAAACCGCGTCTGCCTTATCATGCATCAATACTCCACCACGTTTTGCAGAGCCAGCCAATCTGTCCGCCTGTTCATTCTCCAGCACACCAGCATGCCCCGGAGAAAAGATCCAGACAATGCTTATCACCCGTGACTTCCGAAGCGAAGCAAGCCACTCTGCACTAGGCTTGCCTGTCCCCACCCTACTCAGCATGCTTTCTGAGTCAGTTACAATCACGATGTGTGTGTGTGTGTGTGTGTGTGTGTGTGTGTGTGTGTGTGTGTGTGTGTGTGTGTGTGTGTCGTATTCTCCATCCAGCGGTAAGCTGCACTGACCGCCTCTACCTCCATTCTAAAGCTAGATGTTGTGGTATCATATGCCAGGCTCTCCTGCACCAAACGTCGACCATTAGCTTTTGTTAAGAACCCCCAGGCACTTCTCCTACCTCTCAAAACCGACCCATCTGTGTAGATAATCACATCACCCGAGCGAGCATTATCCTGAATTAGTTGCTGGATTTCCACTTCCGTGGCCCCTGCTGGCCACTCCCTGCACTCCCGGCTCAATGTGATTATAACTGCACAAATCTGACTGCTCCGCTGGCACTCTGACCCATTCCTCTCCTCGCCTAATGTTCTCCAAGATGCACACCATTGAGTTATATAGTGTTTGTTGTTGTTCAATTAAGCATTTATATTTGCTTTCTAGCCATTATGTTCATGTTTACTTACCTTCTTCTTCGCAAAAGTTGTGTAATACTTTTATTATTTTATATTTATATAGTGTGGGCTAAATAATCCGGCTATTTCTGCTAAATATTTACAGATATTCATTTAGTGACATCTGTAATATTTTACATTACAGAGGAAGTTCCTGTATAGAAACTGTTGCTTTTTTATATGATGTTTAATCCCGAATTTCAGATATAAAGTACTGACTGTTGTTAATATGTTTCCGATTGTCTTTGGTTGATTATATTTGTTCATATTCGTTGTTTCGTTTGTTGTTCATATTTTTGTACTCCGGTAAATATTGGTGTGTGTGTTTTTATTATGGTTCTAACATTCAAAACAGTTAAGTTCTTCTACATCGAAATTAGCTATATCTGGTTGTAGTCTCCTGAATGTTATGTTTACTGCAAAGCATGTGTAGTTTGTTTGTTACTTTCCAAAATCTCGTTGAAGCATTTAAATTGAGTATGTACGAGGGTTGTTCAGAAAATAATGTACCACATCGTTTTTCTCAACCAATAATGAAGATAGTAGCATGAAACTTTGCACTTTAAATATAGTATGTGCCGATTGTTTTCTCCAAATTGCAACCCAACTGGTCAAATAATATGGCTGCCCTACACCGTTGAAATGGAGCGTATTAGCAACTTGTATTATAAGCAGCTAATTGTGATATAATTTCTTGTTGCAGAGAAGGAAACTGTTGTGAACAGTCGTAAGCTTATATGTAATGTGTATAGAAGTTTTGCAGTCGACAGGAGTAGTCAGTCGCTGGGTTCAGAGAATCAAAGAATCAGAAAGTGGAGATACGGAGCTGCTTGGTCGGAAACGCTGTGGGAGTCCTGCCAAAGCCACCAACGCAGAAATGTTGAAATGCTCTGAGGAAATTATTTTTAATGATGGGCGAACACTTCTCAACAGTTGGCCTTACAGTTGTCAGTCAGTAATGGTAGTGCAATTGCAGTTATAAAAACTCTCGGATTTTCTAAGGTTTGCTCAAGATGGTTTCATCGAAGTCTCATAAATGACCACCGATTGCAAAGGAAAGCAATTTCTTCTGAATTGTTGGAGCGTTTCAATGCTGAAGAAGAGAAATTTTTTTTTTTTTTGGGGGGGGGGGGGGGGGGGGGGGGGGGGGGGCTAAGATCGTTACAGGTGACGATACCTGGGCACATTATTTTGAATCTGAGACAAAAAGACAGTCAGTGG
Organism: Cepaea nemoralis; assembly: GCA_014155875.1. Lineage (NCBI taxonomy): Eukaryota > Metazoa > Mollusca > Gastropoda > Stylommatophora > Helicidae > Cepaea > Cepaea nemoralis. Next base: position 79,261 of record JACEFZ010009864.1, on the reverse strand, counting down.
AGTGGCATCATCCGCAATCTCCACCAAGAAAGAAATTCAAGACAACTTCATCTGGAAAGGTCATGATCGCTGTCTTTTGGGACAGTGAAGTGTCTTGTGGATGTTATGCCAACAGGAGGGACAACAATTCGAAAGCTTACATTAAGACATTGAAAAATACTCAATCAACGTTGTCGCAGAGTTCGGCCGCACAAGACTCCAACAGACTTGATTCTCCTTGTCACAAGTCTGGCAACACGGGACACAATCACCAAAACGGGTTGAACTGTACAACTTCACCCACCCTATAGTTCCGATTTCGCACCTCTGATTTTCATTTATTTGGTCCACTTAAAGATACACTCCGTGGGACAAGGTTAGAAGATGACGAAAGAATGAATCATGCAGCGAAGAAATGTCTACATGATCAAGTCAAAATCTGGTACGGGCAAGAATTACATACATTTGTTTCGCGCTGACATAAAGCCATACAAGTTAATTGGGATTGTGTTGAATAAAAACAATGTTTACATGACATATCCATTTATATTGTGTATAAATTGCATGTGTTTTTAATAAACAGCTCCAGAGAAAACTGACGTAGTGCATTACTTTTTGAACGCCCCTTATATATCTTCCTTTCAAGCTTTGATTCAATAAAGGAAAGGGTGTTTTAAAAAGGAGAGAAGGTCGACCTCATTGCACCGGATTATCCCCTACGGCCTTTTTCCGCACAACGGCCTGCCGAAGGCCTCGTAGGAAGGACGAGATCCGTAGCTCTAGCGAAGACCTACGGGAGTCTCCAAGAACATTTCACCCGTAAACAGAATACCGGTGCCCGGATGGTACTGTCCATTCGTGTGTTTTTCTTGTTCTTAAATTGCTGAGTTGTCACTCCCTGTGGGTCCTGCATGGACTGGTATTCATGTTATCAGCATTATACATCCCTTGAAGTCAACATAGAAATGATTCCGATGTGTTTGTGGTCTGTAATGTATGTTTTCACGCTGTCCTTATAACTTCTTCTTTTTTATAGCCCATACCATGTGGCGCTGGTTATCATGTCTGTTCACGGCCTTCTGTCTCCTGTATAATACAAATCATTCCTGATACCGATGCTCCTCCATGGCATGATGTCAAACAATCCAGCATATTCTCACTTGGTCTCCCCCTGTCTCTTCTTCCCTCAAACTGTCCCGTTGTCACGACATACTCCAGCTTTTCCCTTCTCATGACATGATCAAAGATTGTGAATTGTCTCCTTCTGAAGCGTTTGAACAGTTCTCTTTGTGAATTAACTTCTTTGAAGATATATTCGTTGCTCTTTCTATCCGTCCACGATGATCTCATCATTTTACTATAAAACCACATCTCCGCAGTGTTCATATAATCCCCCACTATCTGCTAACTTATATAATTCCATGATTTGCTTCTGTACATCATGATTGGCTCAATGTAGCTTTTAAGACCTTTTGTCCTCAGCTTGACTGACAAAGATAATTCAAGAAAATATTCTTTATCTTATGAAATTCTATTTTAGCTCTCTTTGCTGCTATTCTACATTTAACTACGTTAATGCATCTTCTGTCCGATGTTATTAAAGTTCCCAAATACGTAAATACATTGACTTGTTGCAGATTGATTCCATTCACATTGGTCTTGCATTCGGGTATACTTTTTTTCTCCATATTCCCTCTTCTAATACATTGCCCAAAGAATGTGGACTGTGGTCATCTGAAGCCAGTAAACAGGTTTTGTTGTGAGTTAATGTCTGTCAAGATATCTTGCTACACATAAAACAAAGTCCTATGAAAACACATACGTAATTTCACATGTCGTGTCGGATGTTGTCTCTGTGTATTTTAATATCACCATCAAGAGACATTATCTCGATTGAAACGTCCTTTGGGATTCCTGCGTTGTTTTTCAGTTTTCTGCTAAGTGCTGATGTTGTATGTCAGGAATTATACCGGGTGTTTATAAAGTTTCACTTTGTAAGTAGAAGAAATTTGAAAAATTAAGAGCATGAACGTCATCAAAAAATGTGCTCCTCAATCCATTATGAAGCAATATCCAGCGAATAGCTGTCGTCTGCTGGAGTAATTCTTTGCACCCCAAACAGAATGGTGTCATTAACAGAAGAAAGCATTTGTATTATTATTATTTCTTGGGGGGAGAGGGGGGGGGGGGGGGGGTTGAATAAGCGTTTCGAAATGGCAGTCGATACACATGGATTGTTGTTCAAAGATTTATAGTAAAATTTCCTGATAACAAAAACACCTTTTCATCGCATTACAGTTAGAAATTTGCTGAATAAATTTCTGGCCACGGGAAATGTAGAAGATTCTCAGCGATCTGGTAGACCTCATATGTCTGACGAAAAATGTCTAAATATTCAACTCCAAGCACGTTCTTAAGGAAAATGTCGCAACTAGTGAACGTATCAGTGAGCACAGTGCACAAAATTCTTAAACAACGATTACATTTTTATCCATACAGGATTTCTGTTGTGTCTGAACTAAAAAAAAGTGTAATAATCAATCCAGAGTCAACTACTCCACGTGGTTTCAAGCATTTTTAACTATAGAAGAAATGTCATTTCTCGATGTAACATTCTTCTCTGATGAGGTATGGTTTCATCTATCTGGATACGTTAATAGCCAAACCAATCTTATTTGGGGCACTTTTAATAAAAATGCATTTCATGAAGCACATCTACACGATGCGAACATTGGGGTATGGCGTGCCGGCAGTAGATAAACGTTTTATTGGACCAGTTTTCTTCAATTACATAAATAAACACACACAGTATGTTTTGGCGCTCACAGAAGAAGAAGAAGAAGAAGAAGAAGAAGAAGAAGAAGAAGAAGAAGAAGAAGAAGAAGAAGAAGAAGAAGAAGAAGAAGAAGAAGAAGAAGAAGAAGAAGAAGAAGAAGAAGAAGAAGAAGAAGAAGAAAATAGAGACTAGAAGACGCACTTAAATGTTTTGCATATCCTTTACAGGACATTGCTGTCAACATCAGCATCTTTCAGCTGATTGTTGATATCTTGGCAAGATTACGCTCAGTAGTTTGCCATTGCTTTCTAGGCGACCGGCTCCATACTTTCGTAAGTCACTGGCGGGACTCGAACCGCTTCCAATTCTCGTGCGCTTACGTCAACCACGAGAGTATTTGGGGTTACGGAGAAAGCTGCTAACACCTCGGCCAAGGAGACCGGCAGAAGACACACTAGACAGCATAAATTTGAAAGTTATAGTTACCGACCGGGATCAAACCTGTCGCCTCCAAATGACGACGGCGCCTCGCTGCAGGAACAAGTGTACTTCGATGCACGACCAACTAGACTCTCCAAAAAGAGTGTCTTCATTGGTCATGTCTATCATACACATGGACCTAACAACTACGGAATACGGACAGAATTCGTATCAAACTATTGAGATAGCACAATAGGTCTCATAATTTATATTAAACCAGATTAAATTTATATTAAATAACAGACATACATACACATCGGACAGTAATGCTGTTGTCGAGTATATATGAACAACCATTTCATCATCATCATCAAGTGCAGTGCCGGCTGGCGTAGGCGTTCATGGCTCTCCATAGATCTCGGTCTTTGGTTTTCTGGATAACAACCATTTAAAGAAGAGAAATGATTGGTCGGTTCTAATGCTGTACACGTTAACACAAGAAAGCAATGGGGAGAACCGTTGAGGCCACTAAGACAATTACATAAATAAACACTCATAGTATTATTTGGAGCTCACAGAAGAAGAAGAAGAAGAAGAAGAAGAAGAAGAAGAAGAAGAAGAAGAAGAAGAAGAAGAAGAAGAAGAAGGGAAAAAAAGTGTCTTCATTGGTCATGTATATCATACAAATGAACGTAACAACTATGGAATACGGACACAATTCGTATCAAACCATTGAGATAGCATCATAGGTCTCATAATTTATATTAAACCAGCATAGGTCAAATAATAAACACACAAATACATTAGACCGTAATGCTGTTGTCGAGTATATATGAACAAACATTTAAAGAAGAGAAATTATTGGTCGGTTCTAATGCTGTAAGCGTAGTTTTCAGTTTTCTTCAACACTATACATACCGATCGGTACCATACTGACATTCTGGGACCTGTTTTAGAACAGCTGAATGGGCGTGAAACTGAAGAAGAGTGGTTCCAGCAAGATGGTACAGATAGAGCGTCACTGCGTTTGTTGTTGTTGTTGTCATCGTCGTCGTCGTCGTCTTCGTTGTTGTTGTTGTTGTTGTTGTTGCTGCTGCTGTTGTTGTTGTTGTTGTTGTTGTTGTTGTTGTTGTTGTTGTTGTTGTTGTTGTTGTTGTTGTTGTTGTTGTTGTTGTTGTTGTTGTTGTTGTTGTTGTTGTTGTTGTTGTTGTTGTTGTTTAAAGAAATTTTCGCAAATCGCATAATATCACGTGGAATTTGGTTTGCTTGTTCTCCAGATCTAACTACATTAGATTATTACTATGGGGTTTCTAGAAAGGAAATGTTCACAAAAATAATGTACACAAAATTGAAGACCTGAATCAGAATTACAATTCAAGAAATAACAGTCGACACGTAAGTCAGCATGGCCGAATGGATAAGAACGCGTGCTCTTAAACATCCGGTGTGCTGATGCCAAGGTGAGGGGTTCAACTCCTACACCGGACAGTTGGATTTAAATGTTGACCTATCGTCCTTGACTTGTATGTATTGCACTTGAGGTAAAAACGAGCGAACAATGGCAAAAAACAACACACATACACATAAACAGACACGTTGAAGAAGGTATTTAACAATATGAAGAGACGTGTGCAGTCATGTCTTGAAGCCCGTGTGGACATTTCCAACACCTATTATAATAAATACATCATTGGACTTTCCCCAAAACAGCGTTAGACCATTGCAGTAACTATTGTAACAAATTTAATGAATTTGTAGCACAATTTTTATGACGTCATATACCTCATTTTTTTTCAAATGTGTTCTACATACAAAGTAAAGGGTGACCTTACAAACACCCGGTAGAAGATACTTGATGCAATTAGTTATTTATTTTCACGACGCATAGTTTATTTATGAGAGTGTGGTTTAATATTGCAAAGGTTGTCAACCAGGAAATTAGGCACGTATATTTTACTAGCGATGTATATATCATTTATAGCTACTGGATTGACAATGTATTTATGTTCTTTCCATTATATATAATGAACATATTATTGCTATATCAACCAGTAACAAGACCGTGTTTCTGAAGCAAGGCAAACAAACTATTTGGAAGATAATAGGCTAGTAGGAAGAGTCAGGCGAATAAGGGGAAGGGGGGGGGGGGGGTTTCAAGAGAAGACATAGTCTCTGTGGGTGGTTAGATTAAAGTAATTGTAAACAAAGGATCATTTGCTGTGTCTTGATGCGTATTGGGTACATGGTGCTAATCATGTATTTTATAGATCAGTCGACACTCTATGGGTATTGTTGTCAGTATCATCAATCGACACTCCAAGGGTATTGTTTTCAGTATCATCAATCAACACTCCAAGGGTATTTTTTTCAGTATCATCAATCAACACTCCATGGGTATTGTTTTCAGTATCATCAATCGACATTCTATGAGTATTGTTTTCAGTATCATCAATCGACATTCTATGAGTATTGTTTTCAGTATCATCAATCGACATTCTATGAGTATTGTTTTCAGTATCATCAATCAACACTCCATGGGTATTGTTTTCAGTATCATCAATCGACACTCCATGGATATTGTTTTCAGTATCATCAATCGACATTCTATGAGTATTGTTTTCAGTATGTATCATCAATCGACACTCCATGGGTATTGTTTTCAGTATCATCAATCAACACTCCATGGGTATTGTTTTCAGTATCATCAATCGACACTCTATGGGTATTGTTTTCAGTATCATCAATCGACATTCTATGAGTATTGTTTTCAGTATGTATCATCAATCGACACTCCATGGGTATTGTTTTCAGTATCATCAATCAACACTCCATGGGTGTTGTTTTAAGTATCATCAATCGACACTCCGTGGGTATTGTTTTCAGTATCATCCTGGCCGATTTTACTTCCCAGAAAATGTCCTGGTTCCCATTTTAGACGGAGGAGCTCTCGTTAATTGCTTTGTGAAAACTCCCGTCTGGGTGGTGAATCGAGTACAGAACCACTGGGCCGGCAAACATGCGACCAGCAGCTGCGAAAGTAAATGTATTTATGTGTACATGGATATAAGATGGAAAGTATGTACCGGTGTGTAGGTAGGTGGATACCACATAAACATACAATATTAATAAATGCAATTTATCATCTTTCCACAACAAATTTATTTTATTTTTGACGTAGTTGGTGGTCGATTGTTGAATGGTTGTGTTAATGGTTGGTTGGTTGTGTTGATGGTTGGTTGTGTCGATAATAATGATTGTTTGGTTGTGTCGTTGGTTGGTTGTGTCGATGGTTGATGATTGTTTGGTTGTGTCGATAATCGGTTGTGTCGATGATAGCTTGTGTTGATGGTTGGTTGAGTAGATGGTTGATGATTGTTTACTCGTGTCGATGGTTAATTGTGTCGATGATCAGTTGTGTCGATGGTTTGTTATGTTGATGGTTGGTTGAGTAGATAGTTAATGACTGTTTGGTTGTGTAGAAGGTTAGTTGTGTCGATGATCGGTTGTGTCGATGGTTGGTTGTGTCGATGGTTGATGATTCTTTGTGTGTGTGTGTGTGTCGATAGTTAGTTGTGTCGGTGAACGGTTGTGTCGATGGTTGGTTGTGTCGATGGTTTATGATTGGTTGTGTCGATAGTTAGTTGTGTCGATGATCGGTTGTGTTGATGGTTGGTTGTATTGATGATTGGTTGAGTAGATGGTTGGTGACTGTTTGGTTGTATCAATGGTTAGTTTTGTCGATGATCAGTTGTGTCGATGATCGTTTGTGTCGATGGTTGGTTGTGTTGATGGTTGGTTGAGTAGATGGTTGATGACTATTTGGTTGTATCGATGGTTAGTTGTGTCGATGATCAGTTGTGCTGATGGTTGGTTGTGGGATTGTTGGTTGTGTCGATTGTTGATGATTCTTTGGTTTTGTCGATGGTTAGTTGTGTCGTTGGTCGGTTGTGATGATGGTCTGTTGTATCAATGGTTGGTTGTGTTGATGGTTGGTTGAGTAGATGGTTGATGACTGTTTGGTTGTATCGATGGTTAGTTGCGTCAATGATCAGTTATGTTGATCGTTGGTTGTGAGATGGTTGGTTGTGACGATCGTTGATGATTCTTTGGTTGTGTCGATGGTCGGTTGTGATTATGGTTGGTTATATCGATGGTTGGTTGTATCGATGGTCAGTTGGTTGTGTCGATGGTCGGATGTGTTGATGGCTGGTTGTGTCGATGGCTGGTTGTGTCGATGGTTGCTTGTGTCGATGGTTGATGATTGGTTGGTTGTGTCAATAGTTGATGATTGGTTGGTTGTGTCGATGGTTGATGATTGGTTGTTTGTGTCGATGGTTGATGATTGGTTGCTTGAGTCGATGGTTGATGATTGGTTGGTTGTGTCGATGGTCGGTTGGTTGTGAATCCCCTGGCCCGAAAGTCATCTGTGAGTGCTTGCTTCCATTAAAGTGAGGCTGATGTAGAGACGTTTCTCCCGGCCCCTCATTACAGTAATATTTCTGTCCGGATGGCATTGCAGAAATATTCCTCTCTGCAGCTCAGAAACCCGGTGGGGTGTGCAAGTCTAGTACTGGAACTTCACACCTGCGGAAAGAAATATGAGGAGGTGACCAGAGCATGATTCAGCACAGCATGTAGGGACTGGCTGGGTTTACACCCGGGGTGGTCATACTTCATCAGAAAGGTTTAGATATTTCATTGCCCACAGCTACCAATACCCAGTAGGAATGACGTAAATCAACAACTGTGTATTTATAATCTATTAGACATGGCATGCTATTGTACACCATTAGCACGTCGGTCTCCTCTTTCAACTCAAGTGCATCGTCGTGTTTCAATTAATGCACTTAGAACCGCAAGTGTCAAATGCGCTGCTTTTCTCGAATGCATGTTTTCACAGTGTACATCGCACATTTCTGAACAATTTGTTTTATTTAAATCTTTGGAAGTTAGAAAGATATTTCTTGCATGTTACACAGGTCCAGTTTTAACACACGGCTGTGAATCCTGGACAATTAGTAAACAGGCGAAAACATCCCTAACAGTCATGGAGTCGTTGTTTCATAGAAGACTTCTGGAAATTCATTAGACAGCCCAGATCAGCAATCCAGACATTTTGAGAGAGGTTAAGTCGCAAAGACAACCTATCACAAACACCAGAAAGAAGTAGTCATCATGTTTCGGCCACATTATGATAATGCAATAATACAAACACTGGAACATGATGTAACAACCGGAAAGATGTGTGGAAAGAGAGAAAGGGGGCTTCAGCGTGAGAAAATTCTTGAAAGTCCAGTGTCATGGCACGAAAAGAAGTCAACACATGAACTGATCCATGCCGTCGGAGATCGGAATTTATGGATTAACATGATCGCCCATGTCAGCCGGCAAGGCACTGGATGATGATGATGATGATGATGATGATGATGATGATGATGATGATGATGATGATGATGAGTCTTCTTTATGTCCAAGGGTTGCTACAATGTTCCAAAAATAACACACCAATCATGTATGTTCTTTTGACTTTTATTAGTCATTAGAGATCATTGACTGCCCAGTTCATGTGTGTCTTATTTGGCCTAAAGTTTTACAACAGAAACAAACAAACAATAGATCTACTGTGCTATATAATTAACAAGAGATGTTCATTTCTGTTCAAATTACCTTCATTGTAGCCTGGACACGCCCATGGGTGCTTCGATCTCCTCCGCAGATTAAATTTGCTCGCCCAGTGTTGCACTAGGTGTGCTGCTTTTCCTAACCACCCCGATCTTCAACCCTAGTGAGTGTTTGGACTACTAATGCCTATTCATTCATTTGAAAGCCCTCTGTTCGATTCTATTAACTTACCGGCTGATATAGTGACAGTGCCGGTGAGCCTATCCGCTTTTTCATTGCCCACAAAACTCGGGCGTGGGGTTCTGAAGATAAAATAACTTTACAAACTGTGGATCTCTACTTTTTTCTTCTGTTTTTGTTATGTCCCTATTTGAGCGACAGGCCTTCAGATAACCCAGGCCAAGGATTGCCGTCTTTGCTGTTTCACGAAGCTATAGTATGTCCCACAAGAATGCCTTCATTCACGATCAATTATTTTGAAAACTGTCTGTTGCATCGTTATGAAATTTTTCCAGCCGTCTTATATTTACCCCCACCCAAGGAATATGTCTTTGATAGGTCCAAAAACAACTTAAATCATCGAAAGCAGCGACATTTCTTTGATGTTTTGCTGAACAACTAGTGATTTCTCGCTAACAAATTTATGTTTACATTAATGGAAGCCCCGCCAATTCAGATGACACACAAGGCGTATGCGGATTCGTATGGGAGTGAGTTCAATGAAAGAACTAGCTTAAAAGTCGACAGGGTCGGCTGCATTGCACCGGGTTTTTATCCCATATGGCTCAGTTTCTTTCCGCAGCGCAGAAAGCGTCGCACAAAGCACGAACTCCGTAGCTCCAGCGACGACCCTCGGGAGTCTCCGAAAGAATGCACTCGTGAAATGAAGGACGCGGCCCGGAATCGTTCATACAACCTTCGGAGCGCGAGTCAGACGGCTTGACCACTTCACCACGGAGAATCCCGAGAGGGGTGCAATGTGTAATATTAGTAAAGACAGAGAATTTACAGAGGCACGGGGTAAATAATTTGTAAATTAACAGGAAAGTAGAAGGAATATATTTCTTACTTTATTTTTCATTTCCTTCTTGTTTCTTCAGCTGCTGGTTAATAAAGTGTACACAAGTATTCATGTTAGCTTTTTATATTAAGTTCGTGAAAGCTTAAAAATAGCTGTGCGTTAATGTGCGTATGGAGTGACCAGAAATGATACCGCAATTTAATCATCATGTTTCAATTTTTAAGGATCTGTTCAGCTGTCTGTGTAGTTTGTTCACACGTACACATGGGTGACAGACCCGCTTTGAGTCTTCGTGAAAGACTGTCTACTCTGCTGTTTACCGTTCAGTGACGGAACATGATTACCTGTTTTGCACTATGAAAATAGTTGTCAGTGTCTCTGTAGTGGGCTTTCTTCTTAACGACCAAGATGTTGGTCCTCTTTTCATTGAAGTTTATAGATTGATTCGTATGCACGTGTGTTGTCCCCTAATTTGACAACGTGTTTGCTCTCACGTTTCTTGTTATGCCACAATATGTCAGTTTCCACCGCAATATTACTCTTCTGTTGGTATTTGTCACAGAATGATGATAGTTTAGTGATTCCCAGATAAAATTAAATGTAACATTAATGGCAATATGGGAGAAGGGTTAACAATCGTGTACTTCATTCTGAGATGAGGACGAATAAAAGATCATTGACCGACAAATAGGAAAATAGGATACAGGTGTTCGCAAAGTTCATTGCTTGACGATCTGAACGGACACGGGAAACGGTACGATCGCGCTGGGGACACACGACCGGAGGAAACGATCAACGAGTGAGGATGCTTTGAAGTATTCGCGTACGGGGAACGCAGGGAACCAGCGTAACAACGGATGAAACGAGCAACTAACCACTACGTGATTTCACAGAAGTTTGAGGTGGGGACTCACGGCAAATTTGATTGTAGATCAAACAATCAACGGAGGATTGGACACTCAATATAAATAGTAGACACGGGATTTTCTGTTTAGTGTGTGTTCCAAACTGGGCTGAATTATCTATGCATCCTGAGTGGGGAAAGAAATACACGTCCCTAATGGTTGAAAGAATATGGGATATTAGTGTTTTATTCGCTAGTGTATTTCAATTCCAGGATGATAAGTGTATATATAAGGTTGCAACTCCCATCCGGATATATCAGAGAAGATAGACACATACGTCTTGTATACAGGAAAAGCTTTGTTGATAAACTCAAGGCATTTCATTTGTGGGGAAAGCAAATACCTCAATAAACAAAGGAATAACCTAGACCAGGGTCTAATCTGAAATAACACATACCTTTAAAGGAACTTTGAAAAGAACTAACAGAATATGCAGATAACCAAAATAATAAAGGGAAAAAGAAAGATACGTTTGCAGAAAGCAAAGCAAAATAACACTACATACGTCTTGTATGCATAGTAAGAAACAATAGACAAATCAAAACATTGCTACTTATTAGAGACAATATGCAGAACTGTGGTGATGTGGTTTTTTCGGTGTTGGATAATTAATGTCATGAAACAGACTCGGGCGAAGTCATAGACTTACTGGACTATTATTACGTTACGGTGATCCAGTGGTGAACAGTTTTGTTTCATTCAATAACGGATTTACCATCAGACTCAAGCATACGGAACATCCAGGGTGAGATCAGTCCTGTTTTATGTGATGTCCGGTGGTTTGGCAGAATGACTAGGCGAGATGTGATACCGCTGCTAAACATTACGAGTTCATTCTTGCACCAACAATAGAATACACTATCAACTACGCTTACACAGCCCATACATCCACCAGACATAGTTTTTATTAATAAATATTTTATTAATCGTTGAAAGGAACTGTTGTCGGAGTATGTGTTGATGGAATAATAGAGAGAGAGAAAGGAATAGATATATGGAAGGGAAGACAGAAGGGAGGAGTGTAGACAGAAGTCAGTCAATAATCCCAAAAGATAATAAGTTTGAAGATGTGCTTGTTGATTCCACTTTCCTCCCGGGAAAATAAGCGACAGTATTCAATGCGTTTAGTGTGTGTGTGTGTTTTTTTTTTTTTTTTTCAATACAGTTGTTAGTCACCGCTGAGGGCTTGCGGAATTGAAAATTCATCAGTGTGGAATACAAACTGTTGCCATTGACATTATGCTGATGCTGTAATGTTTTGGGCCTGCAATTCGTCTGAACAGTTGGAGAAAAATATCCCAGTAAGTGTGTACGTAGATTAAGGTCTGCGGTCTGCTCAGACCTTAATCTGTGTCGGACGATTCCAGTAGGTTGATGGTTGCTCTCGGTTGCATAAAATTCAATCCATCCTTTCTCCAATAGTCCTCTTCCTCTTTCAACGCATGGTCCCCACATTTTTACCAGTAACTTTTATCAATATTTAATAGCGCGGACTGGTTGACAGACAGACAGACAGACAGACAGACAGACAGGCAGGCAGGCAGGCAGGCAGGCAGGCAGACAGGCAGACAGACAGACAGACAGACAGACAGACAGACAGACAGACAGACAGACAGATAGATAGATAGATATATAGATAGATAGATAGATAGATAGATAGATAGATAGATAGATAGATAGATAGATAGATAGATAGATAGATAGATAGATAGATAGATAGATAGATAGATAGATAGATAGATAGATCCCCGCCAGGAGCTGGGCGAAGCCGGGCCGAGTCAGCTAGTTTATTTATATAATCACCTTTCATGAAAGAACCCCCATTGGAGACACCTCTGAACAATTCCATTTAACTCCGCGCTGTTTGTGCCAAAACGAAAACCGCAGACAATTTCAAACATAGCGGGGGTGTGTCTTGCTGAAGCTGTAATACTCTTAAAATGATGGTATTAATCCCGGAGCCGTAAATTATATACCGCAAATAAACAAACATTGAATTCTGCTGTATAATCTCCAGAACAACAATGTTTTTGTTGGGTGGACATAATTATAAGATTATATGCTAAATCTCATCATTTTCCCTCAGTTGGTTACTTCTTCTTCTTCTTCAGCGTTCCGAGCCATTGAGGTTCTTTGCTGCAAATACAATCTGTCTCCATTCGTCTCTCTGGTGGACCTTCTCTTGCCAGTCGTTGATTCCAAGTGCTTGTAGGTCTGTATGTATATTATCTCTCCACCGCCTTCTTGGTCTACCTCGGGGTCTACGGTCATTTATTTCCTGAGTGTAAGCGAGTTTTGTTTCCCTATTATCTTCCATTCTTTCTATATGCCCCAGCCATTGTAGTCTATTAGCCTTCATGATACCAGTGATTAGCGGGGACTTAAACAAATCATAAATGTCTTTGTTACTTCTTCTTTTCCACTCTCCACTTTGTGTATCCCTAATGGGTCCAAAGATGCGTCTTAAAATTTTGTTCTCAAAGGTTTGTAACAAGGCTTCGTCTCCTTTCGTTGTACTCCAGGTTTCAGAGCCATACAGCACAACTGGTCTGATCAGTGTTTTGTATATTGTGATTTTGGTGTTACGAGATAGCGCCTTTGATTTTAGTAGATGTTGTAGTGCATAGTATATCTTATTTCCAGGGTTGATTCTAGTTTGTATTTCTTCCCTTATGATGTTGGAGCAGTTGAAGATTGTACCCAGGTATTTGTATGTTTCCGTTCTTTTAATGGTCATATTATCTATTTGTATGTGGCCAGAGTTTTTAGCCATTCCGTCTCTTGAAATTACCATATATTCTGTCTTATCTTGGTTGATAACCAGCCCCATCTGTTGGGCTTTTTCCTTTAAGTGAGTCAATATTTCTAATGTCTTTTGTTCACTTTGCCCTATAATATCTATATCATCTGCATAACCAAGCAGCTTGGATGTTCCTCCAATATCACATTCCTCCTTTACCTTCCTTACAACTTTCTCTAGAGCCAGATTGAAGAGTAGCGGCGATAGTGCATCACCCTGTTTCAAGCCAGATGTTATTTGGAAGGGGTCTGATTTCCTGCCTTTATATGTTACTATATTATAAGTATCTTCCATGCATAGTTTGGTCATGTTAATTAACTTCCTTGGTATTCCAAATTCCTGCATAACATTCCATAGACTATTCCTATGGACACTATCATAAGCCTTTTTAAAATCCACAAAAATGTTATGGAGATCTCTTTTATATTCCCAATGTTTCTCGGCTATTTGTCGTAAGATAAATATCTGATCTATTGTTGATCTGTTTTGTCTAAAACCCGCCTGGTAGTCACCTAATATGTCTTCTGAATATGGTTTTAGTCTATTTAGTAATACTGCGGATAGTATCTTATAGCTTGTGGACAGTAGTGATATTCCTCTATAATTTCCACATTGGAACTTGTCTCCTTTCTTAAAGATAGGTATCAATAATGACTCTTTCCAGTCATGGGGTAATTCTTCTGTCCTCCAGATTTTTAGTATTAGTTCGTATAGCTTTAGATGTAATGCATGGCCACCTGCCTTTATAAATTCAGCAGCAATTCCATCAGTCCCAGTTGCCTTATTGTTTTTAAGTCGTGTGATTACATATAGGATTTCTTCAAATGTAGGTTCCTCAATTTGTGGTTCGCATGTTAGAACCTCTTCCTGTGGGAAAATGTTACTTGGAGCTTCACAATTTAGTAATTCAATAAAATATTCTTTCCATGTGTTGCACATTTCCTCATTGGTATTTATCATATTCCCATTTTTGTCTTTTAAACCATATGTGTTTTGTTGGTGCCCTCGTTTCATTGACTTCAGTACTTTAGAAAATTTTCTGGATTCATTTTTCTGGTGATTAGTTTCCATATCTTTGATTATATTACTCATATATTCTCGCTTCTGCTGTCTGACTATTTTTGTAGCCTCTTTACATTCATTTATATAATGCTCTTCCTTTTGGATGTTATTGATGTCATTTAACCATACATGTCTGGCATTCTTCTTCCTAGTGACTGCTTCTTCACATTTTTGATTGAACCATCTGTTCTTTCTATGCGTGGTTATTACATCGAGACATTCTTCTGCGGTAGATTGAATTGTATTCTTGATGTTCAACCAAGTTTGGTCAACGCTTTCCTCCAAAGGGTTTTGCAAAGTTTCAAGTTTACATTTTATTTCATCTGTAAATTTCTCTTTGACTGTAATGTCTTGTAGTTTTTCTCTGTTATATGTTGGGTGTAATCTTTGTAATTTAGTATAGAAAGCTCTCTTAAGTTTTATTTTAAATTTTGCTCCAACGAGGAAATGGTCACTGTGGCACTCAGCTCCTCTATAACGTCTGACTTGCTGTATGTTTGATGCATTTCTGTTGTTAATTAAAATGTGATCTATTTGATTGTAGGTTCTCTTGTCACATGATTTCCAAGTTTGTTTGTGTATATCCTTTCTTTGTAGTCTGGTACTGCTAATCTGCAGTCCTTTGGCTTCTGCCAGGTTGATGACTCTCCATCCATTTTCATTTGAAGTTGTATGTAGGCTTTCCATACCGGCCACTTTTTTATTAGTTTGCTCTCTACCTATTTTTGCATTGAAGTCTCCCAGCACAATCAGGATGTCCTGTTTGGGGGTTTCTTCTATGACATCTTCCAGATCATTATAAAAGTCTTCTTTAATATCATCTTCTTTCTCTTCAGTAGGTGCATGTACATTAATCATCGTTATATTTTTCCATTTACCTTTTATTCGTAATTTACTAATCCTGTCATTAAAAGCTTTAAAGTTTAAAACGTTCCCCCATAACTCTTTTTTGATGACAAATCCTGTTCCTAATTCATGTTTATTTTGGGTGTTTCCTCCATATATTATAATCATTCCATTTTGCTCTAAAGTACCCTCTCCTGGCCACCTTATTTCTTGAATTGCTGTGATATCCATTTGATATTCAACCAGCTCCCGGGTTAGTTCTTCGGCCGCTCCAGCTCGATATAGTGTCCGTACATTCCATGTTCCAAATCTCAAAAGTCCTTTAACGTTCCAAGGTCGTTGTCCAGATAAGTCAGTCCGGTATCGAGGCTCATGTATTTGTTGGTTACTGAGATATTTAATTTTATATTGGGGCAACAACAACAAAAACACACTATAGCGCATTGTCCTTCCCATTTTAATTATCAAAACTTCTCATATCCAGGTATTGTTAGGTTTCCCTTTTTTTTCGTTTGTCCTGTGGGTTACAGTAGAAAGACTTTCTGGTGAGAATATTATCAGGTTTTCCCAATGTGCCGTCTCCCTGACTGAGGAGTTAGCAGCTTTTTCCGTAACCCCGAATACTCTCGGGGTTGACGTGAGCGCACGTGACTTGGAAGCGGTTGGAGTCGCGCCAGTGACTTATGAGAGTGTGGAGCCGGTCGCTCAGAAAGCAATGGCAAACTACTGAACGTAATCTTGCCAAGAAATCAACAATCAGCTGGAAGATGCTGATGTTGACAGCGATGTCCTGTAAAGGATATGCAAAATATTTGTCCCCAATGTGTGCCCTATTCAGCACCAGTCTTGTTTTACCTCTTGATTCACAGAAATATGTCTAGTTATCTCCCTCAGTTCGGCATTATTGATTCTGTCATACAATTTTAGTCCCAGTGACTGTAGTTTACTGGTAATTGTTTTATTTGTTCTTCGTGTCTCTAATTCATACACAGTACGGATTTAACGATAGTGTTACACATTCTAAGCTTCCTACTAGTTTTAATTTCTTTCACTTCAACAAATTCTCTGGCGCTATGGAAGTTCCTATCGCCTTTTATATTCTTTGTCAACAATGATACCTATATAGGTGTATGATTTCATCTATTAAAGCGAGATTTCACCAAGAAATATCGGGTTATCATTTGCTTGGTTTATTGTAATGATCTGTAGCGTTTGCGTGTTTTGTTCTAATTCGTGTTATATCGCATCAGTTGTGTTTAGTTTGTCTTGCATCTGATTTCTGGTGGGGGAGGAGGAGGGGAGGAGGGCATAATCATCCAGCTGATAGGTCAGTCTACTTAATTCGATTTCTGGCGGTAGTTCATATTATAATTTTTTCAGTTTCACCAAATATCCTCTCTCCAGTCTGTTATTTCTTCGGTCTCACAGACTCTGCTATATAATTTGTACAGTAATCCATTTTAGGTATTGAAAAGTGGCTTTAACATCTTCTTCTGGGATATCATCTGGACCTATAGCTGTCTCATCTTTCAGAAGCACAACAGCGTTCCTAACTGTTTTTTCTTTGGATGGTTTCTAACACTTGATATCAAACTTTGCTTCTGCTGATTAAATAAATGGATGGACTTTTACGATTGGTCTTTTCAGAAGTTCTCAAAGTATCTAGCCCATCTGTTTTGTTTGATCTTTAATATTTGTATGAACTTTCCCATTACTACTTTTTATCAGTCCACTTGGTTGATTAATTTGACCAGCCATTTTCTTTGGGATTATGTGTAACATAATGTTCCCTAATGGCAGTATTGGAATTTTCGGGGGGGGGGGGGGGGGGGGGGGGGGATATTTACGAGATAATAAAAACAATTATGTTTTTGTGAGGAAGAGTTCTTGTTCTTGAGAATGAAGTATTTTAGAAGAGTATGCGTTTTGAATTTTTATAGTCAGGATAGCCGGCTCCATGGCCGAGGGGTTAGCAGCTTTCTCCGCTAACCCCGAATACTCTCGTCACGTGACGCGACGAGAATTAGCAGTGGTTCGAATTGCAAAAGTGACTTATGAGAGTATGGAGCCGGTCGCTCAGAAAGTCGTGGCGTGCTGATGAGCGTAATCTAGCCTAGGAATCAACATACAGCTGAAAGATGCTGGTGTTGACCGCAATATCCTGAAACAGGATGGAAACGCGGGAAAAAAAAAAAAAAAAGGATTAGATATTGTTAAGAAGAAGTAGCATTTATGGTAACCGAAGAAGAAGTATAACTTCACGAAGAACTGTGACGGAATATAGCGGTTGGCTATAAGATATAAGTAGACAAGTGGACTCGTAGGAGTAGAAAGAGTAATAACTAAAGCACATTGGTTGAGAGGGGGCTAGTTTAAGATGAGCAAGTGGGTTAGGAGAAATACATTGGGGATAAGTAGGTTAGGGATTAAGACTTTTCAAGGAAAAGTCTTGTTGAGGGTAGAGTGGAATGTAACAGAGTACCATCTCTGTTAGGGAGTTAATGAGTTAATGGATGCTGTGCAAAATAGGGAAATTGGTTTGTGAACGCGTGAGCACCAGTAGTTAGGTATCTAGGGTGGCTCACGCGTTGACGTAGCTAAGAGAAGCAGTTTCCAGCGATCGCCCCAGTCGACAAGTCGGGTACGATTTCATTTATACAATATTCTACAAGTTTAATACTAATAAACTCAGATTTCTAGTCACCATCGGCTTTTGTTACAATATGCAGTTGCTGTGTTGTCCTCCCGCACTGTTAGAGTAGAACTCATGGTAACATTTACTATAAAACAAGATAACATTATTTAAAGGCTCTGTGTTGTCCCTTGATGCTGTGTCAAGCAGATGGAGAACCTACTTATGAAGCCATATCCAGTCAGCAAGTACACTCTTTGTCATCTATCCTTATGGTAGGAGAGACCTACGTTGGCCGGAGAGATCGGTGCGGAATCTGTCCACACTGAAATGCCAGTTGACTGTAACTCTTGGAGATGACCCGCATTGGTACTGTTGACTCCGAGCAGCTGGTATCTTCAAGGCTATCCATAATTTAAGATGAGTGACAGTGTTTTGTCCCTTGTGTCTCCAGGTGGCACAGATGTCCATAAATCCTGTTATGGATCTACGATTTCTGTTGGAGCTACACGATGATCTCTACAACACTCATGTGTCTGATATAGAGACGTTGTTGTCATGTTTTTGCGTACCTCTTCGGTGTGTAATTATGCCTCGCCTGACTCTTGGCTAGGTTAGAACAGATTACACGTATACTTTATATCGTAACACTTATGTGTTGTTCACTTCCTCTAGTTTAATTATTGTTCTGTCAAGTTACTGTTGTTCTTACGAGACCTTTAAATTACAGGGAATCGACTGTGGCAGGGAGTTTAGAACATCTGTCAACAATTATGGAGGGTTAGATGATTGGTAAACTCACAGTCATTCTAGATGATAGCTGTTCTCTGTAGCACCAAATTCCCTAGACATTTGTTAAGCTTTTAGTCTGTATTTTCTTATTTGCCACATACTGAGATAAGCTAGCATTATGTTAAATACTATAGTTTGACAGGATATTTACTTAGGGGAAAATGAGAAGGACATTCTAGTTTATTTCAAACTATATAATTCTTGCCTTCTCAGATAACCATGCTATAATAACCTATCCCATTATGTAAAGGCCTCTGGGGTTTCCGTTCGCCGCTGCTACGTTACGTTTTACTTAATGCTTCTATAGATGATTCGTTCGAAACGCTGTCATCCTGCTGCCAGAAATATTCCGTACTCACTTCGTCTAACTGACTAGAGACAGCAGCGATAAGTCGTTTCTTAGTTTCTTGTTTCTGGGATGTCTTAAATTCCATTGATTCCCATGTTTATAAGCTGTCCAGACTACACACATAAAACCCCTGTAATAACACACGGACGAGATAACATTACGTCTTTGCTAATTCATCCCCCGCCCTGACTAATTCTCCCACCTCAAGTGGCGGCCACATTCTTCTATTTTGGGGACCATTAAATAATAAGATTGTGATTCATACTAATATTGATTCAGATGTTCGGAAATTAACAATCGGATTTGTAAATAAGCTACAGCTTCCTGTTTCTATTTTCTCCTTTGTTCAGAGGAATATAAAAGTAAGAATATTAAATATCATCATTAAGTGCATTGCCGGCTGGCTGGAGTAATCATGCTTCACCACATCTTGCGATTTCGCCCTTATAGATTTACTCTAAAATGAGGATTGTCAACTCTATGAATCAACATGAGTAGTTTCTATACAGGCGTTGCGACTGAAGATTTCTGGGGTCATGAAAAATCAACACAACAAGCGTACGAGGGTGTTCGTCAATGAACATCAGACTGGCACAGTTAATCACTTTATTCTGATGGATTACATATACAGGGAGATGGGGTACCTATGGACATGTTCGGAGTGCAGTAATGATAATCTTAACTGAATGTATGGATACGAACGCTTCCTATCCTCATAGTATACCGTAAATCTGATTACACTGTAATACATATAATGTGCTAGGTGTTTAGTATACTTACAGCCATAATATGTTTATGACATTCGGTATACTATTAATTGTAGTTACTCTGAGCCTTATTAACCAATTTGTGTAACTTTTTTTTTTGTAGTTTCTTAATGTTGCTGTATCAGTGTCTTGTGTGTGTGTGTGTGTGTGTGTGTGTGTGTGCGTGCGTGCGTGCGAGCGTGCATGCGTGCGTGCGCGCGCATGGGTGTGTGTGTGCTGAGGAAGACTTCCTAACTGCAATGTCCATTCTATTACTTGTGATTTTGTTCTTGTAAATCAAGTAAATTGTCCGATTTTGTTGATATATTCATTAGTATATTGTAACGGTGATCAAACGCGATATACCGAACCAAGTATTACATTATATAATGGCGCGAGCCTCTTCATTGGGCGATGTGCGTTGAATACAAAATTGTTACGACTGTCTGAAGAGTGTGTCTGGTGTTTCCTTAGATGTAATCTGACGATTAGTGTGGTGAGATAACACAAGCTTGTGGTAGACAGAATGAAAGATGTCTGACGTTACAACTCACACTTCAGTGGACACACTGGCTGGAATACAGACATGGCGAACAACATTGATACCGACAGCTCCAAGATTGTTAAGTCTTGCACACATTCGTACCTCTATGGGGTCTGAGTAACCCTGTCTAAAACTACTTTGTTCTTAGTGGATTAGCTAGCTATATCCTGGACTTCGTCTGTCCTGTCTGCCGTCAGTGGGGAATCCCTTCGTTTCTAGCTATCTTATGTAAATGTAGATTGGGCTGTCAACGATTATTCTCTCTATGGCTCATTCACAAATACAATCGGAAGCATAGGCACCAACCGAATCTTTTCTTATCGTTTATGTATCTTTATATGCAGTCTGAGTCTTTGACATAGCACTTAATGATCCGATCCGATTTGTAGAGAACAAAAAGTTTCCAACTCGTCCAACCGGCTTCTTGAGCCTTGGTTATAATTGTGGTGGGTCGTAACGCAGAATTAGTTTCTTTTTTCTTCTGTGTCAGTTTGTTGACTTTTCTGTGCAGCAGATTTCATGCCTGTGACGTCAGATGGGAGTTTGGCCGGTGCGGTTTCCTTCTTGTTTCTCTCTTCTTGCTTGTCCGTCTGTCCGTGAAGCTCATTGCTGGTCAGCTTTGAGTGGGTGTAGTCCTTAGCAGTCGGTCTCCCTGGTCGAGGAGTTACACGACTTGCTCCGTAATCCTGTATACACTCGTGAGTAATGTGACGTGTACGAGAATCGGTAGCGGTTCTCTTCGTGTCGGTAACTTACGGGGTATGTGAGCCGGTCGCTCAGAAAGCAATGGCAAACTACTGCGCGTAATCTTGCCAAGAAATCAACAATCAGCTGAAAGATGCTGATGTTGACAGCGATGTCCAGTAAAGGATATGCGAACAAACAAAAACCAAAAAAAATTCCTTAGCAGGACTCATCCTTTGGTTTAGTTGCATAAATGAATTAAAGAATTTGAATTAATGAATTACAGTTCTTACCATATCTGGCCAAGAAGAAGTAAACTGCTACAAGATCTGACCTTTGAAAACATAAAAACTGGCTCATAAACATTACATTGTCTCAGTAACCTAAATACTTTGCCCATATACATTGTCTCAGTAACCTAAATACTTTGTCCATATACATTGTCTCAGTAACCGACATACTTTATCCAGATACATTGAATCAATAACCGAAATACTTTGCCCATATACATTGTTTCAGTAACCGAAATACTTTAACCATATACAATGAATCAGTAACCGAAATACTTTGTCCATATACATTGTCTCAGTAACCGAAATACTTTGTCCATATACATTGAATCAGTAACCGAAATACTTTGTCCATATACATTGAATAAATAACAGAAATACCTTGTCCATATACATTGAATCAATAACCGAAATACTTTGCCCATATACATTGAATCAATAACCGAAATACTTTCTCCAGATACATTGAATCAATAACCGAAATACTTTGTCCATATACATTGTCTCAGTAACCGTAAATACTTTGACCATATACATTGTCTCAGTAACCGAAATACTTTGACCATATAAAGGTCACAGTTCCATGGAAAGAGGTGGCTCCTGGAAGTAAAGGCAAGGCTCGAGCAGCACAAAGATGTACACGGGACATTGTAGACATTTTGGGCAAGAGGGTCCATGGAGCAGGAGTAGTGGCCAGAGATCCAGACACTTGTCAGCGGACCCGATGATAGCGACATTCTGTAAAGGATCTACTGTTTGATGATGAGTGTACTATAACACTTTGTATACTATGACAATAATAACATATAACAATGATAACAGCAGCCAAAGATTTAATTTCGGTCAGGGCTAAGCAACATAATCCATGGATTACATCAGACACAGTTAGAATTAATAAAACAACGCACGGAACTGAAACAGAAAGGAGAAACCGATAACAGTAGAATGAAGTATAAATCTTTAACACGAGAAATAAGAAAGAGCATAAGATAGCACAAAAACCAGTATTTTCCAAATTGTATTAAAATAGAGTAATATCATAAGAATCGAAGAGATTACGAAATGTTCAAAGAAATTAAGTTACTGACAAGAAATCCATGACCTCCAGCGCTTGAGGCGGACAACTTACCTCGAGACCACTCAGCCCCCTGACCACATAAGCGACCACGTGCGGATTGGTCCATAAATATATAGGTCAAGTAAAATATGCCCTTAAAGGGTCCTTTATTTACTTACAACATTATGTGTGTGTGTGTTTTTTTTCTTTCTGCCTCGCTCTATCGCTCACTCTCTTCTCTCTCTCTCTCTCTCTCTCTCTCTCTCTCTCTCTCTCTCTCTCTCTCTCTCTCTCTCTCTCTCTCTCTCTCTCTCTCTCTCTCTCTCTCTCTCTCTCTCTACCTCTTTCTTTCCTTTGTCTAAAAATGTTTTACAATTATGTTAATAGATCAGTGTACTTCCTATTATAACTTTGTAGTTGTAATGCCATAACCTATTAAACACCAAATAAGTAAGTGCAGGGCACCCACTCAGGTGACATTTCTTCTTCTTCTTCTTCTTCTTCTTCTTCGGCGTCCATCCGGGATCTTTTTTACGTTATGTCTGTTTACAACAGAGCAGCGATATTTGCACCTTTCGGCCGACACATCCAACTTCTGTAAACATTTGTTGACCGAGTTAACCTTCCCGGGTTGAGATGAAACAATTGCGCGCCTGTGTATGTGCTGTGAGAAACTGTGCCAACTTCACAACTTGAAACAATCTGATATGAAGTTGTAAACAAACATAAATGAAACAAAACTTATCAACCTCGTATCCAATGAAGGAACTCGCTGTTTGCATTGGTGTCGGCATTGCACTGAAGTCCTGTTCTTATCGCTTACAGTGTACTGTATTGCCTCTATTAGTGCTGATATTAAACATAAATAACAGTTGCTACGGAATTCCTGGTACTATTTAAATAGAATGAGAAAAATATTCCCAAGTATGAATGAGAAAAATATTCCCAAGTATGCATGAGAAAAATATTCCCAAGTATGCATCTTATACTCATAGAAGATTTGTTTGCCCTTGGTTAATATGAATATACAAGGCACAGAACGAACGTCTCGAACATGTTTCGATCGCCTGGCTGGGGGAAGACATCCGGGGTATGTACCTGACGAGATGCAGCGATATATGCCAGGCAATAAATCGTGCAATCTTTTGGTTTGTGTCTTCGTTGTTCAGAGTCAAGAAGATAAAGGGCCGAAACATTCTGGGAAGGATAACATTTATGATGCTCGGAAGCTGAATGTCGAGTTTGCTCCTCGGCGAGGTTTTTATCGCTAAATCTGCACATTATATTAGGAGTTGGCAACCTGTTTGCACTGTTGTGTCAAAGTAATGTTGCATAGTCACTCAGCAAACAAACCTAAGCTCAGAATTATCTAATTCATATTCGTATGGCCAAAAGACTTGAGCCTGTATAAAAGTTATTGAGTTATTCAAAAAAGTGGTACAGTACAGCCTCGGTTTTCGTTGTCTTCAGTTTCCGTCGATTTCGCTTTTCATCGATTTCTTCCGCGAATAAATGTGTCTCGGTTTTCGTTGGTTGCCTAGGATGTCGTCGGCTTGTCCACGTGGCCTCGCTGCTCAAAGCTCAAAATTTGCCCGTTCGCCAAGACTGACAGCCGTCAATAAGCCCCGAATGATCAGGTCTTCTCAACTGGCACGGCACATCAGTGATCTGGGGTTGATCCCGGGTCCAATCAAGGATATGCACTACTGATGAGCTCAAACAAGAGCGAAACTCGAGTCTAGTGCTTCCATATTGACGTGGGACAAGGCCTTAGGTTTGTACCGGAATGCGATCAACGTTGCCAGTAGTGGGTTGTGCTCAATGTTTATATTTCAAATCCCGAAAAAAAAAAAAAAAATCAGAAAGACGAGTATTTTGATAAACTTGCAGACACGTTAAGTAATGTCAGGGAGACAGATCAACTTAGTGTGATGGGTGATTTTAACGTACGAATAGGCACACGAAGAACACCGTGGAATTAATGCATGGGGCCATTCAGCGACACAGAGATTGAATGTAATAGCAATGGTCAACATCTACTCAACATACGCTCCGAATACGGACTAATAATAGCAAATAGTTTTGTTTTTTTCAACATCGTCGTAGCCACACAAAAACCTGGTAAAAATGGGATGACATAGATCAAGCATCTCAAATTGATTTTATTCTGCTTAGGAAATCAGACAGAAAACTACTGTTGGATTCAAGGGCACTCCCAAAAATAGACGTTGATACTGATCACAAACCAGTCAAAATAAAAAATATTTCAACACACAGGAAATTAAAAAACAAAAAGGTAACAACACATGTCATCAATTACAGGAGGTTTCAGGAAAATTCAGTATAAAGACGAATTCAATCAAGAAATCAAAAAACTACATAAGACCATTCCTGATAAAGCATAGATAAAGAATGGACTGAAACTGGAAAATAAATGTGGAACAAAGAAAGTAAGGCAGGACAAAAGATTAAGAACAGCTTGGTGGAACAATGAAGTTAAAGATAGCATAATCAAATAGAAGGTAGCTTTCAGAAAATGGATCACAACTAAATCTGAACAGGACTATAGTTACTTATAGAATAGCACGACGTAATGCCAAACGAACAATTAGAGCATCTAAAGATGAATCCTGGAGAATGTATGGTGAACAGATGGCGACCCTTAGCAAAGACTACCCAAGAGAATTTTATAAACATGTCAATACAATGAGAAACAGAGATGCATGCTACAACCCAACCACCATCATAAACAGCAAAAGAGGTATACCAATATTTAATCCACAACAAAGACTAGCAAGGTGGGCAGAATACTTTAAAGAACTACTTAACCCCACACATAATAACATAGACAAGCTCACTTTTGTGCCTAAAAGCCATGAACGACAAGAACCAAATTTCATCCCTGCAGTTATACAGAAAAGTCCTAAAAACAAATCACCGTGTCCAGATGGAATAACCACAGAAACCATTCAGGCCTGTGGGGAAACAGGAGATAAATGGCTAACAAGACTTTTTAATATAGCATGGGAAGAAAGAAAAGTCCCAGATAATTGGCAGCTGGCAATAATAGTATCAATATGGAAAAAGAAATGCAATATTAGAGAGTGCGAAACATATAGAGGTATATCACTCCTGAGCCATATAGGGAAAATGTACGCAAAACTATTGGAACAAAGAGCTAGACCCATAGTTGAAAAACAGTTAAGCAAAGTACAATTCGGTTTTCGGAAAGGTAAAAGTTGCACTGATGCACTATTTACACTTAGACAAATATGTGGGAAAAAAACCTATCGAATATAGTGACCAGCAGAATATTGTTTGTATTTTTTTTTTCCGCATATCCTTTACAGGATAACTTACGGGGTATGTGAGCCGGTCGATCAGAAAGCAAAGGCAAACTACAGAGCGTAATCTTGCCAAGAAGTCAACAATCAGCTGAAAGATGCTGATATTGACAGCGATGTCCTGTAAAGGATATGCGGGGGAAAAAATATCAGGAAAAGGCTTTCAATAGAGTAGACAGATACAGATTATGTACAATCCTTGAAGACTATAGGATACAAGGACAATTGCTAGAAAACAACATAGCCATGTACCACTCGAGCCGAAGTGCAGTAAGAACGCAAGAAGGTATATCAGATATGTTCAGAGTCAATACACGAGTGAGGCAGGGATGTGTGCTCTCTCCTCTTCTATTTAATATCTACATGGACAGAATATCCAAAGAAGCAAGCCTTAACAGAACAGATTAAGAAAATTTAGAACTCTTTACTCCAGATTAAACAACTGATTCACAGGAAATAAATGAACTTCTATTTGCAGACGATCAGTGCCTGTTTTACAGCGATGAGGGCAGACTACAAAACCACATTAATACTCTGAATTCGACCTGCAGCAGATACAATATGAGTATAAACACAGCCAAAACCGAAGTAATGCAAGTTAGCAGATCGCCTGGTCCACTAAGAATACAGATAAATAGCACAACTCTGAAACAAGTTAAAGAATTCAAATATCTTTGAAGTATGATCACAGAAGATGGCAGATTGGACATAGAAATCAAAATCAGATGTCAAAAAACTAGTGCACTTACATATCAATAATCACCCCTACTGAAATATCCAAATATACCCATGTCCGCAAAATGGCAGATAATAAACAACATATTCACACCAACCCTATCCTACTAATCTCAAACTTGGATTTTATCCAAATCACACTTTCACAAAATTAACACCTGCGAGATGAGATGCATGAGGAGAGCTGCCAACATAACAATCCGAGACCGAGTAAGAAATGCTGTTATCAGACACACAGTGGGATCACCACCTCGTGCCACATTTATTGAAAAACAGAAGATCAAGTGGTTTGACCATGTCGTTAAAATGCAACATCATCAAGTATCATCAAAGATCATCTGCGACAAGACCAAGAGGACGTCCAAGAAGAAAATGGATTGACGACATCAAAGACATTGTACAATCACACGGAATAACACTATCCAGTGCCGCCCAACGGGTGCTGGAGCGCAAATTATTCCTCCCCACGACGCTTGACGAAATAAGTGGAAGATGATGATGATGATGATGAATCACTAATCTATATTTCAGGTGCAATATGCCATTATTTATAGGCAGTATCACGTCTCCGTGGCTCAACCTCATTGTTCCCCATGAGGTGCCCTGAAGGCCAGCCAACCGGCCCTTTCATGTTCACCTACCCTGGCATAACGAAGACAGTAGAGCCACTTTAGGTCATACAGGTCTGATGACTGTGTGCCAACCATTGACGACAGAAATACCCAGACTGAACCTTCCAGTGTATTGATTAATAGTCAATTATAATGACTGCCTTATTGAACTGCGTCTCAGAAAGCCATTGTGTGGCAAAACTATCATATCTTCTTCTTCTTCTTCTTCTTCTTCTTCTTCTTCTTCTTCTTCTTCTTCTTCTTCTTCTTCTTCTTCTTCTTCTTCTTCTTCTTCTCCTCCTCTTCTGCTTCTTCTTCTTCTTCTTCTTCGTCTTCTTCTTCTTCTTCTTCTTCTTCTCCTGCTACTGCTGCTGACTCTTCTTCTTCTTACTCCTCTTCTTCTTCTTCTTCTTCTTCTTCTTCTTCTTCTTCTTCTTCTTCTTCTTCTTCTTCTTCTGCTTCTTCTTCTTCTTCTTCTTCTTCTTCTTCTTCTTCTTCCTATTCTTCTTCTTCTTCTTCTTCTTCTTCTTCTTCTTCTTCTTCTTCTTCGTTCGCTTGAAATTTGTCTATATCTGCAATGTTGTCTCTTGCATGAATTTGACTTTTTTTTTTTTAGTTCACTCAGCAGTCCATATAGTTTATCTTCCATTGTCGTCTCTCTAGGCCAGAAGGTTTGCCTAGATATGTTGTAATGTGGGCAGTCTTGGAGTACGTACTCTGCTGTCTATGGCGCCAATCCACATGTGCACATGGCTGATTCGTCAATCTAGAATTGTGTATACTTCCATACCTCTTAAATAGTCCTCCTTGTCATCTTGAACTCCACGAATGCTACTTGTGAAAACATAATTATCGAGGAACAATCATAACATCTGATGGGAGATGCCTTGAAGAGATTAGAACGAGAATCGCGATGGCAAAGGTAGCCTTTTGCAAAATGGAAAATATCCCGACTAATAAAAAGATGTCAATTGCAACGAGACAAAGAGTGTTGAAGTGCTACACACGACCTGCACTTGTGTATAGATGTGAGCCGAGGGCGATGAGCGGAAAAACATCCAATGGCAGTGGAAATGTGGTTTCTGAGGAAAATGCAAAGAATACAATGGACAGACAGAAAAACCAATGAGCAAGTCCTACAAGAGGAAAATGAAAACCGCAAACTGATTAGAGAAATTAGACGTAGACTGTCAAACTTTTTTTTTTTTGGGGGGGGGGGGGGGGGCACGTTATGATAATAAATAAATTTGAAAACTTGATGACAACTGACAAAATTGAAATTAGAAGGGGGGGGGGGGGGGGAGAGAGAGAGAGAGAGAGAGAGAGAGAGAGAGAGAGAGAGAGAGAGAGAGAGAGAGAACGAACGAACGAAAATACTTTATTTTCAAAAGGATAAGAATTGGGCACGCAGGCCCG
Organism: Cepaea nemoralis; assembly: GCA_014155875.1. Classification (NCBI taxonomy): domain Eukaryota; kingdom Metazoa; phylum Mollusca; class Gastropoda; order Stylommatophora; family Helicidae; genus Cepaea; species Cepaea nemoralis. Next base: position 50,630 of record JACEFZ010009864.1, on the reverse strand, counting down.
CCTAACGTTCTGCCCTTCTATCACTCTCTTTCATATATTATTTTATTCATACATCATTCAAGGCTAATAGAGAACAGCAACAATATAAAAGATATGCATTATAAAGGCATGGGCAAAATGTTAACATCAATACTACACGACTCAGTAATATTAGGAGAGAGAGGAAGGGAGAGAGAGGAAGAGAGAGAGGAAGAGAGGAAGAGAGAGAGAGGAGGGAGAGGAGAGAGAGGAAGAGAGAGAGAAGAGAGAGGAAGAGAGAGAGGAAGAAAGGAGTACAGGAGGAACAAGGAGACGGCAGAGAAGGAAATATCTGAATGACTTCATCACGTGGCATGGTCGGCATAAGAACACAGGGCTGATCCACGACTAGTGATCGTGTAAGATGGTGAAAAATTACTGCCCACGCTTACCAGCATGGCACATGATGATGATGATGATGATGATGATGATGATGATGATGATGATGATGATGATGATGATGATGATGATGATGGTGGTGGTGATGATGATGATGATGATGATGATGATGATGATGATGATGATGATGATGATGATGATGATGATGATGATGATGCAGTAAATGGTTCAGCTTTAAACCTAAGGCATCTCTTTGACAGAACGTACACATATCACCCGTCTATTGTCGCATTGTGCGCCTAAAGTTTAAAATAACTCGAACCACAGGAAAGCCTTGAATGCTACACGACATCATAATATTGTATACTTCAGTAACGACAAGATTATATATCAAAATCAAATTGAAACAAGGTGCATCTTCAGTATTGAGTTACGCATGTCGGAGGAGCAAATGGATCACCATAGTCTGGTTAGAATGAGGCAGCGAGGAGTGACGAGGGGATCTGGCCGATGCTGAGGATGGGGACGGAGCGCTTATGGGAATATCCCGAATGCTGTGATGTCGGTTCCTAGATCAATCAATCAATCAATTAGTTAGTTAGTTAGTTAGTTAGTTAGTTAGTTAGTTAGTTAGTTAGTTAGTTAGTTAGTTAGTTAGTTAGTCGCAGTTCCAACTTCACAGCATCGGGTCGTCCCCATTATGCTCCGTTCCTGTGCCAATGAATATCACGCAAAACGCTCCCCACTGCCCAATGTGAAAAGTGGAAAAGGCAGGAGTCTCGACAAACAACAGCCCGCACAGATACACTGTGCATAATACCGCCACCAGAATGTCAACACAATAGGCCCCCACAAAACACCCAGTTCATCTCTGATGGAATCTGCAGCCATTTTCCCATCTGGATGTTTCCTAGATGTTCACCCACACAGTCCACGAAATACAGTTCATCGTCAATGGCAGTGGCAGTCAACCAGAAGCCCAGCAGCCACGCATTTCCGCATAAGGCAAAAACCGGTCAAATCTGGGACATAGCCATCCGCCATCGCTCCGAACATGCAGTCACTTTCAAAAAAACCTTTGGCAGATTCAAAAGCATTTCACACGAAACTCACAGCTCACATTGTCGCGCCACGCACTCACTCAGTAGCAGGGCGACGGAACCATCAAGCCTCCTTAGTCGCCTCTTACGACATGCGTGGTAGGCTACAGTATTGCTATTCTTTGCTTCCCTTATGGGCCCCGGCAACACACGGGTGAGAAAATAGCTACGATGAACTATTGGGACATTGAGAAATGATAAACGATTTAACAATGAGTTGAGTTGAGTCAAGAACCTACATCACTGCACTCAGGATATTCCCATACATGCTCAGTCCCCTCGTTAAACAGCCAGCGAAGAGACATACTACTAATCGTTCCCACCGCTAACTGATTAAATGTTCTCCTGGTCTTCCCTCTCAGTTTTGAGATTCTTCCAGAACCCCTGCCGATATCCCGCAATCTCATTCGTTCCACATATGGGTGCTCAATCTGTTCCTCCGCCTTCTCCACCTGGTCCCACAAGCGCACGACCACCTCCCCCTTGTCCATAGGCAAGATACCACCAAGAGGTGCATTCCCTGCTAGCCTATCAGCCTGTTCATTCCCCCGCACACCCGCATGGCCAGGGCAAAATATCCATACAATTCTCACAATCTGTGACCTCTGAAGCGACGAGAGCCATTCCACACGAAACATTCCTTTCTCCACCTTGCTAAGCATATTCTTTGAATCCGTAATGAACACAACGTGTGTTGCAATAGTCTTCTCTAGCCACCGGAATGCCGCTGTTACTGCCTCCCCCTCCATTCTCATGCTGGAGGTCTTAGTCTCATATGACAGGCTCTCCTTTTTCAAGACTGGCCCATTAGCCTTTGCAATAAAGCCCCATCCACTACGTCTGTTTCTCACCACTGACCCATCGGTGTAGATGACTATGTCAACTTGATGTGTGTTGCTCTGGATCAGCTGTTGCACTTCAAACTCAGTGCGGCCCGCTGCTCATTCTCTGCAGTCACGACCCAGTGTTATTATTACATTGTGCCAGTCCGTCATGTCATCCGGAACTTCAACCCACTCTCTCTCACGATTGATGGTCTCTAGATCACACACCTGACGTATAGAAAGTTCTGCCTGTGCCATCCAGGACCTGCCTCGGTAGCGCCAGGATATGCCTCATGCAGATAATTGGTGTGTCCTTTGTGCACCCCAGTATTAACCGCATGGCAGCATTCTGTATGCGCTCCAACCTTTCAAGCTGGCTTTTTGATACTGTCAGCAGCCCCAAACCATACTCAATGACAGAAATTATTAACTGCTGAAAGAGCCTGTACAGCATCCTTTGATCTACCCCGGTTGCTGCCATAGCCCTCAATGCATTAAGTCCCCTACCAGCCTTCACCACCAAATCCTCCGCATGATCCTTAAAAGACAAACACCTGTCAAAGGTGATACCCAAGTACTTCAATTTACTCTCTCGACTAAGAGGACGATTTAACAATATGACCACTTAACCGTATGTAGTTAAGAAATAATTAGAAATTAAACGCCGGTTTGCCTTTAAAGCGTTTTGGCAGTAGACCACTTTGCATTGATCCTTATGAAATGGTATGAGTGTCGGTCCTTCAGAAAGCAACGGCAAACTACTGTTCCAAGAAATCACAAACAGCCAATAAATACTGGGGTTGACTGCGACATCCTGTAAAGGATATGCAACTAACTTTTTGCGTTTAACGAAAGACTGATGTTCCCCGCGCCCCTCCCCCTCTCCCAAATATTTGGAAATGAATAATGACACATAGTATCACAGAAGTTCAAGTGGAGTCGTAAAGCAATAATAAGACTTGTGATGTCTCTTATCTTATACAACAAATATGTACTCATCTACAAATGGTGAACCCTGTTAGTCCCAGTAATCTGGTCACTATATAGGGCAGCCAGATAGAACAGCAAACGTTGTTAAGTCGTGAAATTATCACTTCCTACATTCAGGCAGTAGTTGCACTGTGAAGTCTGAGGTAGATGAATCGTGTTCTATCGGAGGTACCATATAACATGGGGTCATCAGCACACGGTTATACAAGCAACCACTTGATGGATCGGTAGTAGTAGTAGCAGCAGCAGCAGAAGCAGCGGCAGCAGCAGCAGCAGTAGCTGTAATCATAGTAGTAGTAGTCGCAGCAGCAGCAGTAGCAATAGCAGCAGCATCAGCTGTAATCGTAGTAGTAGTAGTAGTAGTAGTAGTTGCAGCAGCAGCAGCAGCAACAGCAGCAGCAGCAGCAGCAGCAGTAGTAGTAGTAGTAGTAGTAGTAGTAGTAGTAGTAGTAGTAGTAGTTAGTTGTTGTTGTTGTTGTTGTTGTAACATTGGGTGTATTGATCGACGTTAGTGTAAGAGAAAGTAAATAAATAGATATTACAAACACATACAAGGCAACGGAAAGAGTGAAAGCTATAGACACACTAGAGTCTGTCACTCTGTCGTCTCGTCTTGCCGTAGGAACAAGCGCATTTTACGTTCGGCCAGAAGGAGGAGGCGTTGAAACAACACTAGGACAGCCGTGTGATGTTTATGTAAGGTATGAACGCTCGTTGTAGAGTTCAGCCGTTAGCTACTTGATTGTTTTGGCTATGTAACTTCGCTAGCAGGCGTGAATCGATTCTTTCAAGCTGATGGAAATTATTATGGCTTGAAGACAGTAAAAATTGTGAGGAAAAGTAAAGGTCACCAGCCTCATGAAACCACGATATCCTGTACAGGTGACATTCCAAAAATACTATCTGCTTGTGAAACTGTTTCATTTTGTAATATAGGAATAACTGGAGCCTCGATAGTGCAGTGACCTAGCCTAAATTGAGTACCGAGAAATGTTTTTGGGAATAAAGGCGATCGGTGTGATAACGACCACGTCACCCATTGAGTACCGATTGGTCTACACAAATATGGAACTAGCATAATATGACGAATACGTCTCACGGTGTTTAAAAAGAGTGCTTTACGTCAAGAAATAACTAATACTTCTGAACAGTTAAATAATCTCGATGAGCCTTAAATGTAGATGGGAGTGGCAGTAGATTGGTGGCTAGACACTAACTATGGGCCAAGTGGTCATGAGTTCAATCCCTAGTGGTGCATTTTCGAAATTTTAAAATTGCCCTGGGCTCCCAGGTCACCCAGCCTAAAATAGGCATCATGAAATGTCATGGAAAGTAAAGGCAGCCGGTGGGACGCTGACAACATCACCCACCGCGTGCCCATTAGTCTATAGAAACATGAGTCCAGCATCACGTACCCAACAATTCCAAGACTTTCACAGGATGACTTTTACTTTCACTTGAACTGTAGATGTGACATACAATGTTCGACAATCAAGACCAAATGTCATATACAAATGTTCTCATGACATAGAAATCTGGCAGACCCAATTATTGAAGCCGTCATCTTAGTCTATCGACGGCTGGACTTAGCAAATGTCGTGGGTAATCTAAGCACACAGACAGGCAAGCTATTTATCCTTTTACATTCCAGCATTGTAAGAGTAGTTGATCTCCGCGGCTTGAAGCATACTGGGGAAATTATCAGTGAAAGTAAAGAGTTCCTTTACAAGTCTTTAGAATTATTGGAATTCTAGTGCTGCTGCCATATCTTCACAGACCACTTGGTACTCCTTGGTCAATATTTGCCGCACGCATGTACTTTCCGGGATTAGATGAGACAATCACCGGTCCGCGGGCAAGCGTGCTAGCGGCTTCTAGATATATGGTGTTTGCCCCGTGTTTTTATTGTTCGATCGGCACCCGGTGGGTGATGTTGTCGGCACCCTGTGGGTGATGTTGTCGGCACCCTGTGGGTGATGTTGTCGGCACCCTGTGGGTGATGTTGTCGGCCCCCTGTGGGTGATGTTGTCGGCCCCCTGTGGGTGATGTTGTCGGCACCCTGTGGGTGATGTTGTCGGCACCCTGTGGGTGATGTTGTCGGCACCCTGTGGGTGATGTTGTCGGCACCCCGTGGGTGATGTTGTAGGCACCCTGTGGGTGATGTTGTCGGCACCCTGTGGGTGATGTTGTCGGCACCCTGTGGGTGATGTTGTCGGCACCCTGTGGGTGATGTTGTCGGCACCCGGTGGGTGATGTTGTCGGCACCCTGTGGGTGATGTTGTCGGCACCCTGTGGGTGACTGTTGTCGGCACCCTGTGGGTGACGTTGTCGGCACCCTGTGGGTGATATTGTCGGCACCCTGTGGGTGATGTTGTCGGCACCCTGTGGGTGATGTTGTCGGCACCCTGTGGGTGATATTGTCGGCACCCCGTGGGTGATGTTGTCGGCACCCTGTGGGTGATGTTGTCGGCACCCCGAGGGTGATGTTGTCGGCACCCTGTGGGTGATGTTGTCGGCACCCTGTGGGTGATGTTGTCGGCACCCTGTGGGTGACGTTATCGGCACCCTGTGGGTGACGTTATCGGCACCCTGTGGGTGATGTTGTCGGCACCCTGTGGGTGATGTTGTCGGCACCCTGTGGGTGACGTTATCGGCACCCCGTGGGTGATGTTGTCGGCACCCTGTGGGTGATGTTGTCGGCACCCTGTGGGTGATGTTGTCGGCACCCTGTGGGTGATGTTGTAGGCACCCTGTGGGTGACGTTATCGGCACCCTGTGGGTGATGTTGTAGGCACCCTGTGGGTGATGTTGTAGGCACCCTGTGGGTGACGTTGTCGGCACCCTGTGGGTGATGTTGTCGGCACCCTGTGGGTGATGTTGTCGGCACCCTGTGGGTGATATTGTCTGCACCCTGTGGGTGATGTTGTCGGCACCCTGTGGGTGATGTTGTCGGCACCCTGTGGGTGATGTTGTCGGCACCCTGTGGGTGATGTTGTCGGCACCCTGTGGGTGATGTTGTCGGCACCCTGTGGGTGATGTTGTCGGCACCCTGTGGGTGATGTTGTCGGCACCCTGTGGGTGACGTTGTCGGCACCCTGTGGGTGACGTTGTCGGCACCCTGTTGGTGATGTTGTCGGCACCCTGTGGGTGACGTTGTCGGCACCCTGTGGGTGATGTTGTCGGCACCCTGTGGGTGATGTTGTCGGCACCCTGTGGGTGATTTTGTCGGCACCCTGTGGGTGATTTTGTCGGCACCCTGTGGGTGATGTTGTCGGCACCCTGTGGGTGATGTTGTAGGCACCCTTTGGGTGACGTTGTCGGCACCCTGTGGGTGATGTTGTCGGCACCCTGTGGGTGACGTTGTCGGCACCCTGTGGGTGACGTTGTCGGCACCCTGTGGGTGATGTTGTCGGCACCCTGTGGGTGATATTGTCGGCACCCTGTGGGTGATGTTGTAGGCACCCTGTGGGTGATGTTGTCGGCACCCTGTGGGTGATGTTGTAGGCACCCTGTGGGTGACGTTATCGGCACCCTGTGGGTGATGTTGTAGGCACCCTGTGGGTGATGTTGTCGGCACACTGTGGGTGATGTTGTCGGCACCCTGTGGGTGATGGGGAGATGTTGTCGGCACCCTGTGGGTGGTGTTATCGGCACCCCGTGGAAGATGTTGTCGGCACCCCGTGGGTGGTGTTATCGGCACCCCGTAGAAGATGTTGTCGGCACCCCGTGGGTGGTGTTATCGGCACCCCGTGGAAGATGTTGTCGGCACCCCGTGGAAGATGTTGTCGGCACCCCGTGGGTGGTGTTATCGGCACCCCGTGGAAGATGTTATCGGCACCCCGTGGAAGATGTTGTCGGCACCCCGTGGAAGATGTTGTCGGCACCCCGTGGAAGATGTTATCGGCACCCCGTGGAAGATGTTGTCGGCACCCCGTGGAAGATGTTGTCGGCACCCCGTGGAAGATGTTGTCGGCACCCCGTGGGTGGTGTTATCGGCACCCCGTGGAAGATGTTATCGGCACCCCGTGGAAGATGTTATCGGCACCCCGTGGAAGATGTTATCGGCACCCCGTGGAAGATGTTATCGGCACCCCGTGGAAGATGTTATCGGCACCCCGTGGAAGATGTTGTCGGCACCCCGTGGAAGATGTTATCGGCACCCCGTGGAAGATGTTATCGGCACCCCGTAGAAGATGTTGTCGGCACCCCGTGGAAGATGTTGTCGGCACCCCGTGGGTGGTGTTATCGGCACCCCGTGGAAGATGTTATCGGCACCCCGTGGAAGATGTTGTCGGCACCCCGTGGGTGGTGTTATCGGCACCCCGTGGAAGATGTTATCGGCACCCCGTGGAAGATGTTGTCGGCACCCTGTGGGTGGTGTTATCGGCACCCCGTGGAAGATGTTGTCGGCACCCCGTGGGTGGTGTTATCGGCACCCCGTAGGAGATGTTGTCGGCACCCCGTGGGTGGTGTTATCGACACCCCGTGGGTGATGTTGTCTATATCACATGTACCCCCCTTTACTTCCCAGAACATGTCTTAACACCCGTGTTAGACTGGGTAGACCTGGGTACCCAACTAAATTGTTAACAAATATCAGAGTCCAGTAGGATTCAAACACATAATCACAGAGCCGAGAAGCCAGCATGCTAGTTACAACCCTTCCGCGGCTACCACATACCAACATAAGACCATCATAATGAAATGTCCGTCAGCTTATTCCTGTAGGCGAGAAAATCCCAATAGAAATGGAAACTACAGCTGCATGAATAGATTATGTCAGTTTTGCTTAAGCAAGCCACACTGTATGTAAATGGTGGATGGATATGGTAAGGTTTTTGTGTGGGCTAGAAGTTGGCAAAGTAGTGCTTATAGGTATAGCCGCCGCTTCTAACTTGAGAAGACCGGCTACAAATTAAGTTATTTACCTTAATAATATAAGCAGCCTTAGAATTTTAAGTCAACTCTAATCATGGGTTGGTGAATCGGATGATGGTGAAAAAATTACGACAACCACACAATTATTGAGGCGTTTACAAATCTGTCGGCATTTGCAAGTGGAATATAGTAGAACTAAAATGTTCCTCCATAGACCTGTCACAAATTATAACACAAACCAACAAAAACTATGTGTGGATGTTTCGTTAAAAACTCTTGCTCTTACATATGACCGTGTTTATGCTTATCTGTCTTTTTTTTTACACATATGATTATTTGTGAACTAATGGACCCTGTAACCAGACGTTGGGATGTCAGGGGCCAAGTGCTGGCCTCGAAGTTGTACAGACCAATGGGGACTCGAGGGCTGATGTGATCTACAACACGCTGGCCACCTGTATCCCCAGAGACGGTTCCTGGTGTCCACTGCAGGCTGCTTCCTTCTGGGAGTCCGGGCTGAATTTTACAATTACGCCACGGTGCCATTTGGGACCCATGACCGACCGGCTGACGGGCGAGCGTGCTGACCACTGCGCCACCGTGGCTCCCTGGGTTGTCTGACATTTCTCCAACACTGCCATATGGCGATCGGCGTGGCAGAGGTGGTAAACTTTACATCCCCCCACACACATACACACTCACACACCCGCACACCCACATACCCACACACACACACCCACACACACACCCAAACACCCACACACACACCCATACACACACCCACACCCACCCACACCCACCCACACCCATACAGCCATCCGCACCCACACACACCCACATACCCACCCACACCCACCAACACACACACACACACACACACACACACACACACACTTGGCGCCTTGAAAGGTTCGTCCCGTGAGGCAAAGGCTGGCTGGTTTAAACATTAGGAAACCCTGCAGAAGTCAACCAATGTTGCACATTCCTAATAAATTATAATTCTACAGCTCACAGAATGTCAAATGGTGAAAATGTTCAAGATCTCCACATTGACAGGAAAGATCTTGTACTTGTGTAGAACATTAATCTGTAACAAGCCGCCATAACAATCCATAAGGTCAATATCGGCCAATCAAAAGGGGTGTGCCACAGGGAGTGTGTAATGTCACCAGACATTTTTCTCTCTATAGTGATAATAGTATGAGACATTTACAAGACATAGGAGAAATCATCTTCGGAAGACATAATATGAACAATAGAAGAGTTGCAGATGACACAGTGTCATTGCATACAATGAACAGGATCAGCATTTAGTGGATGCTCCTAAATACACAGAAAGAACTAGGGTTAGAATTAACTTGTAAGAAAACAGAGATTAGGGTTAATGCGTACAACAAGAATGTCTAAATCTACTGGTTAAAAGTAACAGTAGCAGCATAATTGTTGGACAGCCATGTTCCTGGAAAACGCCGGTCACTCAACTATGGGTATTACTTTACACGACCTTACACATCTTTCTACAGTGGTGAATTGTAACCAATTAGCCGCATTTACGCTGACTATTGAGATGATGTCAAAATCTTACAACCTACCAACAATAAAATATGTGCGCTTTGTGTCTGTGTGGGAGGAGGGGTGGGGGCGCACCAATACGTATTATTAAGTATGCTTGCTTGTCGGCCTGGTGGTCGTGAGTTCGAACCTCTTTTGAAGAGGGATTTGTTTGTTTTTTTCATAGCCCTGGGCCCCATGTCAGACGGCCTAAAATAGGTACTATGACATTTAAAACAATGTTTTCCAGCAGTGAATTTGACTAACGAAGACACAAACAATAGATTGCACGATTTATTGCCTGGCATATTTCGCTGCATCTCGTCATAACATACTGCAGAATTCACACAACATAAAGTAAATTAAATAGATAAATCCTTCAAACTGAAATATACACATATTCACACAGTAATGTCAATTGTCTACCATGGTAATTCTAAGCTGACTAACATGTCTTTCTGTTTGCACAATTCTGGCTTGCGTTTATTGATCATTATTGCTTCTGAAAACTTTAACAAGCGAGTATTTTGTGTGTTAAACAACTCGCGAAAGGCAATGGTTTTGTCAATCACATGGCCGCTTTCGAGAATGTGCCTACCAATTGAAGACGCGGGAAGCTTCCGGTGTGTCGGCCCCACTAGGCTCGCATCACCTGTGTGTCGTATCTTGTCGACCCATTGAGGTATGTGTTCTAACACTCTTTTGTTCAGCTGTCTGCCTGTTCTGCCGATGTAGAAAGCCTGGCATCTGCATGTGAATTGGTTAATACAAATGTTTTTGGCGTACAAAGGAACAGGTTCTTATACTGCTGGTGTGGGAATCGGTGTGGTTCTATACCTAATGACTAGAGTTGCAGCACAGAATGTTCGGCCTACTGCTGTAGTAAGCCGGTCTTGTAGACGTTGCATTACGTCATCCCCTCGAAAGGTTAGCTGAGACGGCCCGGGTGATACTGGTTACATTAGTCAAGACCACCGGGCTGAGAGGCAAATGTGCTAGCCCTGAGCTACCGTGGATTTAATGGCCAGTATACTTACGTTAGAAATCCCTTCACAGTCGGCTATAATTCAGCATAACACCTAGAGACAACAAGAATATTTATAGTATGCTTGGTGCGAATATTACACAATTCGGGATCCTCGCCGTTGCCACAGCACTAGGCTGAGATTCTCCTGGTGTGATCTATGGCAGGAGATTGGAACATTTATGAAGGTATTCGTGTATCATGAAAGTGATGCTAACCAAGATCAAAGAAAACAAACAGATTTATCATTCCTCTGCTGTACTTTTGAATTGTCTGTCTGCATGACAATTTCACTCAGACACTTACGTTGGAAGAATAATTTCTTGATTCGGTACGAGTTGTTGTAATGACTAACGTTAGATATAATGAGTTGAAGAGACAGAATAGGTTGGTTAGATTAATGTAGTCACGTCGTTTGACAGATACTTAGTTGTCGACATAATTTTATTTGATTTATTTGGTTGTTTCGGGATTTGAGGTTAAAAGATTGAGCACATCCCACTACTGGCAACACTGATCATATTCAGGTACTAATATTGGGCCTTGTCCACGTCATATTGGAAGCACTAGACTTGAGTTTCGCTCTCGTTTGAGAGAGTAGTGCATAACTCTGACTGGACCCAGAATCGAACTCCGGATAGTTTTATTTCAAAGATATGCCATTGTCAAGTCGAGTGGCCTTTTCTTTTTCTTTTTTTTAAAGATACTTTCTACAATACGAAACCCGTTGATACCACAGTCCAAGTCCCAAATAATATTAGCCTAGAGCATGAGGTGGCTTCCTCTGGGCATGCAGGAGTGTCGCTCCATCAGTGAGGTCGACGGAGTTGCGCAACCACTTCCTCACTATAATCCAAACTAAAGCGCAAGTCATTCTTTCTTCATCAAAAGATGCAATGAATGAATCGTCCTCATCATTCGTGATGGACGAACATCCATAGACAGGATGCAAAGAAAGCAACAATCACCGATGCCAAGGCTGCGACAGAGGTAAAACGGTCGGGGGAAAGGTGACAGCTTTCCCACCGTTGAATGGACGGTGCTGTGATAATGTAGGCAGGTCACGACGCACAGGGTCTATAATGTTTGCACCCCCCCCCCCTTCCAGGGCACTATGGATTGGTACACATGGCAGCCTATTTGTGAGATAAGTGCAAAAAATCATTGAACAACTCGTGGCTGTAAGACATTGTGTTAAGGCACTACAGGCGAAAGACACCTGGGAGTCATGACCAGGGTGAGCCCGCCCCCGGCGAGTGTCAGGGAGGTAAATGGGCTGATAGATTGACCAAAAGGAGGCCGCTTCTGATGATCGAAAGCCCACTCTTGTGTTTACAACTGGGTGGAGTTTTATATCACTCAACCTGCTAACCATGTTACTTGGGGGGGGGGGGGGGGGGGGGGGGGTAGAATCGAAATAACTGACCTTTGAACTTTAACTGTGTATGTAAACAAGTATGGCAAACTACTGAACGTAAACTTGCCAAGAGATCACAAACTTCACCCTGCTACTTCATTTCGCCTTTTTCGCCATGATAAATAGGAACGGGCTGTTGTATTGGTTACGAGAGAAATTACGATATGTGTACCCCTCGGCGAACATGTTCTACTTCAGCCCAGTGTTAAACATAGGGTTTGCCTGCCCCTTCTAGACCAGGTCGTTTTGATGCAATATGTTCCCTGGTTAATAATCTCTTCTGCAACCACTTTAACCATGTACATCATAAAATAATATAATTTGCAATAGCTAGAATTCGGAAGGAACTGGCCATGAAAATCTAACAGCATATGAAATTATCAAACAGACAAGGAAATCCGGTTTCAAAAATAGATAAATCATTCCTTCCTTTAAGAGTTAATGAGGCAACTTGAATAGGCCGGAGTGGTAATTTCAACACGGTGTGACGGGGCCGAATCTTAATTATTATATTCATGCCGATCATAATGTCAAAGGACGTGCGGGTCTAAACATATATTATTTTATTTTTTTTTTTTTGGGGGGGGGGGGGGGGGGGGGGTTCGTTCTGGCGGATTGGCTAGAATGCCGGACTCTCCTTCGGGAGATCCGGGTTCGATCCCTCGGTAAGGTGTTGGATTTTTTATTCTGTCGAGGGCAAAAAGAAAATCCTAACCTGCATAGTTCGCGGCGACTGCACTAGCCAGGCGGCCTTTATTCCTCAGGCTCAAAGATCCCCCTGCCATACACCGCTAGGTACTATGTTGGCAGTAAATGACTGCACTAACCAGGCGGCCTTTATTCCTCAGGCTCAAAGATCCCCCTGCCATACACCGCAAGGTACTATGTTGGCAGTAAATGACTGTACTAGCCAGGCGGCCTTAATTCCTCAGGCTCAAAGACCCCCCTGCCATACACCGCTAGGTACTATGTTGGCAGTAAATGACTGCACTAACCAGGCGGCCTTTATTCCTCAGGCTCAAAGATCCCCCTGCCATACACCGCAAGGTACTATGTGGCAGTAAATGACTGTACTAGCCAGGCGGCCTTAATTCCTCAGGCTCAAAGACCCCCCCCCCCCCCTGCCATACACCGCTAGGTACTATGTTGACAGTAAATGACAGTTTTTATGCAGCATGTTAACCTCTTCCTACTTGTTTACATACACAGTCAAAGTTCAAAGGTCAGTTATTTCGATTCTTCCCCCCCCCCAAAAAAAAATAATCTTACATTGCCGGTCTCCGTTGCAAAGGGCTTACTGACGCGGTTCGTAATACCGTATACCCGCATTCGAAACACAGGCAGCAGGCCGCGTCGCGTTGGTTTTGCGTTGGTGTCGGTGCCTGTCGATCAGAAATCAAGGCAAAATACTGAACGTAAACTTGCCAAGAGATCACAGCGGCAGAAATGCTGGTGTTTAATTCAATGCCCTGTAAAAAGGCTATGCAACTAAAAATCTTACTTTGATTTAATACGGAGTAGAATTTGACGTGGCGGAAGGAATTACCGCGCTCTAGCTCTTAAACTTCCGGTACGCTGATGACGACGTAGCGGGATCGTTTCCTAGACGTGTCTATTTGGACTTGAACGTTGACTTTCCGTTAAGAAAACAATGAAACACTACTTATTGTAAAATTGCCAAGAACATCAGCCTGAGGATGGGATTGATCGTAACGTCCTACACACAAACCATGTACGTTTTTGTTTTTGTTAAACATGGCAAACGATAAAATATTTTCATATTCTTTTCTTCGTCCTTTTTTGGGGAGGAGTGCGTCACACGCGGCCATGCACACCACTGTCCGTGTATTCGATAAGGTGATGTATGTGTGAAAGGTTTGCTTCAACTAGTCTGATTCCATTCCAAGCAACGGCCTCTATCTACGAGTGGGTCTTTTTTCCTAACAGTTTGCCAGGACAGTGGACTTAGGGCTGATTTCCATCTAGCATAGGATTTTTTTATGTGCCTTATTTGCACTCGGGATCTCGAGTCTTCGCCCTTGACCGAAGTTTCCGATCTGACTACACGAGAGATCACGAGGTCATGGATGACCATTAGATACCAACCGTGGTTGATCAAATTGTCATCCCAATGTCGAATTTGAACCCCTTACATTCTGAACCTCCGGCGGAAACTGTGACCTCTCAGCAATGGTGGCTCTAATTCTTTTTTATTTTATTTGGGCTCGCGGTAACCCCCAGGGGCCAGAGCTGTCCCATTAGTCCCTCACATTCCTGTGTGTCATGTGATCATCTTAGCCAAAAGGCCCAGAAGCGATCCTCTAATGTTTTAACATTATAACTAAAGTATCTCGAATAACAGTACATGTCACATTGTGGGCTGGCTCGCGAATATTTGAACATAACGGCCACAAAAACCGGCCGCCATTCCTTTAAGTGTTGAGATAACTGGCTACGCTCTTTCCCCCCCCCCCCCCCCCCACTCGCCATCACGTGTGTTTTCACTCCAGCTAACATTGGCTGCGGTGAAGACGATAATTGTGATGAGACAGTTTCCTGGACAACAAAATCGTCATGATTTTACACGCCTGAGAACACCTGGACAGTAGGGTGATGACACAGGACACCATGATACCAGGAAAACAGAAGCGCTAGTTTCCACCGAAATGAATATGGGTGGCGCCACGGCTGTTAAGACAGGACATGTGTAGTGATTAAAATACAATCAATCAATCATGTGCCATGCCGGAAAACGTGGGGGTCATGACTCGCCATTTCACTCGATCACTAGAGTCGTGGATCTTCTCAGTGTTCCTGTCTCGTCCATGCCATGTGGCCAAGCCATCCAGGTATTTTCCTCTCGGTCTTCCTCTTTGTCTGTTCCCTTCGATCTTGCCCGTTGTCACTAAGTTCTCCAATCCATTTCTTCTCATAACATATCCAAAAAAATTTGACTGTCTACGTCTAATTTCTCTAATCAATTTATGATTTTCATTTGTCTCCTGTAGTACTTGGTCATTGGTTTTTCTGTCTGTCCGTCTTATTCTTTGCATTTTCCTCAGAAACCACATTTCTGCGGCCATCAGATGTTTTTCAGTTGACTGCTCATTGTCCAAGTTTCACATCTATACAAAAGAACAGGCTCCATGTATCCCCTCAACACTCTTTTTCTCGTTTCAATTGACATCTTTTTATTGGTCAAAATGTTTTTCATCTTGCTAAAGGCTACTTTTGCCATGGCGATTTTTGTTCTAATCTCTTCAAGGCATCTCCCATCAGATGTTATGACTGTTCCGAGATAACTGTACCGATTTACATGTTGGAGAATATTCCCATTTACTTGTTTATTACATTGTGGTACTTCGTTCTTCCTAGTGACGACCATAGCCTGTCTTTTTACAATTTAATTCTAACCCCAGTTGCTCACTGTGTACGACAACCGCATCCACTAATTGTTGCATAGGGCATAAGTAGTAATTAAAATTCACCGCGATATTAAGACAGGACACAAGTACGGGTAATTAAATTACACTGTTATGTCAAGTTAAGACAGGATACAAGTCGTCATTAAAATACACTGTTATGTCAGGTTACGACAGGACATAAGTAGTACTTAAAATGCACTGTAATGTCAGGGTGAAACAGAGCACTAGTCAGTAGTATACCAGCGAGGTTTGCGGTATTAAATAAGGATTCAATAGTCGATTTTGTTTCCTCCTTTGCGCCAAATTGACGTAATGAGTAAACGTCACGCGCTTGATCCTAAATTTTCAAGGGGTGTAAATATTGAATAAGCAATCGACTTTGAGTAACGAAACGTTACCGCCCTTTTATGTTATTTGTTAATATTGAAAACGTGGTTGCCGTGGGTGGGTTATAACTCTGATTTATGAAGTGAACCTCTACACATAAATTCTGGTTTTTCTTCGCTAAGGGGACTGTAGCGAAATGTCTGAGGTTGCGTCTCGCTACTGGTCAAAGATAAACTACCGTGCAACGTCTTGCCGTAGGTTTACCCCAGTAATTGACTTGTTCTCCCTTTATTGTTGTTACCGGGACCTAAACTTTCGAGAAACCAGCTAACGCAATTCAGCATACTGCGTCTGAGCTATCGGGTCATAAATCGCACAGGGCAACTTCGCTTGTGCATGTCAGCGGAGTGCGGTTCAGGGCGAAGGTCGAAAATGAACGTGTGTTTCAGTTTAGTTGAGATACAGGCAGTGTATTCGCAGGACGTCGTTTCGTGGTGATGTGCGTAGTGTACAAATGGCCATTAAATGGGCTCTACATTTTCGCCAGCAAGTGGACCAAGCTTTCGATGTTTGAAGGTATTTGCATTTAATGAATATAGTAATTTAGTGCCGATGTTTCGTGTTATGCGCGGCGACGTGGGCTTTCATCAAGCTAGCTCGTGCATAGTACTGGGTCTGAAGAAATGGGACTTAGCCGAAATTGGGTGTAGAAGGTATGGCTTTATCATCCATCTGATAATGACATCCTAACTGGTTGAGGCTATGGAGTAGCCCAGTAAATATGAGATATTCAGATTCAGAGCATCGAGGAATTTAAAAGGAATCTATGCATGAGGCGGTTTGGTGACGATAATCTCCGGTCGGGTCAGCGTGGCGGAAGGGGGCAACTAGTGACTTCCGGAAGACACCGCAGACGCTAGGGCGACCTATCTAATTACTCGGGAGGACGATTGGCGGCGTTTGTGGGGGTCGGCTGAAGTGTTCAATGAACGACCGATGCGATGGCAGCTGTCTCCGCAATTTAGGATGGCCACTGGCCTCCCACCGGTCCTTTGCCTATTTAGTTCCTCTAAAGGGACAAAATGGAGGGACACTAATTATTTCAGGTGGTGAAAGAGAACGAAATATAACCGAGGGAAATAAACCCTTCAGTAAATAACACTGATGTTCCAGGGAACCGTGACACCGCTCTACCTACTCACCTATTGGACAGAGGTATGGGAACGGAGTGCATATCACCCGCTACACGGGGGATAGACCATGTAATAACACAGAAGCTGGATATCACCCGCTACTGAGGGATAGACCATGCATTCACACAGGGGTGGAATGACACCTGCTACACGGAGGTGAGAACCATGTATGTCAAAGCCATTGACTATAATGAAGGTGCATTTCCCCCATATGGAGGAGGGGGACCGGGCAGTATCTGAAAGTGTTGAGCTTTATACTAATGCCTAACCATTAATGCATAACATGACTTAGACTTTTGCAAGGACTTGTGTTCATCAAATGTGTCTACCCGACGATACCAGTCGGAGCTATCGTACAGTTCTCGAGGGAAGACGCTCTTCATGGAGCGAGCTGACAGATGAGTCCAGGTTCATCCTAGTCCAGATCACAGCAGATGTTGTTTGGTACAGGATCGTGTATATTGTGTGTGTGTGTGTGTGTGTGTGTGTGTGTGTGTGTGTGTGTGTGTGTGTGTGTGTGTGTGTGTGTGTTGAATCCATTTTGCTGAGAGCCTCATTCCTATATTCAATATGCGCAGTTTGCTATTACCAGTGGCTCTCACAAGGTTGTTTTGTTGCAGAGCCTGTCATAGAGTGTGAGTACTAGACGAGCGTAGACCGGGTCTGAGAACCTGAATCATGGAGCGGACCAACAAGACTGTGGGCGTGAGCTTCCCTGTCTTGAGGTAGCGCTAGGCGGTTCCCGAAAGGAAAGAGTTTCAGTGGCCTATGGTCTTTGCCGGTCAGCCTTACACTATTACTCGTCCATTAACAGCCAGCCAGCCAGCCATCATACCGTAGTGGTCATGCAGGTAACCAGGTACCTTCAGCTGCCAGATCCGGCTACTGCGGCCCAGAGAGAGGCCCGAGAACTTGTCTAGAAAGAAACTTGGCCTTATGTCTCTGGCCATATGAGGTGAACTTTATTGACTATTGTGTTTGACTCCAGATAACGGAATCCTCTGATTATCGACTCAGTGACAGTGTTTGGGAATCCTGCTACCAGAGTCTGTGGTGTAAAGACAGTAATCACGTACTTAAACTCAGTATTCTAATGGAGTATAGTGATCCAGGTGCCCTCATGTAATAAAAGTGCACAAACAGAAAGTACCCATGGTGTTGTAGATGCGTGTGTTACCAGCGAATGTTCGTAGCATAATGACATACAGACAGTTTTTACAAGCAACAAAACCACTACTAAACCTGTAGAACGCACACAAACTATCTACTCCATCGATGTACATATCAGCAACAGGTTCCAGGCCTTAAGTATAGACTCTCCAGCAGCAGACCTGGAATCACAGAGCTCAGTCGTTACCACTACTGGACATCAACAACCAACGCAAGCAAGCTATAATAAACAAGAACACAAGAAAGACGACAGTGACCAGTGGCAACAACAGTCCAAGTGGACACGCCAACAGTGTGAAATAACAACAGATCACAGTGCAACACATGTCGTCATTGGAGACTCCCTGCTGAAGGGAATCTATAGTGATCGCATATCATCTTCTTACAGCGAATCAACTTCAATCTACCCTGTACCAGGCGCTGACATTGACAGGCTGACCGCTACACTGCGAAAATTCGAAGTGAACGACAGAATTAGGAGAGCAACAGTCCATATTCGTGTCAACGACATAAAGGATAATAAAATCATCAGCACCTTACAACTATCTACATTGGAGGTGATGTTGCGCAATAAATTTCATAAATCATCTTTGTTTATTTTATCTACCATTCCACCATGTTACCGGTTCCAGCGTCGTACTGCCGATGCTGCCAGTCTAACGTTATATAAATTTTGTAAACATAATAACATGAATTTCATTAATAACACCCCGTACTTTACGTCACCGTCCGGGGCTCCTAAGGAAAAAAATCTATACAGGGATCAAATACATTGTTCCAAGCTAGGAAGCAGCTTCGTAGCGAAGAACATAAAATATCCCGAACGTGCACAACAACCAGCACCAGTTACAGGAGTACACCAAACTTCACCTCCGGCAACAGCCATCTCACAGTGTTAAGAAAACACTCCTTCTCTTCCCACACCACCCTTGCCTGTACCCCAGGAACACAATGCCGTGAATAGCAACCCAAGCTCCAATCCAAATGTTGCTAACTGTGATACTTTGCTTCCTACCTTGCCCGTAAAACAGTCTCCATCTATCATGTCAAAGGGGACACGATTAAACAATGGTGATGTGCCCCCGATGCCTGCTTCCAATGTAGGCACTTCCAGTGACATTCATAGCAGTCCCTCGCTAGACGGTAATCTACACTCCTATGAGTGGAACAGTCAACTTCAGTCCTGCAGCCCTACACCAAGCATTCATGATATCTCTCCAGCAAAGACATTTTCCTACCCCCTCTAACAGCCTTAACTACTTCTAAATAAAGTTTCAAAATCCCTGCAATTTTTATACCACAAGTGACACATTCCTTTTATTTTGTAATGTTCGCCAATCACCATCAGTGGCTCATCAAAAATGGTTTATATATAGACCATCTCAACATCTTTCATCTGCTCAACACATTACCTGAGCTCTCGGTAATACTGTCCAAACAGTTCCATGTCTTTGGAATCACAGAAAGTCGTCTTAACGGCAAAATAACCCACTCCGAAATCTCACTTAAGTGGTTTAAAGTAAATCGGAAAGATGCCAATCAAAAATTAGAGACAGGTAATGCTGTATACATTTCCAGTTCCCTCAACTGTTCCCGTAGAAGTGATCTCGAGACCGTAGGGATAGAATGTGTTTGGTTAGAGGTGAAGCCAGCCAGCCAACAACCGTTTCTCATTATATACCTATATAGGAATCCTTGTGCCGGGTACAGCTGGTATGACTGCTTCACTACAATGATGGATAGAGTGTTTACAGCAGGTAGAGAAGTTATGATACTAGGTGACTTCAACATAGATATTAGTCAATCCAACCAGACATGGGACGATATCATTCTTTCTTACAATTTCAAACAACTAATAAACCGTCCCACAAGGATTACAGACACCTCCTCAACTATAATTGATCATATATATGTTGCTTGTCCAGATAATATTATTGAATGTTCTGTTCCTGTTAGTACGGTTAGTGACCAATACCCAGTATGTTGTACATGGTCATAAATTGGGTTCAAATCTCTTAAAAATAAACATGTAAGTATCAAATTTAGAAATTTTAAAGCATTCAATCAAGTTTTATTTTTTCAAGACTTAAATGAAGCAGCCTTGAACACGTTTACCAACTTCCTGACCCGGACGATGTATTAGCTTATTAGATAAACACGTGCCAGTCAAAGAAGTTCGAGTCAAAAATCAACATAAATCACCATGGGTCAGTAGTGAAGTTCTGGAAATCATGAGAGAGTGAGATACAGCACACAAAAATAAAGACTTCATCAATTACAGTAGACTAAAGAATAAAGTTAAATATGAAATTGGTAGGATAAAAAAAAAAGATCATTTTAAAACTTTGATTGTAGATAATTCAAATAGTACAAATATATGGAAGGCTATTAACTTGCTAACCAATAAGAAACGCCCTACAGAATCAGCAATACCAAATTCTATAAAATGCGATGAATTCAGTTGGTTCTTTCAATCAGAAATAGAGAATCTAAAAACTTCAATACCAGACTCATCATGTAATTCACTGGCATCATTCTGTGATGAGAAACGCACCAGAAATATTCCTGCTGATATTCCCTTAATGTCTGTTGCAGAAGTTTATAAATATCTCTTAAACCTCAAATCAACAAATTCACACGGCCTAGATGGTATCAGTAATAGAATTCTTCGTTGTGCTGCACCAGTCATTAGTGAGTCCTTAACGTTCATATATAACCAGTGCCTGGCCAAAAACTACTTTCCATTTGCATTTAAAATTGCTAAAGTGTTTCCTCTACTTAAAAATGGCTCAATCGATAATAGCGTTTTGGGTAATTATAGACCTATCTCCTTACTATCGTCGCTATCAAATCCACTAAAAATACACATTCAAAAATAACGTTACACCATTTATTAACAACGATCTAATAATTAACAGTCAATCTGGGTTTCGACCTAAATATTCTTGCCATAGAGCTCTAACAAAAATGACCGTTAACTGACACTTAAACATCAACAACGGTAGATTTTGTGGAGCGGTGTTTGTAGACTTTAAAAAAGCTTTTGATATGGTAGATCACGATATTTTAATTAGAAAACTAAAACAAATGAAGACAAGCACCAATACGGTGAACATAATTACGTCATTTCTATCCGACAGACAATAAGTCGTGTCCTTCAACAACTGTCTATCAAGACCCACACAGCTTAATATTGGTGTGCCTTAGGGCTCAATACTAGGTCCGCTGCTTTTTGCAGTTTATATTAATGATCTTCCTTTATATCAATACAACTTGTGATCTATTTGCAGACGACTGTACTATATATACTAGTCAAAAAAACCGTAGTGAATTAGAGAATTCTTTACAAAAGGAACTTAATAATCTTATTAGATGGAGCAATGAAAAACGCATGCAAATTAACATCGACAAAACCAAATCCATGCTAATAACGACCAGACAAAAACTACAGACACTAGCCATAACTGGAGCACCTCTCGAACTCCGCATAGACACGTTACCTATAGTTAATGTGAATGAACATAAAACACTAGGTCTTTTAATTGACAGCCATTTGAGCTGGAGCTCTCATGTTCACGTTCTTACCAAGAAAATAGCACAAAAAGTTTACCAACTTGCTAAAATGAAAAATATTCTATGCATGCTATATCCAATCACATCTCGATTATTGTTCCACAGTTTGAGATGGTTTCCCTAAATCTGATTTAAAACGACTATGTTCTCTACAGAACCGCGTTATACGTCTAGTTTCTGGCATAAAGCACGTTCTCATCTCATCTCATCATCTCATCTCATCATGTTCCTCTTGTACCTTGCGGTGTCGAGGTGAAGTATAAACTTCGTGAGAGTGCCCGATTATGGGCTTCATATATCGATATTCCCATGGACTCTGCGTTGAAAGTAATAATTTATACAGTCATCTAAGACTTTTACCACTTCGAAAGCGCTTCCTTTTTAACAAAGCCAAATTAGTGAATAACATTATATTTCAAAATACCCCAGAGTATCTTCTACTGCTGATTCAATCTAATGCAATTAGAATAATTGTTCATTATAAATGTTTAACTGTAACTGTTCACTATATATGTGTGTGCGTGTGGGGGGAGAGAGAGAGAGACAGAGAGAGAGAGAGAGAGAGAGAGAGAGAGAGAGAGAAAGTGGGTGTCAGAGAGAGTGAGAGAGTGAATGTGTGTGTGCGCACGTGCCTGCGTGTGTATGTGGAGAGAGTGATTGAGCGAGAAATGGTGAAGGAATGTGTCAGTGCATGCATTCGTACGTGTATGTCTCAGAGTGAGTGAGGGAGTGTGTGCGTGCGTGCGTTTATGCGTATGTGTATGTGTGAGAGAGTGTGATTGAGAGAGTGAGTGTGTTTTGTGTGAAGGGTTGTGTGAGAGAGAGTGAGTGAATGAGTGAGGAGTGAATTGAGTGATAGAGTAAGTGTGTGTGAGTGAGTGAATAAGTGTTAGAGAGAGAGAGAGAGAGAGAGAGAGAGAGAGAGTGTGTGTGTGTGTGAGAGAGAGAGATAGAGAGAGAGAGAGAGTAAAAGAGTGAGTGAGTGAATGCGCTAGGGTAAGAGAGAGTGAGTGAAACATTGAGTGATAGCGTGAGGGTGTGTGTCTGTCTGTGTATGAGTGAGAGAAAGAGAGTAAGAGATTTAGAGATAAAGTGAATGAAGATGGACAGAGTGAATTAGGGAAATAGTGAGTTTGTGAGAGAGAGAGAGAGAGAGAGAGAGAGAGAGAGAGAGAGAGGGAGAGTGGATGTGTTAGTGTGTTTGCGTGCGCACGAGCATGCGTGTGTGATAAACTAAAACGTCTCTACCAACCTCCTATGATTGACGCTTTAAAAATACAACACCCTAATAGTTACTGGGGTAAGAAAACAGGGCTAAATTGACCTGTGTGAGCCATCATTTATTTGGCCTTAGTTTAAAATCTGGGCCTGGTGATTGTGCAAGTACCTGGCCAGACCGGCGCTTGATTTTAAAACAAAGGATTAGTAGCCATTTTACTTTTTAGTCAGTGAAGACAAAGGGAATACACGTCAGCCTTCCCCTGCGGGGGGAAGGAAAAGTATGCTAAAATATATCTCTCTCTGGAGCAATTGATATGTTAAATATACATTATAAATATGTTTTCATGTATTTTGATAAGGTACATATACCATTGTGTTAATATAAGAATTTTTAAGATGAAAAATCAATGATTCTTGTAAATGAGAGCCTGATTGTTTTCTACTAAAGCAGCCATGCTGTACCACGCTGTCATCTTCCTATTCTATACAGTTTCAAAATGTTTAAATAACTTCTATTCATTGTGAAACATATCACTATCATTCATTCATTCATTCAGTAGCATGTCCTTTGCAGAACCTCGCTCCCATAACAACCTTCCGGAAAACTTCTCGATCACAAGCAAGATGTCCCGCGTCTGATACACCCAGCTGGAGATCATCCGCCACATCCTGCACCCATCTTCTCTTTGGCCTTCCTCTTCCTCTCTTCCCAGGCATATACCCTTCCATTATTGTTCTCTCCAAACTGTCGTGACGTTTCAAGTGACCAAAATATTTCAATTTTCTTTGTTTTATCGTCTTTAATAGCCATCCCTCCTCAATATTCAACTCTTGAAGTATGGATGCATTTGTTCTTTTCTTTACCCAAGATATTCTTAGAACTCGTCTATAACATTTATATGCAAAGGCATGTATGCGCT
Source organism: Cepaea nemoralis (assembly GCA_014155875.1). NCBI lineage: Eukaryota > Metazoa > Mollusca > Gastropoda > Stylommatophora > Helicidae > Cepaea > Cepaea nemoralis. Next base: position 26,660 of record JACEFZ010009864.1, on the reverse strand, counting down.
GTTCAGCTTGTTTAGTAAGTGTCCATGTCTCACAGGCATATGTTGCAATGGGAAAGATGCATGCTCTTAAAAATCTAATTTTTGTAGTTCTGTCTGTCCCACTCCATAATTTATTCATCTGTTTTAGTCTTTGAAGAGCAATGGATAGTCGCCGTTTAATTTCTTTCATTGTGTCACCATTATTGGTAATCAATGACCCAAGATATTCAAAATTTTCCACCACCTCCAATTTTCTCCCATTAATGTATATTTGTTTCTCCATAGTAGTTTTATCTGTATGCATTATCTTAGTTTTTGCTATGTTAAGATATAAGTTGTGATTTTCACTATTCATTTGTGTTGAGGCTATTAGGTTTTCTATGTCATTCTGTGTTGTGAATAGTAATACTGTATCATCAGCATATCGAATTTCTGGTATGTCATGACCGCCGATATTTAGGGCATCATATGGCTCCCTGTTTATATCATCTCTTACATTTCTCATTATATTTTCGGCGTACAGGTTAAACAAATAGGGTGACAGCACGCAGTCCTGACGGACTCCTTGCTTGATGTGAAACCAATCTGATGTCTCGCCATCTATTCTAACTGCTGCTTGTTGGTCTAGATATAGCATTTTTATGAGATGTACTACATGTGATGGAAACCCCATATTCCTCATGATTTCCCAAAGTTTCTGATGCTGTACACAGTCAAATGCCTTTGAATAATCCACAAAACATGAGAATAGGTTTACATTAAATTCTCTGCACTTCTCTATTATTAAACGCATGTTGAATATGTGATCTCTTGTTCCTCTTCCTTGTCTAAATCCAGCTTGAACCACGTTAATCTCTTCTTCCATTTTCTTACTAAGTCTTTGCATTATGACTTTTAGTAGAATTTTACTTGCATGACTGAGCAGGGCAACAGTTCTACAGTTGGTGCATAATTTCAGGTTGCCCTTTTTTGGTATTGGAATGAAGATAGTTCTCTTCCAATCTTTTGGCCATATACCATATTTCCAAATCTTTGTACATAATGCATAATATATGTGTATACTTTCTTCTCCTCCCGCTTTAATTAGTTCAGCTGGTATCTCATCACATCCAGGTGATTTACAATTCTTCAGGTTCTTTATAGCCCAAGCAATTTCATCTAATGAGGGTTCAGGTTCTGTCTCTGCTGTCATTGGCTCATGTATCTCATTCATATCCTCACTGTCACTCATATCATACATTCCACTGCAGTACTCCTGCCATCTTTCTAGAATTTGTCTAGATTCTGCTAAGGTATTTCCCATCTTGTCACAGATAACATTCAATTGAGGTTGAACATTTCTTGTCAATAACTTCATTTCTTTGAACATTTCATAATCTCTTCCAGCCTTATGATATTGCTCTATTCTGGTACAGCAATCATGTTGATTTTTGTCCTTTCTTGTGTTCTTTCTTATTTCTCGAGTTAAAGATTTATACTTCATCCTGCTATCGGATTCATCTCCTTTCTGTTTCAGCTCCCTTCGTTGTTTTATTAATTCTACCATATCTGATGTAATCCATGGCTTAAGTTGCTTTTTCTTGGTCAGAATGAAATCTTTGGCTGCAGTTATCAAGATATCTCTAGCTCACTATCACTATCAATGCCTATAAATATGTAAATGTACTATGAGCTGTAGATTAACTCTAAGGACATTTAAAGAAACTTTCTCTCCAATGCAGAAGCATACTACTGATCAGGCATCTTATGAACATACGCTCATGTTGGAGAAATTGTTTTGCTAATTGTTATTCTGGGGATTTGTGTGGTGTGTTGGTGGGGGGTATGTGGGTGGGTGGGTGATGGTATCTGTGTGGGTGTGGGTAGGGATATTGTGTGGTATGTGGGTGAGGGATATGTGTGGTGTGTAAGCTATCGTGCCAAATTTGTGTACAATCTTCTTGTTACCTTATTAGTAACCACACAATAGGGGTGATGGACATGTAATCATTTCATAAATATTGCTAGGGAAATGCCATATTTGAAGAGTAAAATCTCAATAAAGAAATCGCATGATATACAAAGATTAAAATGTTCTGGCAGGACATGCCTTCAGACACACCGCATCAAGGTGTTAGGCACCTGGAATAATATTATGTTCCGAACACTTATCATGCTGCATAAGTTATTTCTAATAAATAAGAAACTTTCTTACAATAGCAGCAATTGGTAAATTATTTCACGGCATTCACTAACCCCATGCTGCTGTAAGCAGTGGGGGAAGAAGAATATCTATTCTAGTTTTATGGATTGACGAATGAGGAAATCCAAAAACATTGGCTCCTGCATTATTATTATGATTATTATTATGTATGATTATTATCAGCATTATATGAGCTATATATATAGCATATATGAGAAATGTACATGTTTGTTTTTCTCTGTTATGATATATATATATATATATATATATATATATATATATATATATATATATATATATATATATATATATATATATACGCACACACACGCACACACACACACATATATATATATATATATATATATATATATATATATATATTCCATTGGCACCTTGCCGTCTTGACAGACGATAGTTTGTGCTCTAAAAAGGCATAATAACTTTTAACTATGGCGGTAGCGAGTGTGACTGATAAGGCCAATTTGCGCTGTAAATGTCCGTTCACAGTGGGTGCATGTGAACACGTGGTCATTTCCACCATCATGCACCATCTTACGTCTCAAACGCTTGGTGTGTGACTTTTCTGCAATAATTTTCTCCTTTGACTTTATTCCATTTCTGATATTTGCCCTCCATGCAACACGTTCAGCGGCGACTTGCTCCCAATGTGCATTATCAATGCCTGTATCAATCATGTCCCGCTTACACACATCTTTGTATCGTAGTATAGGCCGACCCTGAGATCTCTTACCCATCTGTAATTCACCAAAAAAGATATCCTTTGGTATTCTACCATCATCCATCCTCCTAAGATGTCCTATCCATCTAAGTCTACGAAGACTGAGCATGGAATAAACTGTCACACAACCTGATCTTTCCAATACTTCAGTATTTGTGATTTTGTCTTGCCACTTAATACCAAGAATTCTTCGCAGACACCGCATATGAAAGCTGTTTAAATTGTTCTCTTGGTGTGAGTAAGTTGTCCAGGTTTCACTGCCATAGAGAAGAGTACTAAGGACACAGGCTTGATAGACAAGGACTTTTGTTTTGGCAGTAAGCTTCCTGTTCTCCCAGACTCTTTTTCTTAACCTGTTCATTGTTGTTGCTGCCTTACCAATCCGGATGTTGATTTCCTGATCTAGGGATAATTTGCTATTTACCTCTGATCCTAGATATGTAAAATGGTCTACTATCTCTAGTTCGGCGTCGTCAATAAAGATTGATGGTACCCCATGTGCACCTTGTGACATAATCTGTGTCTTCTTTTTGCTAATTGTTAAACCAAATTCAGAACAAGCATTGGAGAATGCAGATAGTAGACATTGCAATTCTTCCTCAGAGTGGGTCGTAACTGCAGCATCATCTGCAAAAAGCAACTCTCTGATCAGTACCCTCCTAATTTTGGTCTTAGCCTTCAATCTCTGAGCATTGTAGAGGCCGCCATCTGAGCAGTGAGTGAATGTATATACCACCATCCTGATCACGAAATGCATATTTCAGTAGAAGTGAAAAGTATATTCCAAAGAGGGTGGGAGCTAGTACACAACCTTGCTTAACTCCACTCTTGATTTCAAATTCTTCAGAAGTTGCACCATCAAACTTGATTATACCCTTCATGCCTGTGTGGAACGATTCCACAATGGACAGAAGAGTTGGTGGGCAGCCAATCTTCTTTAGTGCCTTGAACAGACCCTCACGACTGACCAAATCAAATGCCTTTGTGAGGTCGATGAAGGCAATAAACAGTGGTTGATTCTGTTCACGGCATTTTTCTTGCATTTGTCGCAATGAGAATATCATATCAGTGGTAGACCGGTTCTGTCGAAAGCCACACTGTGATTCGGGGTAGACTTGATCTCCTAGGACTTGAAGTCTGCGCAGAACAATTCTGGCAAATACTTTTCCAACAATACACAGAAGTGAGATACCCCTATAGTTGTTGCAGTCGCTCCGATCGCCCTTGTTCTTGTACAGTGTTATGATGCTTGAATCTTTGAAATCCTGTGGGACTTGTCCTTCACGCCAGCATAGCTCTATTAGCTGGTGGATCTGTAGAGTGAGTGTGTCTTGCCCACTCCTGATAACCTCTATTGGAATCCCATCCTTACCTGGAGCCTTGCCAGATGCAAGTTCATTTATAGCACACTTAACTTCTGTTATGGTGGGAAGTGTGTCCAGGTGGTCAAGAGTTGGTAGAGCCTCTATGGCGTTAAGGGCATCATCCGCTAGTTTGGTCTCACTTGAGTAAAGCTCCAAATAGTGCTCTACCCATCTGTCCATCTGCTGTTTCTTATCAGTGATGACTTCTCCAGTCAAGGTTTTCAATGGTGCACTTCTTTTGATCACTGGACCACAGGCTTTCTTTATTCCTTCATACATGCTTCTTATGTCTCCCTTATCACTTGCGATTTGAATGGACTCACATAACTTGATCCAATAATCATTTGCACACGGCCTGGCAGCCTTTTGCACATCCTTCCTAGCTTGCCTTAGCTCACTCAGAGTGTTACGCGTTGGTCTTTCCTTGTTTCTTAAGAGAGCTTTCTTCTTCTTATCAATCAAGGGCTGCAGAGTCTCGCTGTTGGCCGCAAACCAGTCCTGCCTCTTATGATCCACAGTGCCGTAAACCCCTACGGCAGTTTTATAAAGAGTTTCCTTAATTTGACCCCACTTTTCATTTACTGTACAATTTTCTGGTGTATCAGTGAAAGCGTCTTCAAGTTGCTGTTGAAACTGAAAGCACTTTTCAGGATCATGAGTGTTAATAATATTAATCCTGGGGCTAGATTTGTGTTTAGCTGTGTAGATTCTCTTTGGTCTCAGTCTAACTCTTGCAACAACCAAAGAATGATCTGTATCACAGTCAGCACTGTGGTAACTACGAGTCAATGATATGGTTCAGATGTTGTCTCCGTGTGATGATGAAGTCCAGCTGGTGCCAATGGCCGGATCTTGGATGTTTCCATGTGACCTTATGCATCTCTTTTGTTTTAAAAAAAGAGTTTGTAATACATAGGTCATTACTGGTGCAATGCTCCAGCAGCCTTTGCCCATTTTCATTCATGCGACCGATGTTGTATTTTCCAAGGGACACTGGCCATGAACTCGAGTCCTTGCCCACACGAGCATTGAAATCACCGAGCATATAAATGTAGTCAGATTTTGGAACTGCCTTGATCACGGAGTCTAACTCCTCATAGAACAAATCCTTCACATCATCAGAGGAATCGAGTGTCGGTGCATATGCAGTAATAATGGTGGCAAACCCACAAGAGGTTGCCAAGCGCAGGGATAATAGTCTTTCATTTCCTCCTGCTGGAATTTCAATCATTCCCAGTAGCGAATTCTTCACTGCAAAGCCCACACCGTGTTGCCTTTTTTCTGCCTGCCCTCTACCCTTCCAGAAAAAGGTGTAGTTGTTTTCCCTGAGTGACCCTTCCTCAGCGAGGCGAGTCTCCTGCAGGCCAGCAATATCAATGTTAAGACGATCGAGTTCGGCATCATTCACAGCCGTTTTTCTCACATCGTCAATATTGGTCAAGTCAGTGGAAAATCCTGGACACATGGTTCTCACGTTCCAGGTTGCAAGCCGTAGCTTGAGGTTTCTATTTTTATTTTTGTTTGTACCTGGTGCATTGGTTTTACAGCCTGCGATTCAGATTTTGTCCTAGCCCCAAGCATCCATTGAAGCAGGCAGGCTGTGGCGGATCAGCACCCAATTGGCTGGGGGCTGCCCAGCTTGAGGCGGGCGGTAGCTGATCAGTGACACCTATAGGTGTCTCCCACCGTCAGAGGCAACGCGTGGCGCCCCATGTCTACGCCAACTGACAAGGACTTATAACCCGTAACAGTTGCCTCTCGCTTTGATTCCGAGACCAGTTAAGACCAGGGATGGAGTTATTGCCTCTCCATAGCACAAAGCCTGGGCTAAAATATAGAGATCATGTGTTGCCCATGCAGCATGATCCCTCTCTCGGCCTGCCTAGTTCACTCCAGAGGAAAGGTAACACCCCTACATCTGGAACAAGACAAGCTGCAGAAGCTGCCGGATCAGCAAAGCAATGCTCTAACTGTCCGCCTGTCGGAGCTTCGATCCTAGACCAGTCGCCAACCAAGGCTTAGGGCCTGGTCTGCCCTGCCATGACAATTTTGTCTTTAGCTTGCATTTCCTCGCACCAGGGTAAGGCGTGTACCCTCCCAATTGCGCTCTTCCGCCCGAAGCCGTTGGCACAATGTGGGGTGTCGGGTTTGGTAAGCGCCGCCCAATGTTCGGCGCTAACAGAAACCAGGTAGTACCGTCTACTGTTATACGGTAGCTCAGTCATATCTGACTAAGACCTGACTGTATATATATATATATATATATATATATATATATATATATATATATATATATATATATATATATATATATATATATATATATATCCTGTCGTGATTGTTACTTTTGCTGTTGGGAATATCCATCTTAATGTTACCCCAGTGGGAGACATGATGGTGATGATGATGAGTTAAGAAACTTTGTGTATGTCAGTATCACAAGAAGAGAATGTTGATTGGTATGGATGGCCTGTGGCCTAATACGGATTACACCTAATGAAAGAAAATGAGGAGTTCTGGGAAAAAGGTCTGTTTCAGAGATTCTTGTCATAGTAGGATTGGGGTGATATCAAGATAATTGGATAATTAGGAACTCTCAGATCCATCAAATAGTCCATGTAACAACATCAGAATAGAATATAGAGTGAAGAGATACGTTACTCAAAATAAGAGCTAGAATAGCTCAACAACAAGCGACGAGAGACAAGGGACACATTGGAAAGACTCTCCGATCTCCTTCCCCTTTTGCGTTTGTAATTTTGGTGTAAACATGGTAACATAGCCCAGTAGATTAATGCCTGTGTTTGTATTCTTTTATCATTCCCAGCTCTAGAAAGTAGCAGTGGTGGTTTCTGGAGTGAATCATGAAAAACATCATAAATCTATTTTGGACCTACAAATAAAAATTGACTGCTACACCTATCAGCTGCCTAGCCAGCGAAAGACACGTTGAAGATGAAACACTCAGGGATTGATATCCCTACTTCTGTCAGGATATCCAGGACAGACTTCCTTATCAGAATGTGGACCAAGACAAACAGATACCAAAAGGATAACCTGTTTTACTTCTAGGAAGTACCGCTTGATGAATCATCAGCTGTCTCCAGCTGTCTGTTGGACTCCCAAGTTCAAAGGATACTCACAAGTATCCTCCTTCGACAAAAGTCACTCAGCAGAAAAAGTCAGCAAAAGGTTCAAAACACTGAAACACCAAATGGGAAGACACTGACACACCATAAGCAAGTACAATCAAGGTACCAACTGAATACTAACTTAATATCAACTGAATAACAACTAAGAAATCAGATTACCTCAAGGTGCAAATATGAAACACTCTGAAAGAAGCCAGATCCACACGATATCTCAGACCGAAACACCATCAGACAGACCATATGAAAGAAGCTAGCGGAGTAAATGCCTCTACGCATGCAACAAAAAGAATCATCTGATTGTTGGCGACTCCCAGTTGGGTGTTGGAATTAATATTCTTCAGTTTCTTTCCTGCAGCAGGTCAATCCTGGACATAGTTACAGATGAAACTAATGAATAACTAGCATTGTATGTCCTACACTGAAATGGAAATACTGAATGCAGAACTCTACGCTGGTTCCATGTCGGCCTGATTGCCCTATCACCAAGTGTGGGATGGCCTATCAACAAGAACCTGGTGTGTGACAAAGCCTCTTGAACTAAATTGGGAAACGGATAACATAAACCGAGCTGTTGGACAGTCGTCATCTTTTTCATCGATAAGATTATATAGAGCAGAACCTTGTGCGAAGACTCAAGTTGCATCTCCTGAAAGCATGACAGACCTAGGCACCAATTTCAAATGGACACAGAGCCCACTTGCAACAGAGCATTCTTGAATTCAGCCCCATGGAGGGGATTATGTGCGTGTGTAATATTTCTAATTCCGAATCTTATGGATTATAAAATATTCACCAGCCAACTTCAGTGGGCATAATGTAAGTAAAACATGACTGTGAGTACATTTATTTATGCCCCGGATAAATATGGACATTATCTGCGTCGCACTGGAGAAGAATAACCGACAGCTTCACCTAAGGAAAAAGACTATAATTAAATAATTAGTTTAATTATTAGTACCAATTATGCTTTCTATGTGGTTCTTTCATGTCATGGACTTGTAAGATCAGTAGGTTTTTCAATGACAGGTATAACCCAATAGTTGTTGTTAGTTATAGTTGAATATTCTGACACCATCTCGGTAATTTTACAAATATGAGAATTGTAAATGGTGTGAGAAACAATTGTTTTATATGTGTGGTTTTTCTGAACTTAGGCCATGTGTTTCCTTTATCTATGTAAAGTGGGTCAAAGATTGTAGAACCAATTAGTGGTTGTTGTGTAGTTTGTAATAACATTGTTTAGTTGAATATTCTGATACCATCTCATTAAAAAAATGTTTGCATATCCTTTACAGGACATTGCTGTCAACATCAGCATCTTTCAGCTGATTGTTGATTTCTTATCAAAATTACGCTCAGTAGTTTGCCATTGCTTTCTGATCGGCCGGCTCACATACCCCGTAAGTTACCGATTCAAACCACTGCTGATGCTCACCGTCGTCACGTTACTTACGAGAGTATACGAGAATACGGAGAAAAGTCGCTAACCTCTAGGCCAGGAAGCCGGCACCATCTCATTAATTTTTCAAATATGAGAATTGTAAATGATGTGAGAAACAATTGTTTTATATTTTTGGTTTTTCTGAACTTAGACCATTTGTTTACCTTTATCTATGTAAAGTGGGTCAAAGATTGTAGAACCAATTAGTGGTTGTTGTGTTGTTTGTAATAACGTTGTTGTTTTTTTCTTGGGACAATGGGGTCAATGTGTTTTTGATATTGACAATCATTCACATGCCTGTTCTGGAAATTCAGTGTGGTCATGTCACAATAAATCTTGGAGGTCGATCGATGACAGAAAGTCGCACCAAATGTCTACAAACAGCCGGCATTTCTTTAATGTGTTGTTGATCGAGGAAGGACTATAGCGCCATACGTCTGCAAGACGGCAGCCATCCTTTGAAGTTGGGTTGAAGACACTCTGTCTGGATGTAAGGCGGCCAGATCTTTTGTTGTTGGGACAAGAATTCTCTAGTTCACAGGCGGGCAAGACTTTTTGTTGTACGGCAAACCGGTCCCCAGATGAAAGCGGAATAGACGGCGTGTTGTTTCCATCCAGTCTAAAAAGGAGAGAGAAAAATAGCTTCTAGAATGTCTAGTGTCTAAAACGTTTTGTGACGTCACTCAGATACCGTATTAAAACAGTTGGGGATAAACAACTTTGGGGTAGTCGACCAAAAGTTGTGAAGCGCTACGGACGTGTGCAATATTCCTAGTTTGTTTCTAGAGAGAGACTATAGAGTCTATTGTTGATTTCTATCGGCGGACATCTATCCAGTGTGTGATTTCATAGTCTCCATCTCAAACAGGAATAACTATATGGTATTTAATTAATTAAATACACCTACATTAGATTATTCTTAGGAATAGAATGTAGTAATGTGCGTTGATAGAACGTATTATAAGAGCGTCGGCAACAGTAGCCTATCGCGTAGATTAAACTAGCTGGTGTGAGATATCATTTAACTCAGTGAGTTAAGGACAATGTAGTGGGATAATATTTAGGGAGATTGAGGATGGTTGGGGGATGAAGGAAATGCCAAATGGTAGGATCTTCCAGTAAAGCATCTGCTGGATTTCTGTCCTTTTCCTTTAGTCTTTCCTTGTCTTACCATGACTCAGACCGATGTGATGAGCTCCTCGGCCTTATGACAGAGTTTGGTTCTCTGTTATATTTCTGAATGTGACCGGAGGCCTACACTCACCTAATAAAGGTTGGAATCGTATTGCTCTCACCAGGTGTGTTCTCTCTTCAACAGGTTCCACTAGATTGTAACACCAACTAGAAGAAAAGTCATGACTCGAGTATTGAAGGCAGAGTTTACTGAGAGGCTTTTGCACTGGGCCCATAACCCAGAGGGTCTGCAGGAACCTGGCCTCTGCTGAGCAGGAAACGAGGAGTATATATAGTGTGTTTCCTAAGTGATAGTTTACATCACAGTAAAATAAAGACACTGACAATAACACCTGTACCAGGAACATTAGTAGATATAGCTACCTGGAACATTAACATTGTGTGTTAACATTGGGGCATTCCTATCATTACCAAGTACCAGTGTGTATTACAATTGGGGAATTCCTACAAAAAGTGAAATACTAACATTTAGTTTTCAAAGTGACAGTAACATTATTTTAGGATTCTCTGATCACAGAACATTTATGAACAGAGTAGTTACACTGTGTGTGTTAGAGTGATGATCAATATTGGACTGTTTCCACTATTGATGACCAAGCATCTGGATTGTCCAAGAGCTATCGGAGAAAGTCGACACTTGGCCTGAGAGACACATCATTTGTGTGAGGTTTTCTGTCCATCATATATGGTGCTGTTGTGTGGCCATTACAGTGAGGAAACAAACTTTGCTCCTGGGCTGTTCGGTCTGACTCTACATACACGCTAGATGATACGACAGACATTCTACACATACACTTTGCACATACATGACACTTTTCTATATTAAACTAAATTGTTGTTTTTGTTAGAGCCAGTGTTGTGTAGTGTGTTTTGGGAAAAGAATGAGAGGGGGCTTGGTTTAGTAGTAAGAGAGAGAGAGAGAGAGAGAGAGAGAGAGAGAGAGAGAGAGAGAGAGAGAGAGAGAGAGAGAGAGAGAGAGATCCAGGGACCGACGGGGTGTTGTGGACAGAAAGCTGGGAGATCCTCAAGATATTGATATGGGGTTAAAAGGATGTTGGTGTTTATCCCCCTCACCCCAGGGACGACACATAGAAATAATACGACAGGTCATTACAATTATCTATATGTCTAATCAGATCTGGATTTAATGCCTGAACTGTTTGTCCCAAAAAAAGTTGATGTTTACGTAAATTACGTGTTGATATTTGTTCAACAGTGGTTTTTATATATGTTGTAAACAATCAATGTCCTCTAACACTATATACAAGTTAACATGGTGACAAGTGGGAATGGAAACATACACATAAATACAGTTGTAAACAGAAGTGAAGTATTTTCCTTCTTGTGCTTGCGGTAGAATTCCATGATCACCGTGCATTCCAGAAGATGAAAAGAGAATCTAACTAAATCCCCTAGACACATTTTAACAAAATATTCTCATATAGTAAAATCCACATCCCACAGCGTGTAAGTGTGTGTGTATATGAAAGAATAGAGAGAGAGAGAGAGAGAGAGAGAGAGAGAGAGAGAGAGAGAGAGAGAGAGAGAGAGAGAGAGAGAGATGTGTGTGAGAGAGAGAGAGAGAGAGAGAGCTGAGCAGATGCATGTCATGTAACACGCATGTCATGTAACACGCGAATCCATATGTTTGTGTATTCTCATCTGTCATATTATCAGTTGAATACCATTTGATTATCATGTATAATATAAACTTATGTACATTACTGTAGTTTGAGTGAAAGAGTCAGTGAGTGTAAATGAGAGACAGAATGAGTGATCGTGAGAGTGAATGTGTGTGTGTGCGTGCGTGCGTACGTGCGTGCGTGTGTGTATGTGTGTGTGTGTGTGTGTGTGTGTGTGTGTGTGTGTGTGTGTGTGTGTGTGTGTGTGTGTGTGTGTGTGTGTCTGTCTGTCTGTCTCTGTGTTTGGGAGCATCACTATATTTTACGTCACACACTGTATGTGTACACATTTTTCTCCATGTTTAACATTTTTATGAGACTTCTCACGACAATTGTCAGTGTATGTGTGTGAGTAAAGTGTGGGAGTTTGTTCATACTACTTTCAATGCTCACGTGAGGCATTATGTATGTGTCTAGATGTGAGGATGTGTGTGTGGAGGATGTGTGTGAGTATGGGGATATGTGTGTGAGGGGATGTGTGGGTGTGTGGGTGGGGTATGCGTTTCGATGGGTTGGGGTCTGTGGGTGTTGGTGGGTAGTGATAGTTGTTGGTGTTGGTGGAATGTGTGGAAGTATGTTTGGGGGTGAAAGTAGGGGTGTGGGAATGGGTGTGGTGGATGTGTGTATGGGTGGAGGATGTGTGTATCGGGACGGGTGCGGGAGGTGTGTTTATGGGTGGGTGATATGTGTGGGTGAGTGGAGATGTGTGGATGGTTTGTGGAAGTATGTGTGGGTGGCGGGGTTGTGTGGGTAGGGGATGTGTGTGGGTGGATTGGGGATGTAAGGGCAGGAGGAGAGAAGTGTATGGTGTGTGGGTTTGGGGTATGTGTGTGGTGTGTTGATGGTGGATGTGTGCATGATGTGTGGGTGGGGGTATGTTTGTAGTGGGTGGGTGAGGATATGTGTGTGTGTGGGTGGGTGCGGGATGTGTGGGTTGGTGGGGGATGTTTGTGTGGGTGGCGAGTGTGTTTGGGTTGGGGGAACAGGTGAGGACAGAGTGTGTGGGTGGGGGATGTGCGGGAGGGGGAGGGGTGGATTGGTGGGTATGTAGCCTAGACCCAGTCTGAGGGCCACCCAGGAGCATAGTGCCGAGAGATACCAAACCATTCCTCGGTGTACCAACCTTGATCAGTTACTACGTCAGTCTGTCTCATTCGTGAGGTGGATTTGCATCAGCTGGGTGAGAGACCTTCTAGAGCAGACTGAAGCGACTGAACATGGACGGCTCTATGATGAGAGCTGTACACCTATCCTGCTGATCTAGACTCTAAATTAGTCTACTGCCTGCCTCTATCTGTATCTATCTATGTTGACATCCTGTTGTATGATAAATGTCTAGCTTATGTTTGTTTCAAACCAGAGTTGAGTCAACTGATCGGGATGGAGGTCTAGTGGTAACGTCCATTGAAAAAGATTGAAAGGGGGGGGGGGGGGGGGGGGGGGGGGGAAGGTGTCCAGAGATTGACGAAATTGGTAGACTAACACCCAAGTACCCAGTACCCAGAACTGAACCCACGGTATAAAGTGTAGCAATGGCTCCCCTCACCCCAGTGACATTGCCACAGAGACGTTACTACTTCCGGTCTAAAAAATTATTTTATTTAAATTAACACAATGATGTCAGTTATTATTGGTTGTAGGGGTTTTGGCTTATACGCTATCATCATACACATGTTTAGGGGTACGGTTTATGATTATGGGTTACATATCTTCAAATGAAACCCTCAAAACAATATATATATATATATATATATATATATATATATATATATATATATATATATATATATATATATATATATATATATATATATATGATGGGGTGGGCGTGGAGGTGGTCGAGTTTGAGGACTTCATAAAAGGTGATATGTGAATTATGAAGTAAGCGGGTTTGCTTGGGTGACGTCTATTTCAGCTGCGGGGTGGGGTGGTCGGGTTGTGTTATGGAGTATGGTGGAGAAGAGGCTAGGAATGTGGGGTGGTCGAGGTGTAGGGTGTCAGCAGTGTGTAACTGTGGTGGAAAGCGTGGGTATGGGAAGCCGGGTGTCTAGTTGGCCATGCATTGAAGTATACTTGTTCCTGCAGCGAGTCGTCATTATTTGGAGATGACTGGTTCCAATCCCGGTCAGTAACTGTTGCTTTCAATGTTTAGGTTGCCTAGTGCGTCCTCTAATCTCTACCTCCTTCTTCTCACGTCTTTTATTACCACGCATTACTATGTGTGTTTATTTATTAACTGTCTTAGTGACCTCAAAGGGTGCCCCAAATTATACTATATGGTTAATGTCGTTAGTATAACACCGGTCTTCTTACCGTTCATACGAATTTGTGGAACCCTTTTAAGAAAACTGACTCTAATTTAAGACCTCGTGACCACTTTAAAATCTTACATCGATGGGGTAAATGAATACAGGATCATTAGGCCACCAACCGACGGTTTTCTTATTCTCCTACTCCCCTCTCTCTCTCTCTCTCTCTCTCTCTCTCTCTCTCTCTCTCTCTCTCTCTCTCTCTCTCTCTCTCTCTTTCTCTCCTCTCTCTTTCTCTCTCTCTATCTCTCTCCCCTCAACGATCTCTTTCTCTCTCTCTCTCTCTCTCTCTCTCTCTCTCTCTCTCTCTCTTTCTAATAAGCATTAGTGGTCATAGCAGTGATAAGCTGTTAGAACGAAACGCGTGAAAGCGTGCTACAATAAGTATGATAAGTGAGTAACAGACTGATAGGTCATTATTTAATAGCTTGTAGAGTGAACTGACCTAGAGATAAACCGGGTAATTAAGCTACAAGGTTTGTCAATATTGTTTGGTGGGTGTCTAGTGTGTCAGTCCCTGTTATTCTTTGCATTTTTTCCTCAGAAAAACCATTTCCACATCACCACATCAACATCACCATCATCAACGACAACATCATCATCAACAAAAACATCATCATCATCAATAAATGCATTATCAACAACATTATCATCGCCATCAACAACATTATCATTAACAACGCTATCATAATCGGCACCCACTTCATCATGGTCAGTAAAAATCATCATCATCAGCAACACCATCATCATTATCAACAACATTATTAACATTATCGCCATCTTCATCATAATCAACAACATAATCATCAACAATAACATGATCATCATCAACCACATCATCGTCATCAACTACACCATCATCATCATTAACAACAATATCATCCTCAGCAGCATACTCATATACAATATTATCATCATCAACCGCATCATCAATCAAGGGTAGGTCACGTGTTGGATAATTAAATTTCATATTTCGCAGGCTAGGAGGAGATCATCACTTCCGGTTATCTCCATTACTATTTCCGGTTGTAATTGTTTTTTAATTAAAAGATGGTGGTTATTATTAGTGTCTGTGGTGATCTTCTTCCTCCTCGTTGGGATGTGATCATGGGGGAGCGTGCCGGGTGATTTTTCTTTTCCCGAGTTTAGTTATTTTTCTTATTTGATCTTGTCCAGTTGTAGGGAGGGGAGGGTGAGATACTTCCCGCGCTAAGGGGACGTTACTATTTCCGGTTTCAATTTTGTTTTTAATTTAAAAGATGCGGTTATTATTGTCTGTGAGGTAGCAGCAGTGTGTAATTGTAGTGGAGTGGAGTGATTATAGGGTGGGATGTCAGCTATGGCGATCCGGTGCTGACCGAGCTTGCTGGTTAATTGTGGATAATTTAAATTTTTATTTTGGTAGTGGCCTTGAAATATGGCATCGGATTCCTCGAAGAGCATAATGGTATTTTCGACGCGTATTTGCAGTGGGTATGGCTTAGTGTCTTAAACACTAGCATCATGACATGGGACAACGGATACTCACGCAAACCTCAGGTCCTGTATGACATCACACTGATGTTGGACAACAGGATGCCTTCATCCGACATGCAGGACTTCGCGTTGGAAGCCAACGAACACAAGCAAGCAACTAGCATCATACCCTTGATGGTGTATAATGGTTAGGACTCTCTTCTGTAGGATTCCATCTACCTGATAATTTTTCTCCAGGAGTCATCCTCCTTGTCAGCAATACCTGTATCACACAAAACTATCGACAACTCTCTGCATATCGTACTCTGTTAACTACATTTTCTTGGAGTCTGTATTCCATAGCTGTTCATTGATATACATTTGTGTTAACCATTTACCACGTCTCATCACCGAATTCCCCAACTCTCCCAAGATTATTGTCTAGGGGCATTTATCCAAATCTGTAAACTGCAGTTTCATTGTTCGCGTCAGTATTTTTGCATTTCATATCGGCAAAAACCATCAACCAGCCCTACCATACTTTCTTCAATTCTGCCTCTTCAAAGTCTGCATTGTATCATCTGAACTTTGATGACCGAATCAACATGAACAACACATATAGATTACCTAAATAACAAATAAAGATGCCGTGAACACCAAATAAAGATGACACAAACAACAAATAAAGATAGTGTACACAACAAATAAAGATGGCCTGTCATATCTTGCCCACTTCCTCTCACTTGTCCACTTGCTCTTACAACTTGTCATTTTCTATCACAATTTGTCCACTTTTTTTTCAATTTTGGTAATTTCATGTCTTTTCAGTTCATGTTTTCGTCACGTCATTTTTTCATCATTGTTCAGATTATTATAAGTTTGTGTCTTCGTCAGTTCGTTTTATCGTCATTGTTGGTTTTGTAGTTGTATGTAAGTCCATTTCTTCGTCAATGTTAGTGTTGTAGTTTTGGTAAGTGCATTTTTTCATCATCGTCAGTTCTTGTAAATTCATGTCTTTATCAGCTGTTTTTGTAAATTTATGTCTTCGTCGGTGTGTAAGTTCACGTCTTCGTCGGTTCATATTATCGTCATGTCATTGTTTTTCATCGTTATTCAGTTTATTGTAGGTCCACGTCTCCGTCGGTTCATATATTCGTCATGTCATTGTTTCTCATCATTATTCAGTTTATTGTAAGTCCGTGTTTTCGTCGGTTCATATATTCGTCATTGTTAGTTTTTTTAAGTTTTCTTTTAAGTTCATTTCTTCGTCTAGGTTAGTTGTGTAGTTTTGATAAGTTCATGTCTGCGTCATCATCAGTTTTTTTAGTAAGTTAATG
Organism: Cepaea nemoralis; assembly: GCA_014155875.1. Classification (NCBI taxonomy): domain Eukaryota; kingdom Metazoa; phylum Mollusca; class Gastropoda; order Stylommatophora; family Helicidae; genus Cepaea; species Cepaea nemoralis. The sequence continues at coordinate 9,823 of JACEFZ010009864.1, read as the reverse complement.
TCTTCATCGGTTCATTTTTGTGTACTTCGTCATTATTCAGGGTTGTCGCTTTTGCATTTTAAATAGTCAAAACCTTTACCCACCCCTTCCCTCCGTTCTTCAGTTGATTGATTGATTGATTGATCGATTTAGGATTCGAGATCACAGCATTCGGGGCATTCCCATAAGCGCTCCGTCCCCATCCTCAGCAGCCAGCGAAGAGTTCCAACACTAATAGTACCAGTAGCAATCTAATTATATGTCCGTCTCGCCTTTCCTCTGAGCGTCGAGCGTCGGCCAGATCCCCTCGTCACACCTCGCTGTCTCATTCTTACCAGGACTATGGTGATCCATTTGCTCCTCCGAGGTGTACACGTGCTCCCACAAGGCCGCAACCACATCTGCCTTGTCATGCATCAATACTCCACCAAGTTCTACAGAGCCAGCCTATCTGTCCAGCACACCGGCATGCCCCGGAGAAAAGATTCAGGTGATGCTTGTCACCCGTGACCTCCGAAGCGAAGCAAGCCACTCCGCACGAAGCCTGCCCGTCCTCACCCTCGTCAGCATGCTTTCTGAGTCAGTTACAATCACGATGTGTGTGTGTGTGTGTGTGTGTGTGTGTGTGTGTGTGTGTGTGTGTGTGTGTGTGTGTGTCGTATTCTCCATCCAGCGGAGAGCCGCAGTGACTGCCTCCACTTCCATTCTTTAGCTGGATGTTGTGGTATCATATGCCAGGCTCTCCTGCACCAAACGTCGACCTTTAGCTTTGCTATGAACCCCCAGCCACTTCTCTCAACTATTGACACCAAACCATCTGTGTAGATAATCACATCACCGGTGGTGAGCATTGTCCTGAATTAGTTACTGGATTTCCACTTCTGTGGCGCCCGCTGGCCACTCCCTGCACTCCCGGCTTAATGTGATTATAACTCTGCATAACTCTGACTGCTCCGCTAGCACTCTGACCCACTCCTCTTCTCGAATAATGTTCTCCAAGGGGCACACCTGTCTGATCGTATCCTCCGCCTGAGCCATCCATGATTTCCCTCTTATCAGTCGCTGACCCTTAACTGTGTCGAGCGCCTCATGCAGTGGGTAGTCTGTGTCTGCAGCTACTTTGAGGTATGCCTTCGCCTGCATCACCTTGAGCCTACCAGCAACAGTCGGCAGACCAAGGATGTAATGCATACACACTACTGGGGTGTCTCTGGTGCATCCCAGAATGACCCGCGTAGCTTCGTTCTGTATGCGCTCTAACTTCACCAGCTGACTCTCTGAGACAGTGAGCAGTCTTAATCCATAATCAATTACTGAGAGGATCAAGTGCTGGTATAGTGTGAAAAGCATTCTCTGCTCTGTGTCCATTGCAGCCATAGTTTTAAGTGCATTGAGTCCCTTTTGAGATCTTGTCACAACCGTCTCCACATGGTCCTTGAAGGATAGGCTCCTTAACTGAAGTATCTGGGGATCACATTTGACTGGAGCCGTTCTTCAGTTGTGACCCTTAAAGGTCTGTTATGTATCTGCTGTAATTTGAATGTCGAATCAACTCAATTTTATCATCATTTTTCAATTTGACTTTGTATATTAACTTCGTATTCCACATGATCTCCAAGAAAGTCATACTTTCTGCAAACATTTGTCATGTCACTGAACACTGTAATTCTGTCTGCCATGTCTTCTGCCTGCACTGCGATTTCGTCATCACTTCCCCACGTGACACCGAGAATATCTTCAAATCTTCATTCAGCATTATCAGTTACATTTTCATCGGCTTTTCCATCTGTCACAGCTTCGATATCATCTGACTGTTTGTCATCAGTTTCTAATTTTACATTAACAAAATCTTCAACTTACCATTCCTAAGTATTTGCTAAAGAAGTACTTCTACAGACTACTCGGGCATGTCTCTACACTCTTGGTTTCTTTCTGTCATAAAGTTTCTCTGTCCTCCATATGTAACTTCACGACTTTTAAATGTCACATCAGCAAGATCTCTATGCCTTCATTGTGCATTATCTCCAATAAATCATTCATGACGGTTAACAACATTTATTACAATGCAGTCGGCTGTTATGTCGAACTTTCTTAAAACAACGTCTGAATTAGTGATCTCTTGAATACCATCTACCACATCTTCTATCCGACTTTCATCGTTTCACCAGTTAACACGAATAATCTCTTGATAAAGTCACATCCGTGATCCACAAAATTCAAATTTCCCGCGCGACGGGAGATAAAGCTTCTCCTTAACCCTAACTCTAACCCACTAGACGCTTTATCTCACCATCGGATCGCAATAACTGACACCCCATCCCACACCCACGATACTCCACTACAGATATGCACTGCTTCAAACCGGTAGACAATAAGAACCGCCATCTTTTAAATTTTTAAAATTTTTACAGACCTAATATAGTAACGTCCTCTTAGCGCTGGAAATGTCTTACCCTCCACTCCCCACACCCTCATTACTGAACACGAGCAAAGAAGAAAAAGAAAGTCACAAAACGCGGAGAAAGAACAATGGCCCACCGCATTTCCCCATGGTCACATCCCAACGAGGAGGAAGAAGAGCACTAAAGACAATAATAATAACCGTCATCATTTATATTTTTATTTTATTTATTTTAAATTGTTAAAACCGGAAGTAATGATGCACCTAAGAAAATCCGGAAATAATAATCTCCCCTTAGGCTGCGACATAAGAAATTTCAGGATCCAGCATGTCACCTGCCCGTGAATGATGATGTAGTTGATGATGATGATGATGATGATGATGATGATGATGATGATGATGATGATGATGATGATGATGATGATGATGATGATGATGATGATGATGATGATGATGATGATGATGATGATGATGATGATGATGATGATGATGATGATGATGATGATGATGATGATGATGATGATGATGATGATGATGATGATGATGATGATGATGATGATGATGCTGATGATGATGATGATGATGATGATGATGATGATGATGATGATGATGATGATGATGATGATGATGATGATGATGATGATGATGATGATGATGATGATGATCTTGATGATGATAATGTTGTTGATGATGATGTTGTTGATATTGTTTATGATGATGTTGTTGATGCTGATAATGAAGATGTTAATGATGATGATGTTGCTAATTATGTTGATGTTGATGATGTTGTTGATGATAATTTCATTGTAGATAAAGTTGTTGATCATGATGTTGTTGAAGGTGCTCATGAAAACGATGATATTGATGATGATGATGATGATGATGATGATGATGATGATGATGATGATGATGATGATGATGATGATGATGATGATGATGAGCAGGTACGTATGGATCCACGTCTTCTAACAAGTGGGGACCCCCGGGGTGGGGGGGGGGGGGGACAAGTACCCTCCCTAATTGGTTATTTTTTTCCCGCGTTTCCATCCTGTTTCTGGATATTGCGGTCAACATCAGTATCTTTCAGCTATATGTTGATTCCTAGGCTAGATTACGCTCATCTACGACTTTCTGAGCGACTGGCTCCATACTCTCAAAAGTCACTGGCGCGACTCGAACCGCTTCCAATTCTCGTGCGCTCACGTCAACCACGAGAGTATTCGGGGTTACGGAGAAAGCTGCTAACACCTAGACCACGGAGACCAGCCTGATTGGTTATTACTTAAGTCAGTGCCACTTAAGGACTCCTGCTAGTCCTAGTGTTGGAGCTCTCCATCTTTAGTGCCGGCTTACGACCTGCCAGAAGAAAGGTAGTCGTCCAGCTACATTTCTCCCCATCCTGGGACTGGTCAGGTCTTATTGCCAAACACCAGGAGGTCAAGCCAGGGTGACATTCAGCAGTGACATAGCCACCTCCTGGCCCATCACTGCTGGTCGGGCGTAAGCCAACAGTCGATCCTGACCTGTACTTCATCGAGCTCGTCCGGCTTGTAGCAGCACGTTTAAATAAGTAAACCTTGCGAATGTCCGAGTAAGCATACATGAGATTAATTTAAAGCACAAATTCTGCATTTCCGGGAGTCTACGTAGCGAAGTGGTTACCCCGCTTGCCTCGCGCTGGAAAAGTTGTGAGTTCGATTCCTGGTCACGTCGTTCCGGTCTCGAGTGAAATTGTCTCGGAAACTCGTGGGGATCGTCGCTGAAGCTACGGAATTCGGGCATTCTGTGACTCTGTCGGCAGCCCGCCCTGCAGAAAGATACCAAGCCATATGGGATAAAACCCGGTGGAATGAAGTCGATCCTCCTATCGTTTCATTTCGTTTAAACCCTTTTTAATTCCTTGTGGATTGCCAAGCAGACACAGCCCCTGCTGAGTATCGGAAGGACAGGCCATATAATCCTCTGTGCATAACCCTTCAAAATGTGATGGTCCCACATACCACTGACCCATCATTCTCTCCAGGAACCATTTGTGGTTCCGGTATACACTGAGCTGGATCCTCGTCGGTGCTTCGGAGTCCGTGCTCACCTCCTCCCTGTGTAATCTATAGGAGGAGCCTTGAGCAATTAAGAGGGGATTGGGGGTGTCCGTGGACAGTGAAAGTGATCCTTTAAAACAATACCCCAACCTGTTTCCACAAGAAAATGCCACTAGAGTTGAAAGATGAACTGAGACAACATGATATGGAATTTACAAGGATGTTGGAGACGTCTGTAATTGTTATCCTATGGCAGACATAGTGTAAGAATGTTCATGTGTAAGGTGATCGAGTTTCGCATATACTAGCTAACATATAACCATCTCACTAACTTACAACCTTTCTTTCTCAAATATTTTAGTCGCGGTTCCAACTTCACAGCAACGGGTCACTACTAGGCGAAGGGGCCATGTGCTACAAGTCCACATGTCTCTGGTGCATCCCAGAATGACCCGCGTAGCTTCGTTCTGTATGCACTCTAACTTCACCAGCTGACTCTCTGAGACAGTGAGCAGTCTTAATCCATAATCAATTACTGAGAGGATCAAGTGCTGGTATAGTGTGAAAAGCATTCTCTGCTCTGTGTCCATTGCAGCCATAGTTTTAAGTGCACTTGAGTCCCTTTTGAGATCTTGTCACAACCGTCTCCACATGGTCCTTGAAGGATAGGCTCCTTAACTGAAGTATCTGGGGATCACATTTGACTGGAGCCGTTCTTCAGTTGTGACCCTTAAAGGTCTGTTATGTATCTGCTGTAATTTGAATGTCGAATCAACTCAATTTTATCATCATTTTTCAATTTGACTTTGTATCATCATTGGCACCTTGCCGTCTTGACAGACGATAGTTTGTGCTCTAAAAAGGCATAATAACTTTTAACTATGGCGGTAGCGAGTGTGACTGATAAGGCCAATTTGCGCTGTAAATGTCCGTTCACAGTGGGTGCATGTGAACACGTGGTCATTTCCACCATCATGCACCATCTTACGTCTCAAACGCTTGGTGTGTGACTTTTCTGCAATAATTTTCTCCTTTGACTTTATTCCATTTCTGATATTTGCCCTCCATGCAACACGTTCAGCGGCGACTTGCTCCCAATGTGCATTATCAATGCCTGTATCAATCATGTCCCGCTTACACACATCTTTGTATCGTAGTAGAGGCCGACCCTGAGATCTCTTACCCATCTGTAATTCACCAAAAAAGATATCCTTTGGTATTCTACCATCATCCATCCTCCTAAGATGTCCTATCCATCTAAGTCTACGAAGACTGAGCATGGAATAAACTGTCACACAACCTGATCTTTCCAATACTTCAGTATTTGTGATTTTGTCTTGCCACTTAATACCAAGAATTCTTCGCAGACACCGCATATGAAAGCTGTTTAAATTGTTCTCTTGGTGTGAGTAAGTTGTCCAGGTTTCACTGCCATAGAGAAGAGTACTAAGGACACAGGCTTGATAGACAAGGACTTTTGTTTTGGCAGTAAGCTTCCTGTTCTCCCAGACTCTTTTTCTTAACCTGTTCATTGTTGTTGCTGCCTTACCAATCCGGATGTTGATTTCCTGATCTAGGGATAATTTGCTATTTACCACTGATCCTAGATATGTAAAATGGTCTACTATCTCTAGTTCGGCGTCGTCAATAAAGATTGATGGTACCCCATGTGCACCTTGTGACATAATCTGTGTCTTCTTTTTGCTAATTGTTAAACCAAATTCAGAACAAGCATTGGAGAATGCAGATAGTAGACATTGCAATTCTTCCTCAGAGTGGGTCGTAACTGCAGCATCATCTGCAAAAAGCAACTCTCTGATCAGTACCCTCCTAATTTTGGTCTTAGCCTTCAATCTCTGAGCATTGTAGAGGCCGCCATCTGAGCGTGAGTGAATGTATATACCACCATCCTGATCACGAAATGCATATTTCAGTAGAAGTGAAAAGTATATTCCAAAGAGGGTGGGAGCTAGTACACAACCTTGCTTAACTCCACTCTTGATTTCAAATTCTTCAGAAGTTGCACCATCAAACTTGATTATACCCTTCATGCCTGTGTGGAACGATTCCACAATGGACAGAAGAGTTGGTGGGCAGCCAATCTTCTTTAGTGCCTTGAACAGACCCTCACGACTGACCAAATCAAATGCCTTTGTGAGGTCGATGAAGGCAATAAACAGTGGTTGATTCTGTTCACGGCATTTTTCTTGCATTTGTCGCAATGAGAATATCATATCAGTGGTAGACCGGTTCTGTCGAAAGCCACACTGTGATTCGGGGTAGACTTGATCTCCTAGGACTTGAAGTCTGCGCAGAACAATTCTGGCAAATACTTTTCCAACAATACACAGAAGTGAGATACCCCTATAGTTGTTACAGTCGCTCCGATCACCCTTGTTCTTGTACAGCGTTATGATGTTTGAATCTTTGAAATCCTGTGGGACTTGTCCTTCACGCCAGCATAGCTCTATTAGCTGGCGGATCTGTAGAGTGAGTGTGTCTTGCCCACTCCTGATAACCTCTATTGGAATCCCATCCTTACCTGGAGCCTTGCCAGATGCAAGTTCATTTATAGCACACTTAACTTCTGTTATGGTGGGAAGTGTGTCCAGGTGGTCAAGAGTTGGTAGAGCCTCTATGGCGTTAAGGGCATCATCCGCTAGTTTGGTCTCACTTGAGTAAAGCTCCAAATAGTGCTCTACCCATCTGTCCATCTGCTGTTTCTTATCAGTGATGACTTCTCCAGTCAAGGTTTTCAGCGGTGCACTTCTTTTGATCACTGGACCACAGGCTTTCTTTATTCCTTCATACATGCTTCTTATGTCTCCCTTATCACTTGCGATTTGAATGGACTCACATAACTTGATCCAATAATCATTTGCACACTGCCTGGCAGCCTTTTGCACATCCTTCCTAGCTTGCCTTAGCTCACTCAGAGTGTTACGCGTTGGTCTTTCCTTGTTTCTTAAGAGAGCTTTCTTCTTCTTATCAATCAAGGGCTGCAGAGTCTCGCTGTTGGCCGCAAACCAGTCCTGCCTCTTATGATCCACAGTGCCGTAAACCCCTACGGCAGTTTTATAAAGAGTTTCCTTAATTTGACCCCACTTTTCATTTACTGTACAATTTTCTGGTGTATCAGTGAAAGCTGTCTTCAAGTTGCTGTTGAAACTGAAAGCACTTTTCAGGATCATGAGTGTTAATAATATTAATCCTGGGGCTAGATTTGTGTTTAGCTGTGTAGATTCTCTTTGGTCTCAGTCTAACTCTTGCAACAACCAAAGAATGATCTGTATCACAGTCAGCACTGTGGTAACTACGAGTCAATGATATATGGTTCAGATGTTGTCTCCGTGTGATGATGAAGTCCAGCTGGTGCCAATGGCCGGATCTTGGATGTTTCCATGTGACCTTATGTATCTCTTTTGTTTTAAAAAAAGAGTTTGTAATACATAGGTCATTACTGGTGCAATGCTCCAGCAGCCTTTGCCCATTTTCATTCATGCGACCGATGTTGTATTTTCCAAGGGACACTGGCCATGAACTCGAGTCCTTGCCCACACGAGCATTGAAATCACCGAGCATATAAATGTAGTCAGATTTTGGAACTGCCTTGATCACGGAGTCTAACTCCTCATAGAACAAATCCTTCACATCATCAGAGGAATCTAGTGTCGGTGCATATGCAGTAATAATGGTGGCAAACCCACAAGAGGTTGCCAAGCGCAGGGATAATAGTCTTTCATTTCCTCCTGCTGGAATTTCAATCATTCCCAGTAGCGAATTCTTCACTGCAAAGCCCACACCGTGTTGCCTTTTTTCTGCCTGCCCTCTACCCTTCCAGAAAAAGGTGTAGTTGTTTTCCCTGAGTGCCCCTTCCTCAGCGAGGCGAGTCTCCTGCAGGCCAGCAATATCAATGTTAAGACGATTGAGTTCGGCATCAATCACAGCCGTTTTTTCTCACATCGTCAATATTGGTCAGGTCAGTGGAAAATCCTGGACACATGGTTCTCACGTTCCAGGTTGCAAGCCGTAGCTTGAGGTTTCTATTTTTAGTTTTGTTTGTGCCTGGTGCATTGGTTTTTACAGCCTGCGATTCAGATTTTGTCCTAGCCCCAAGCACCCATTGAAGCAGGCAGGCTGTGGCGAATCAGCACCCAATTGGCTGGGGGCTGCCCAGCTTGAGGCGGGCGGTAGCTGATCAGTGACACCTATAGGTGTCTCCCACCGTCAGAGGCAACGCGTGGCGCCCATGTCTACGCCAACTGACAAGGACTTATAACCCGTAACAGTTGCCTCTCGCTTTGATTCCGAGACCAGTTAAGACCAGGGATGGAGTTATTTCCTCTCCATAGCACAAAGCCTGGGCTAAAATATAGAGATCATGTGTTGCCCATGCAGCATGATCCCTCTCTCGGCCTGCCTAGTTCACTCCAGAGGAAAGGTAACACCCCTACATCTGGAACAAGACAAGCTGCAGAAGCTGCCGGATCAGCAAAGCAATGCTCTAACTGTCCGCCTGTCGGAGCTTCGATCCTAGACCAGTCGCCAACCAAGGCTTAGGGCCTGGTCTGCCCTGCCATGACAAATTTTGTCTTTAGCTTGCATTTCCTCGCACCAGGGTAAGGCTTGTACCCTCCCAATTGCGCTCTTCCGCCCGAAGCCGTTGGCACAATGTGGGGTGTCGGGTTTGGTAAGCGCCGCCCAACGTTCGGCGCTAACAGAAACCAGGTAGTACCGTCTACTGTTATACGGTAGCTCAGTCATATCTGACTAAGACCTGACTGACTGACTGACTGACTTTGTATATTAACTTCGTATTCCACATGATCTCCAAGAAAGTCATACTTTCTGCAAACATTTGTCATGTCACTGAACACTGTAATTCTGTCTGCCATGTCTTCTGCCTCCACTGCGATTTCGTCATCACTTCCCCACGTGACACCGAGAATATCTTCAAATCTTCATTCAGCATTATCAGTTACAATTTCATCGGCTTTTCCATCTGTCACAGCTTCGATATCATCTGACTGTTTGTCATCAGTTTCTAATTTTACATTAACAAAATCTTCAACTTACCATTCCTAAGTATTTGCTAAAGAAGTACTTCTACAGACTACTCGGGCATGTCTCTACACTCTTGGTTTCTTTCTGTCATAAACTTTCTCTGTCCTCCATATGTAACTTCACGACTTTTAAATGTCACATCAGCAAGATCTCTATGCCTTCATTGTGCATTATCTCCAATAAATCATTCATGACGGTTAACAACATTTATTACAATGCAGTCGGCTGTTATGTCGAACTTTCTTAAAACAACGTCTGAATTAGTGATCTCTTGAATACCATCTACCACATATTCTATCCGACTTTCATCGTTTCACCAGTTAACACGAATAATCTCTTG